>BSAI01000101.1:10723963-10812029 GCA_036245035.1 Adrianichthys oophorus
TATATTTGTTTGGATCACAGGTTCTAATTTTAACATATGCTGCTTTTTATTGACATATCTAATGGAATCCATGGTTCTTGATCTATAGTTTTTTCTGAAGAGTGTGCGGCACATTTGCATATGGCCAGTTTCTTAGTTGAACAGCTTCCAAGAGTTTTAAAAGCAATTCTTTGTGAGTTACAGCTTTTCTAGAGGATGTAAACACGTGAGTTGTTGAAAAACCATATTGACTGTCTATATAGATTGTTCCTGATTTTTCTTTCATTAGGTTATATGCTTTAATCAAATCCACTTATTCTGCTGCTTGAGCTCAATATAGTGCTTTGGCAAAGGTTCAGCTTTAAAACTTTGTCCTTAGTTACCACAGCCTAGCCTGTGGAGTTTGTTCCGTTTGTATTTTTTCTAGATGAGCCATCCACAAGAATAACCATTCTTCATGGTGTGAGCGAGTCAGTGAGGTCAGACCTCCATCTCAGCTCCTCTTTACAGCTCCGGTCTGCACACTCTTGTGGCTCCTCATCATCAAGAGGAGGTATCAGTGGAGAGGGGTTGTCACAGGGGGCTTTGAAAGTATGTTTTTGATCCAAGCCAAGTGTTGTTCCGGTGACAGAAAAGTCATGTTTGATGGCAAAGCAGCAATGACCACAACATGGCACCTTCAAAGTCACAGAATAAGCTTAGAAAAAAAATAAGTAACAGGTCTGAGTTTATCACCATACATTTGTCCCAACAAAGAAGTCATATAATTGCTTTTTTCTGCAATCTGCTCTTTGTCAGTTTGAATAAAATGTTTTGAGTAGTCTGGGAGTGCCAATGCGCTTGAATCTATTAAAGCCTTTTTCAGATGACAAAAGGCCTCCTCTACATCAGGAGTCCATTCCAGCTCAGTTTACATTGAAATGCTTTTTTTGTCATACATCGGAGCTTGTGGATACATCAGAGCCACCAGTGACCCTGTCACTTCTGTATAATTTAATTAGTTAAACCCAAAAATGACATAATTTTCTTCTTGGTTATGGGTTTAGGAGCTTCTAAATCTGTAACTTTACTTTCATTCAAAATAGTTTTGGCCTTTGCAGAAAAATTATGTCCAAAGACACATCTTTCTGCCACAACTGAAGTGTTTTTTTTTTAGACTTTATGCCTATTCCAGGTGTCTTTGTAAAAGTACACAATAAAAATGTCATTAACATACAGCAAAATTTGGCTTCCACCAGGGGGTTCAAACTTATACAGATAACTTAACATGACTTGAGAATAAATGGTTGGGCTCTCCCAGTAGCCCATGAGGTAACCTGGTGAAAGTAAACCTTTTTCCTTCAAAAGTAAATGCAAACCAAAATTGACTTTTTTTTTCCTGGGAAAAATAGGATTATTACAAGATGAGTGTTCACACTTCACATTTACTCCTGCTTTGATTAGATCAGCAATCACTGGTCTTACCTTCTTTTCATAATCTCATCTGATCTGTAACTATTTCTTTTCTCAGACATTTACTTCTCACCACTTTAACGCCAATTCGCCAAAAATGCAATTCACACACAGAACCACAGCTGGTTTGTTAAAAAACAGACAAAAACAAACAAAAACAGGATAACTCAGACAGTAACTTTCAACAGTTCTCTCAAAACTAAACAAAAGCACAAATACACCACGCAACTACTTAGATACCCAAACGCTAAACCAAATAAACCATTTCACTCAAATGAATCCTTTAATATATAACTAGTACAGTTTACTTTCATGTTTTTTTCCCCTCTCTCTGTATCTCTCACACACACACATATACTTCGTCCACGCGCCTCCTGTGCCAGCAGAGTTGCGCTGACACGCGCAGCTACTGCGTCACTTTATTCACACTCTGTGCTATTCCTTTGCACTCTTTACAAAGTAACATTACAAAACAAAACAGCATTTCTATTCTAATTTAGAGGTAGTCAGACATTTAAAACATATATTTTATTATTATTATTATATTTTTCAACCCTTTGTTCTGTTCAATTTTGACGCAATTTAAACGCTTCTGATAATCCGTATAGTATTTTTCCTTTTTAAAGTCACCTTTTGAGTTTTCTTTATTTGTTTTTATTCCCCACATTTGGAGGGAGTGCATTTGCCATTGAATCCAAATGTCGTCTGCCATTTGGGCCAATGGGTGGATGACACAGGATGTTTACATATATTTAAAATTGTTTGTTTTCGGTGAATCCTCTTTTGATTCAGTGTTTCCCAATTTTGATCAGTTGTTGAAATGTTGTTTGACATGTTAAAAACGTGTTAAAAATACTAAAATATAAATAAAAAAAAGTTTTTTGATCGGGTTGGGTCTTTATCGGAAAATAAATGTACGGTACAATCTGCCTACTTGCTCAGCAGAGGGCGCTAAAGAGCCTCAAAATTTTATTCTCTCATTTTTATGATTTTTTTTCCCCCATTTTTTCCCATGTTTATTTTGTATTCATTTATATATCTATGTATTTATTTTTATTTAAACAGCAACACAGTTTTAGATAAAATAAAAGGTTGAAGTTTTTATTTTCATTGTCCTTGTTTATAACATTTAATTATGAGTCTAATTGAAATAATCTGTCAGGACATTATTCGTCATTTGCTTTTTTTTTTTTTTCTTTAGAGTTGTGTGTTTTTTCATTATTTTTTCCTTTTTTTTTTTCTAGAGTGGCAGTGCTTACGCAAACTGCGTCGCATGTCCTCGTTTCGGACTCACGAATACGACGGTCACACAGTTCGGTGCTCCGCCGGCGCCGCAGTCGGAGCCGAACAGCCGCCCGCTCCCTGACCGGCGCAGTGTGAGCGGACCAGGCGCACACTGAGCGGCTGTCAGGGCTGGACCATGTCGGTTCCTTTCACCAGAACCGACACGTCCGGGAGGACAACTGCTGTGTTTTGGGTTTGGCGGAGCCGCGCGCCGCTGCTCCCTTTCCCCTGCAGATTAAGCGACAAACCGGATGATGGGAATGACAAAACCATGGTGGAATTAATACCGAACTGAGAACGGCTTAATCCCTGACAGACACCAAAAAACACAGCTTACTAGAGGTAAGGAGCTGGCATAATGCAGCGGAGCTGCGGATGCACCGCGCAGATGGAGGTGTTATCCGGCAGGGTGTCATATGGATCAGATGATGAGATCCTTCCTCCACCCTGAAACTCTCATCCCAGCGCAGAGGCGCAGGTGCAGATCTGACTCTGAGCAGACCCTGAAAATGAAGGCTGACTCAGAGTTTCAAAGACATGAAGAGTGGGGACCCCTTCTCCCTGATATCACCCAAACCTCTGCCTGCAAAGGCCCTCCTGTTCCTGCAGACTTGCTCATTCTGCACAAACTACCTTTATTTTGTCTTCTCTAGCAAATAAAGGTTTTAAGACTCAATTATTGGCATCATTAAGCAAATGTAATATTTTGGCATTTTGCCTTTTCTTAAGTTTACCGTATTCAAATATTTTTTTTAGTCTTTTATAATGCTGTTTGACATTTAACTGTGTATTGAAGGGGTTTCCTTACTTATTTTGACTGTAAGAGTCTAAATGCAGTCAAAACTTAGTGTCATATTTTTAGTCAAACACAGAGTTTTATAGTTTGTTGTGTTATTACAATGTTTTAGTATTTTTGCTGTTTGGCCTCCTTTTTATAAAATAAGTTAAAAAAAAACTACAGCTGTGTAAAGAAGCAGAAAAATGATTAAATTAAACACTTGATAAACATACAAGTGTGTTTTACTCACTGTCTCAAAGCTGAAGTGGAGCATTTAGTTTTGCATTGTATTGCATTTGCATTGTTTACAATATTCCTCTATAAATACTATTTAGCTTTAGTATGTTCAATTCTTTATTGGTTTTTGTTTATCAGCCTTACACTGTCCTCTTACCATGATGTTCAGCAAATATTTTTTGTATTTGTATAATTTTCGTATTTTTCTGTGCTTTCAGCTGTTTTTACTTCGCCTTGTGAAGTGGATCTAATGCTGGCATAAAATGCTGGAATAAAATATTTAATTGATTTGCTTATGAATGCCATACATACTTGTATTATTTGTTGGTAGTTCTTTACTTACTCTTCTGTAGTTCTGCATATTTTTTCAGCTCCTTATAGACCTATTCTGGTGATTTTTTTGGTATGTTTAAAAAGGTTCTTGTGGTATTTCTCTGATGATGGAGGACATATTTAAAGACAATTAGGATTAAGATTACATTTCTGAGAATTTTTTATTGAAATGATTCTGAAGCAGACAAAAAAATGCTGTTTGAAAAAGGTCATATTGTGACAAAGAAATTCTACACTCTCTGCTCTGCTCCATTCTGATGCATCCACATGCAGACAAATAGATCCATGTACGTCTTTATTTTCCTTGTCTGAGCTGGAATCTGGATCAAAACTGCACAGCTGGATTGCTCTGATATTGTTTGTCATTTTTGTTGCACCACTAATATCAGGGTGTGAGGGGCTGTGAGCTAGCTTGAGAACATGTAAACAGAGAGCTCTCAGTAAAAGGTAGCGAGGTCATTCCACACCAACAGTCCCACCCACAACACAGAGGTGGATTTCTAGATGTTGGCTAAAAACAGCATAATCATGATTGAAAGACCACTGGGAACACTTTGACCAGAAACATCTTTTAGCTACCTATCAGTTGCAGTTACTTTTAGATAAGCATTGTTTTCAACATTTTTCAGTCACTATCTGCGGTTTGATGATGTGAAGTATTTTGGTGTGTCGTGAGCAAGTTATCAGTGTATATTAGTGCAAATAGTGAAATGGGTGGTAAGAGTTTTAAACATTTTCCCCTGAAAAAAAAGTTTGTCTAGTACTATATAAAACAGCCTAATTTATATTTATCATATCATGTCATCATGTTGCAGTGTAAGGCAATACTGCTGAAGTTTAAGTAATATTCTAATTATTACAGGTCAAGTGAATAAATACATACATGACTTACTGACAATTTTCCTATCAGCCTTTATAGACATAAACAAGTTTGCTTCTTATGTATTCTTATAAAGAGCGCTTTGTGTTTTGCCCTGTTCTAGTAGGCTTAGTGCAGTCTTTTTAACCTACTTTTGTTTGGCAGCACTTTTTGTTTTAGCTTCTCTGAAGCACACAGGCCTAAGGTTCTCTGTTTATTCTCAGGTCTCGCTTTTTTTCTAAGTAGATGGCCTAAATTTTTATAGACTAATCTATATATAGTAATGTGTATATCCTCTTCTTAATGTAAAATGCTATTTTTGACATTTTGTCACGTACATTGTTATCTTGTACTTCTGCAGAAAGAGTATTTCACCGCATGTTTCATCACGGTTTTTCTGTTCAGATGTTGAATAATGCATAAAAATTCACTAATGAGAAGTCTGGAAGATGTTTACTGTCCTGCAAAGGATTTGCATGTTCAGTCAAGCAGTGAACATTCAGGTGAAGTAGAGCGCAAACAGAGACTTTAATCCTCACAGATTTCACTCACGTTCCTGTTGGAGGTGCTTCCTGTTCTGCCTGTGGGATGGGGGCGAAAGGGATATTAATTCTCTCCATAGTGCATCACTGATTCTCAGGCTGGGCGGCACAGTGAAACTACTAATCCCTCCGTAATCATGGCTTAATTTTGTCAGAGCTATGATTTGTTTTACCTTGCTTTTGCACCGTGGGGACAGGCAGTTTAAACAGGAAGCTGTAGTCATGTGAAAGTTAAGACTTACGCAAAAATCCTCTGATTATGGCAGATTTTAGTGTTAAGTGAGTTCAGCTTTTAGTGAACGACAGCGTATAATCTTTTAGTTTTGATTATTTTATAAAAAAAAAAACAACTCCATCATATCCAGAAGATTTAAAAACGGAAAGCGGTCATTTGACACATTGGTTAATATTAAGCAGATTGGTGGACAGTTTATCAGCTTCGCGGTCAGCGCCATCTTGGCTGTGAATGACATCATCAAACAATAGACTCTGTGACAAGTGTGGGAGAAGAAAAGAACTGGAGGATGAGGATGTTAAAAATATGATGACGTTTATAAAAAAAAATCCAGACATGATGGTTTTATAAATGGTACTTTTTGTTACCTTGGAAATTCAGAATCCAATTTATCAGATATGTCTTCCCAACATCTTTCTATTCGTTTCTGTCATTTTCAAAGTAACTGAAAGGGTGTTTTCAGAGCTCTGAATAGACTTGATCTAATGCATGGACAGGAAGACATTTTCAGTTGAATAGAGCTCCCAGGTCACATGACCAAACCGCACCCACTAGTCACACAGTAGAGTGATTCATAGTGTCTTTAGAACAGTCTAAACATGTCATTTAGAGATCAGTTTGATGGATATTTGAAAAAAGAAATGTTTATTTTCCTCTTCTGTTCATGCAAGTCTCTGCATGGATAGAAGAGTTCAATCAAAACCAGTATTTCTGTATTTTAAAACGGGCATAACATGTGGCTCCATCACAATAGAACAGAATCAACCTGTGAAACTTGTATCATTTATGAGTAAGTAATGCTTTATGTCAACATATCATGAATCATAACTTTAGTAATGGATTCTAGTTTAGTGTGTTTGGTTTAAATTAGTGCTGTCAATCGGAAAAAATAAATCAAATGAATCACACTTTTGAATTGTGATTAATCACGATTAATCACAATGTTTTACTACGTACATTTTATACAACAATATGCAGCTTTTGAACCAAAAAAAGGCCAGAGAGAACAAAGCCCACATAGCTCAAATGTTCCATATCCAGGAACATTCCACATACACATTCCACATTCCATTCCACATTCCACATTCCATTCCACATTCCATATCCAGGAACATTCTGGGTATGGAATGTTCCATTCCATACCCAGGCTTCTTTAAAACAAACGTTTTCCTTCATCTTCTAGACAAAAACAAGCAGTAAGAGGTGAACGTTCTCTCTGAACGGATGCTTTCTTGAACCTATTGTGACAATCAGCATGTATATCACTCTCCTTTGCTGCAGCAGTCATGATCTGCCACGCATTCTCGTGTTATCGTGACAACGCACCGCTAATCAAGTAGTCCACTTTTTGTAAGAAAGTGATCTAAAACAAGAATAAAGTACTTAAAAATGGACGGACTATTTGTTTCTTTGTAAGCGACCATGGTATAAGTGAGAAAATTATGGAGAGAAAATAGTATCACCCCAATTTGTGTGTGCGTAATTGTTGATTTGCTGCCTGCTATCGCCACGTTTTCCTGCCACGTTTGCCACGCTCCTTAAGGAGACCAGACCAGACCAGAGTGGGGAGTTCTGGTCTGCAAACCCCCACCCCACCCCACCACCCAGGCACTTATGCACAATCAATGGACGGAGCTCTGGTCAGCAAATAGCAGATCCTGCTTATATCATGGTCACATACGAAAGAAAAATGAAATATAATAGTAATACCTCTTTCTTGTTATTTTTTTAACTTTTAAATCATTTTTTATAATTGATATATGATTTGATATGTGGTGTGGCACGTTATCATGACCACAGAGCCTGCACTGACCTCACTCTGCTGCAGCTGATGTATGAAGACTAACTAGCAGAAGAAAGTGGCACACCTGCTAAATGTCCTATGATCAAAATATCATTTCAGAGGGAACGTTCATCTCTATACCGCTTCTTTTTGTCCAGACAATGAAGCTAAGGTTTGTTCCAGAGAAACAAAGTCCACAAATAATTTCACTGTTATCGCAAGAAATATCCACCATTAACTGTGATCATTAAATATTTATTTAATTAATTAATCATAAAACAATTCATTAACAAGTATTCACTCTGTGTCAAGCAATAATGCAAGTAAGACAGCGAACAAAGTATTTAAAATCCAAGTCAACATTGGTGTTGATAGTAAAATGTGACAGAGATCCTGGCTAGAGACTTAAAGGACATCAGGAGATCTTTTCCACTGTCTTGATGGTGTGTCCACCTATGTTCCAAGTTTCTGTTGTTCTGTTGTTCTGGTTACCAACTATTATTGCGCTGGCCTCAATCAAACCTTCAGGTACTTCTTCTTTAGGTGTTCATTATCATTTTTTGATGGACACCCTGCAGCCAATCAGAATCGAGTACTTAACCAAATATAAGTTTAAATAGTAAGAAAATTCACTGACCAGCTACAATGAAATTAATTTTACACTTATTGTCCCTACAAATTAAAAGCTCATGCTGCTGCTTTTGGTGTTTTGGGAAGTTAAGACTATAATAAACAACTGATAAGATAGATATTGTAGTTGAAAAAAAATGTTTCTTGTTACAGTCAGTTTTAAAAAGTTAACCTGTCAACAGTTTAACAACCATCCAACCCTTGATGGTGATTGTCAAGCAGGAAAGCATTGTGTCCCAGTTTCAGAGTCTAACCTGACTGAGGATTCAAACCCATAATCTTCTGGTCTCTGTAAATAGTATAAACACAGTAAAGAGCATCACCAGACGGCAGCCCTGCTGTGACGCTGATGTTCACAGATACAGGTTTTACATTAGCTTATGGGACTCCTTTCTGCACTGTATTTAATCTTTTACTGTACGTCCCTTAAAGGGATGGATCTGTTGTCAAAATGTAAAGATTTGTTTGCTTGAAAAGAATCCTTGAAAATACCTTCTCAACTCTGCTCCCTTCTGTTGCAGAATTTTATAAAATACATGTTCTAATAATCTGTGTTTAGTACACTAATATCATTACATAGAATGCTAGTTTTTCATGCTAATCCTTTTTCTTTTAGCAAAAATTATTGCATTCTTTGAAAGTCTGTTTTAAATTTTGGTTAAAAAATGCTTTGCTGTCTATAATTCTGCTCATCACTTCATCTCTTCAAAATAGATTTTTTTGTCATTGGGGGTTTGGTTATTGTTGTTGCTAAATGCTGTAAGCTTCATGATGGGCAGGTTGGCCTCTCGAGTAATACCTTCTCTAAGGCCTCTCAGCGGATCTGCTGTCTATAAATAAAGCCACGTGTCGTGGTGCTCTCACATAACCCAGCCTAAGCCTCATCTTGAGATCTATGGGAATCGACACAGAACTTGTTGTAAGTCTTGGACAAAAGCATTAGTAGCTTGTTGGTGTGCTGGGTTTGATGCTGTTCCCAATGATCAGACATCTCTCAGAACAGAGACAAGTCTTTGAGTCATCAGCTCAAAGCAGCTCTCACCTGCATGTGCATGAATCATCCTGACACATTTTGCTCACCATATAGACTCCAAAGGATCATCTAATTACTCATCCATCCTTTCATGAGTGGCTGACCGTTTGAAGGTTTACTCTGGCTGCTCCAAAGATTCATTAGGTTTGTTATTTGACATGTAAAGCAGAGATCGATGAAGAATTGTCTGGGCCAAAATACACTTAAATAATTGTAAAATCATGTTTAATTTGCATCTAATTGCTTGAATTTACACCTTTTGCTGTAAATCTTTACAGCTTCAGAACATTCAGCTTGTTTGGAATATTCCTAATGTGATTTCTTATTGCTATTAGGATATATTCTTAGTGGTTTTATACAAATATATCTAAAAAAAAGACCCACCTTAGAAATATTCAGCATTTATGACTATCTTAATTGTTTTACTTTTATTATTAAGAGCTGCCAAATGACACCATTAACTTCTGGGTCTGTAGTATTTTTCAGATATCTTTAACTTGAATAGACAATGTGACCATTTCAGAATGTAATTTAGTTGTTTCAAGCAGGTTGTTGAACATTTTTCAGAGTATTTTCAGATTAAATTTTCAGTTTAACATGAAGGAATAATTGGAGACATTTTCTTTATTCAAACATTTTTTTAAATTAATTTAGCATGTACTTGTTATTGTTGGAATGCATTATTACTCAGTGTTATTCCCTTTTTGTGACTTTCAGACTCTTGGCTTATTAAGGATCTAAAGTTTATTTCAGGATTTTAAAACTGTTATGCCTTAATTGGAATCTTGTTTACACTTTCTCAGTGACTCCTTATTGACCATTTTCAGTAGTTTGTGACTGTAATATTATTCAGCATTGTTTGATTTTTTTTCCTTACCTCCTTTATCTGGTTTTTATATTAAAAATAAACATTATTTAGCATGAGCTAAGATATTAAGAGCTATAATATATTCAAATGTTTTATATTTCAATTTTTTCTGCACCTATTTAGCATATGAATTAGTATATATAGTAGTGACTAGCAGGGGTTAGTTTTTATTCTTTTAGACTCATTCAGTGTTTAAATTATATTTAAAATGCTCAGAGTTAAATAGAATCTATTCAGATGGGTTTTTTAAAAAAATCTTTCCAGGGCTAACCAGCTAACAAACCCTTCATCAAAATGTTGTAGGTTGTTTTACAAAAGCAGTTAATTTTGCAAGTTTTAATTTTTTTTAACAGTTGTACAATTTTCTCCAATAATTTCGAAGATAGCATAATGTTGTAACTTTCAACGTTTATTATTTAGTAGTATTTTTTGCTTTTATATTGACCATTCCTTAACTAAAGAGTTAGAATGTATAGTACTATCTTAAGATGAAACAATTGCTTTTTTTAACTCTACAACTAAATATTTAGCATGTAATTAGCAGTTTAAGCATGCCACATAGTGTTTTTTATTTCTTTTTTTCTGTTTGTGTGTTTCTCACTTGCTGCTTAAAGCTTGATCTTTTAAGCATACTCTGCATTGTTTAGCTTTTTTTCCTGTTTTGTGATTTTTAAGACAATGACTAAAGATTGTTTAAGAATTTTAGGATGAAATGGTTTTAGCAAGTCACATTTCAGTTAGCCTGTCATTTTAATGTCTTTCATTAGCTGTCTTACAAATTTTCCCTCACGCTCATGCTCTTGAACTTGTTATATTTTCTTTATTATTCCACATATAGCACCATTGCTGCTTATCCCATTTTTGTGTTTTCTTTTTTTTATTTAGCATTTCAATGTGATAAAAGTTAATTTTTTTAGTTTAAAAAAAACCTAGCAAAAATCTTATCAATTTTCTGTCAAGTGGCTTTTTTGTTTTTGTTTTTTTGGTTTATCTTTAGGCATATTTCTTCAGCCATTGTTAATTTATCCATGAATGTGTTTAGAAAGTGAGGAAGTGTTTTAAAAAAGGGTAGGAGATTTGCAGAGTGATACAATTTTTGTTTATTTACGAAAGTGTGTGAAAGTGTTGCATGTTTGCATAAACACAGGATTTTATGCTAACATGCGACACTTAACCAGTGAATTGTAATTCGCTGGTTGTGAAATATCATTGTCTTAATTTGTTTTTGTGTTTTGTTTTGTTTTTTTACAGGGATGGCATTGGACTTTTTTCTAAAGCAGTTTCCTGGAAACCAAATCTCGACTGTTTGCAGGTGAGTCATAAAGAATTCAGTTTTAGCACAAACAGAACTCAACTAACTCATGTTTTGTTAAAGATATCTAATGTAACAAATAATATGTAACATTTTTATTCTGTAAGTGGTAGAAATCAAGATTTGGCGGGAAAAAGCATTCTAAAAAAGCACGATCGTATGTGGTCCACAAAAACTTAGTGAAGGCACAAAATGTAAAATAATTTGAGCTTAAGTTTTGGAAAACTGTTTGACTCCAATAATCCTTTGTGTGTGCCTTGTTCAAAAAATGCAAATATTTAAATTTAAAATGTCAGTTTTAGCTCCAAAGGATCAACAGCAGTTTTCTTGTGCTTTGTTGTAGACGTGCTGTGAACTCTGGAAATTTGCAAATGGTTTTAAAAAAGATTTTAAAAAATGTTTGCTTTTGCTAAATGTCTGGAGCGTCATTAAATCAAATTTTTACTATTTTTACTAAAGTCACCATGCAAAATGCTTTAAACAACTTTAAATGGACCAGAAGTCCAGATGACGCTGAGTGAAGTACAACTCTGGAAAGGAAATCCCCTGGAAGGGTTCAATTTAAGGTTTAACTTGAGATTAGATCACAATTTTAGACACATATGTATGAATGAACACATATGTATGAAATGATTTTTGTGTCTCCACCATTGTAAGAAACTGTAATGGGTGGTCCTCCTGTCTCGTGTTCCAAACAGGAAGTGCCCGCTGGTTCCAAGAGTTCAAAATCCCATAGACTTCCATAGAGATAAAAACGGTTATTACTCAGACATTCTGTTTGTCAGAATAAACATTCTTGCTCTTATTATTTTTTAACATACATGTTCTTGATAATTCTTTTTTTTCATGATATTTTTTCTGTAGTTCAAGTTATTCAAGTAATAACTGGCCAATCAGATGCCAATTAAAGTATGAGGTCCCACTCCAATGTTAGAAGGTTAGAAAAGTTAGATTTTGTGTAGCCCGCTTTCAATGGTAGAGGTGTGGACTTCAAATTAGCTCACTCCTGATTGGTAAAAGTGGTTGCCATAGAAACAATGATTCAGACCAATTTGGACCAATCACTTCTTACTGACGTCATCTGGCTCCATCATGGCAGCATCCACATAGGGAAAAAATGGCGACTAAATTGATTTCATTTGGTTGGAGCCGGAATTAAACCGTTTTCTGTGGATGACATCACATACATTTGCTCCAGTAACAGTTAATGGACTCCACACATTTTGGATATTGTCATTTAAATTGATGGAGGTGTTTTTCATGGCAGCATCTCACATCTATGATTTCCTCTTAGTAATTGTTTAGCAGTGCCTCGTGTGTACTAAGGCTTTTGGTTTAAAAAAAAAAAAAAGTCAGACATTTCACAGTGAATGTTTTACCTCCGTTGGAATTTTTCAGCTAAATCTTTTTTTTTTTTTTTTTTTTTTACTAAATGTCTCGAGGCTCCAACTACTCATTTTCCCTTTCTGTCATCTGTTGACTTTTTTTGTATTTTCCTTCCTTTCTCTTTATATCAGGGCTCAGAAGCTGTCGGACTTGTCCTCTTGGTGTGAGGGTGTTATGTGTCTACTTTGCTCAATTAGGCCTTTTAAATTCAAAAATATGAACTCACACACAAAAGGTTTTTCATATTAGCACCAGGGAAGCTGAAACCATATTGTGTTGTCCTTTTCAAAGAAACGTGTTTCTCTGTTACAGCTGTGTTTACTCAGAAAAGTACATTAAGATTTTAAAGCCCCCAGGAACACATTTTCAAGATGATCTCATGCATTTTTTAGTACAAAAGCTAAATTCCGATCACATTATAAAACATGGATGTCTGCTCTCAGCTCCGGGCCATCAAATTTTGAAAAAAAGAAAAAATCATTTTCAACAGTTCTGCCGAATCTGTTCAGTTGCTGCAACAGACTCTGGAAAGGGGAAACACTTTGGTTCAGTCATGATTCATCAATGCTGTCCAGGTATTACAACCAGAATTCATCCAAGCTATAATCCAGGTGTTCTAGACAATGCTGTTTGAAAAAGATTGTGATGTAGTAGATATGCTGGGTGGCCGCTAGCTCCCTGCTTCACTCCATTCTGATGCATCCACTTGCAGACAAAGAGATCCATCCTTTGTTTTCCTCATCAGAGCTGGAATCTGGATCAGAACTGTACGGCTGGATAGCTCTGATATTGTTCACCATTTTTGTTGCACCGCTAATGTTATGTTGGGGGTGTGAGGGGGTGTTAGCTAGCAGGAGAAACTGTAAACAGAGCGCTCTCAACAACGTGGAGGGAAAGGTTGTCAGGATTGCTCCTCACAGGTGAATTTCTAATGAATTCTCGCTGCTCTGTGTCATTTTGACATAGAAAATGACAGGTTTTTTTGTTTTTTGTTTTTTTTTGCAAAAACGCCATAATCATTATTAAAAGACCACTGGAAATTCTTTGAAAATAGGTCAAAAGATGGTGGGACTTTAAAGACTCACTCAGTTCTGAATCTATATGACACACATTTGTACTTTGTTAATTTCCAAGTTACTCTGAATGCACACACGCTTTCTTCCTCCTACAACCCGTCCACATTGGTCCATAAAATCCATGGGAATGAGACATGAATAAACAAACATGTAAAAGGCGTCTTGAAAATGTGAGGAGATGAGAGCAGAGAAGAGAGTCCGCTTCGTGAAATGTTGGGGAAAGAGTTTCCCACAAAGGAACAATGCCACATAGATTTAACAGACCTCAGAACACATTTGTGGCAGCAGTTAATATTGTATGTTGTACTGTGAGAATGAAAATCTGGCTTGAAAGATAGCAAAGGGGAGAATGCATTCATGTGGAATATAAAACTGACTGCAGGCTGAAACGTCTTTCACAGGTGGATCAGGAATAGCAGGGATGTTCTGTTGTCTTAAGTCAAGTGAGACACAGAAACACAGTTCTGTTTACATTAGGAATGTGGAGGGTTTTTTGCACAAATATGGTAGTTATTAACATACAATAAATAATAGGAGATCAACCATAGCAATGCTGAATCGAAATGTGACTTCTAATAGGGATAATTGTGTAGACACGTCTTCTCTGCAGTTCTGCTCTCAAGTCTCTTCTATGTATCAAAGTTAATAAAACAGAATCAGCTCTCCTTGGTTCTGTGTGACTTGTAGTGCTAACCTGGGAAGAACAGCTCAAGCAGGTGATTACTGGAATTAGAGGAGAACTTGACGGTGTGTTGCAGTGAGAGGTGACCATGTCCTCCAGGCAGAGAGCAACCTGAGATCCTTTGGGCTGTGTTAATCAGTCTCTGCAACGCTCTGCTGTCCTCTGCTGACCTCTCGCTCTTCATGCTCTGATGATGCAGTACGTCAGGAGGCTCCCTGTGGTGGCTCCATAGAACGTCATCAGCAGATCCTTCTTCAGGTTGTTCTTCTTGAACACCCTCGGGAAGTGTAGAGCCAATGGGTTTTGTGGTGTTGAGTGGGAGATAGTTCTCTGCTGTCTCTATAGTCACACTGATCCTCCCTGACATGAACCTGAGCATGGCAGTGATGATGATGTATGAGAGATGGGTCTGAGACCAGTGATGTCTGAACCGCTGCTTTATAAGGAGGGAACACTGGGGGCTGAGATTGACAGATTGCAGGCATTCAGTCAAAAAGTTCCTAAACCTCTGGCAGGTGAAGGGAGTCTCACATGTAGGAGTTTCTCTCAGGAATTCTGGGGCTGAAATGTCACTGATTCATGTGTGTCCTGTATAGATTCATAGAAGTGAAAAAGTGCTTTTTTCCCCCATATGTACATTAGAAAATGCATAAAAACTTGCGTGTAGACATTTTTGCCATGCTTCTCCATTTTTGAAATGTGCCCCAGTCTTTAAAAAGGCTCTGGGACCTCATTCTAAAAGAAGCTTTACACACAATAGGGTTACAGAATGTAGCTGTTAATGTGCCACTTCAGAAAACCATACAGAGGAACCATAAAACAATGATTTAAGTAGCAGGCTTGAAAATATTTTTTATCAAATCTTAAAATATGGTGTGGATGTTTTCTCTGCATTAAAAGAAAGGTAACTGTTGCTCAGGTGTCTTCTGATGCAATGACAACATTTGAACTTCATTAAGGTTCCTTCTGACATTGTCTTGTGTGACCAACCAACAAGTATGGGTGAAAGGACATCATCTTTAACCTGTCTTTTGTCCTTTTTTTCCCCATGCAGATTAATGCGCGTGTCTCCACCATGGACCACATCATCTGCTGCCTGCTCGTCGTGGTAGCGATAGTGATGGTTGTCCATGCATGTCCCAAGTACTGTGTCTGCCAGAACCTCTCAGAGTCCCTGGGAACTCTGTGTCCCTCCAAAGGCCTTCTTTTCGTTCCTTCAGACATTGACCGGAGCACGGTGGAGCTCAGACTGGGAGGCAACTTCATCCTTCACGTCACACAGCAGGACTTTGCAAACATGAGCGACCTGGTGGACCTGACTCTGTCCCGGAACACCATCAGCTACATCCAGCCCTTTGCCTTTAGTGACCTGGAAACTCTGCGCTCACTCCATCTTGACAACAACCGCTTAACAAAGATAGGTTCTGATGATTTTCGAGGCTTGGTGAACCTACAGCATCTTGTCCTGAACAACAACCAGCTGGGGCGAATCCATGACAAGGCTTTTGAAGACCCAATGGGTGCTTTGGAGGATTTAGATCTTTCCTACAACAATCTGGTTTCTCTTCCTTGGAACTCGGTCAGACAGATGGTCAACCTGCACCAACTAAGTGTAGACCACAATCTGCTAGAATTCATCCCAGAAGGAACCTTTGCTGACTTGGAAATGCTGGAGAGAGTGGACCTCGCTTCAAATCGTTTGCAAAAGCTTCCCCCTGATCCCATCTTTGCTCGGGCACAGGAATTACCAACCATGAGTACACCGGACACTGCCCAGCTGTCTTTAAGCCTGGGTGGGAACCCTCTGCACTGTAACTGTGAATTGCTTTGGCTACGAAGGCTCGACAGGGAGAACGACCTGGAGACCTGCGCCTCCCCGTCGCCCTTGAAGGGTCGTCACTTTTGGGATGTAAAAGAGGAGGAGTTTGTTTGTCGGCCACCACTTTTTATCCAGCACACTCACAAGGTGGTTGTTTTGGAGGGCCAGACAGCAACTTTGAGGTGTGAAGCAACAGGAGACCCCTCTCCTGCTATCCATTGGATCTCACCTGATGATCTGCTGCTTGGAAACTCCTCCAGAACCAAAGTGTATAGGAATGGAACAATGAGTATCACCATCACCTCCTCCAAGGATCATGGCATTTTTACCTGCATTGCCGCTAATGTGGCTGGAGAAACCACGACCTCAGTGGAAGTGTCCATTAGGCAGATCCCATTCCTGAGTAATGATACAGGGCCATTAGTCCAACCAAACTCTAAGCTTTCTGACATCACAGGAACTACGAAGATAAAAGGGACTCCTCAAAATCAGCCAGAGAGAACACTGTCTGTCTCAGATGTAACAGCTGTTTCTGCACTGGTCCAATGGACAGTCGGCAAAGCAGCCCCCAAGGTAAAGATGTACCAACTCCAGTATAACTGCTCGGAGGATGAGGTTGCCACTTACAGGTGAGTTGAGGAAACATCTGCATATTTCTGCAGAGAACATTAACGAGGTCATCACACTAAAGGAAGCTCAGGGTTTAGTTTGATGAATTCCACTTGTCTTCTGGTGTCTGGTGTTTCAGATTGAGGGTGAACATAGGAATGCATCTCTACAAAGGTTTTGGATTAGATCTTGTTTTTTTTCTCTCAGAAAAAACAAACAACAAAAAAATCTTTTCTGGCAGGAAGTATTATAGTTTTTTATGGGTAGCTTTTTGTGTTATTTAGTAAAAGCTGATGATTTAAAAGTAGAATTCTGATTATTTTTTTGCGGCCCAGCATGTTAACTTGTCAGGTCAGCATTTAAGCATTAAATTAAGTATTTTTGACATTTGTTTTACCAATAGTCTTTTCAGTTTTTAGTTGTTTATCTTGCTAATTTATTTTTCTGTTTTAATTGTTGCTTTTAACATTTGTTAACTTGCACTATTTTTCAGACCATAAGATGAACTCAAAGTCATTTCATTTTCCCAAAAATCAACAGTGCATCTCATGTCGGAATTCCAGATATTCTGTGGTTCACAGCACTCAAAAATCTGCCCTAATGTTTTAGTACCATGTTGGTAAATTATAAAGTTGCTCGATAGATTGTTGGAGCATTATGGGTACTGTAGTCAGGTGCCTGGTTGAGTACTGTACTTCAACATAAAGAAGTGGTTTGGTTTGTATTTTATTTATTTGATATATTACAAATGTTAGTAATTATTGTCAATAAAGTTTTACTTATCTGTCATGCTGGTCTCTGTGAAAAGGCTGATTATTGCAGAATAAATAGGAGAACATAAAGAACAACACAGTTCACAAGAAAAACTTCCTATTAACCCCTCTGGCTAATCACCTGCCTCTTAGCCTCTCTAGGCATTCTGGGTAGTGTAGTTTTTCACATTTTCTGGGGTTTTTTTTCTCAACACCCATTGTTTCATGATCCAGTGCAAATTATAGTCCAAAAGACGATACTCAGTGTCAATTTACTGTTTTGATTTTACGTAATCTACACTCATTGGTCACTTTATTAGTTACACCTTGCTAGTACGGCGTTGGACCCTCGTTTCCCTTCAGAACTGTCTTAATTTTTGGTGGCAGAGATTCAACAAGGTACTGGAATGATTTCTCAGAGAGTTTGGTTTATATTAACATGATAGTATCACACAGTTGCTGCAGATTTGTCAGTTGCCCATCCTTGATCCCAATCTCCCGTTTCACCACATCCAAAAGTTCCCAAAAGGTGTTCTATTGAGTTGAGATCTGGTGACTGTGGAGGTCATTTAAGTCCAGTGATCTCACTGTTATGTTCAAGAAACCAGTCTGAGATGATTCCAGCTTTATGAGATGGCGCCTTTGTAATCAGTGTTTTTATTTTCTGTTTCATTGTTAATAATTTATTTTCCTGATGGCCGTGGTTACTGTGGTAGAGTGGTCGTCTCGTGGCAGGTTTGGTCTTGCACGTTTAACACTGTACCTTTGAGCAAGTCACTGAATCGTAAATTTTAACATTTTAAAGATCACAATTAAAAAAGATAAATAACATTACATTAACATTGCAAAAGAAAATTCCAGAAACCAATGCACAATTCAAAAAAATGTAATTAAAAAAAAAAAGAAAAGTTTTGCCAAAAAAAAGTAATTTTAGAAATCAAAATGAAATGTAAAAAATCGAAGCACAATAAGAAATTGGAAAAGTTAGGTACTATGAAACATTGCTGATTGGTTGATGATATTCAGTATCGCTTCATGTCAAATGACTTGAAATGACTTGAAATGATGGACAAATGTCATCATCCAATCAGCGATGTCCCGTCGTACAAACTCTTTGTTTTTTTTACAATCTATTTTGATTTCTGAAAATTACTTTTGTTTTACAAAATGTTTTTTTCTTTTTAATGGAAAACGGAAAAGGTTTTTACTAATGGAAATTTGCTGATTAGAAAATGACATTTGTCCATCATTTCAACTTGATATTTTTTGGCATGACGCAAAATTGCATATGCTCTGTAGAAAATCATAAAACTTTTATTAGTCTGCGGACAATGAAGATGCATTTGACAAACTCAAACATCCAAACTTAAACGTCATCATCCGATCAACGATGTCCAATAGTACCTACCTTTTTCATGTGTTACTCTGTTTTGTTTTTGAGCATTTCATTTTGGTTTCTGAAAATTACTTTTGTTTTACAAAACATTTAAAATAAAATGGAGATTAAAGGTCAACCAAAGAAAATTGCTGCTGTCTGATAGAAAAGGAAATAAGAGCTAGTTATTTCAGTTGATTTATTCTGTTCGGACCAAAATTTTAAAGTATGAACAATTATGATGATTGAAGTTGAGAGTCTCTCTTGTTGTTTTTGTGTTTTCAGAATGATTGCACCCTCAAGAACCTCTTTCACCGTGAACAATCTAGTATCAGGAACCCGCTATGACGTGTGTGTTCTGGCCGCCTGGGACGACACTGCCAGCACCCTCACTGCCACCAGTGTGGTGGGCTGCACACATTTTCTCACTCAAGTCGACTATTCTCAGTGCCGATCTGCACGCAGCCAGCTGCTGGGAGGCACCATGATCCTGGTGGTGGGGGGGATCATCGTGACCACCCTGCTGGTGTTCATCGTCTTCCTCATGATGCGCTACAAAGCTGCAGATCCTCAGTTTCCAGCTGCAAAACTCCCCAGCTTCTATGACTCGCACACTCAGACCACCACCAGTGTGCTGGTTATGTCGCAGCCGCAGAACCAGACGGAGCCTCAGGTCAAAGGGACTCTTCCGGATGAGAGGGTGGAGTTTAAATGCGGCTCCCTTCAAAGCAGCCTCACATCCTCCTCTTCCTCCTCCTCAGGCTCCACAGCCAGGGGCACCTACAGTCCCAACAGCACTCTTGCCAACATTTTAAGGTCAGCTCCTGTTAAACCCCGGTCAAACCTGGATAATCTCCTTGGGACAATCACCTCACTGGAGCTGTGGGGAGGACAAGGCCGGGAGCCAGGAGTCTCCAGCGGCAGCACCATGACAAGACGCTACAGAGACAGAGTCCCGCTGCTGGATGGAGCACTGGACTCCCGGCTCAGCCGGCTCCTTATGCTGGATTCCAGGCCAAAGAAGAGCCAGTCATTTGACACAGAGGAGACAACAGACAGCGGAGGTCCCCAGCTTCAGAGGAAACCTCGCCGAATCAGCAGGATCTGGACTAAGAGGAGCATCTCTGTGAACGGCATGGAGACGTTAGAGGGGGCTGAGTGGGAGATGGAAAGTACTGTTTAGGAAAGGAGCAGTGGCGCTGCCAAACCGGACTAATACCAAGACAATGGACTCTATCTTTCATTAGGCTTACCCAGACTTAAGGGAGACTTGACATCTGGATTATTTTGCCTCACAATTTTCACAGAGATGGATTAAAATGCCATCAGTCAAAAAGGGAAATTACTTCATGTCAAAACTGTCTCAAAACCCACAAACGATTACAATGTGAAATGTCTTTTTATAAAGATATCATTTTATTTTGTTCCATAAATATAAATGGAATAATACTGAACCTTGCCTTAGTGTATATAGTGTACATACAGTGTGGGTGTACACCACGGCTGGCCAACCCTGGTCCTGAAGAGCCTTAACCCTGCCTGATTTCCAGCTCTTCCTGGACTGCTTGATGCTAACTACCTAAACCAGGTGTGTTCAGTCAGTCAGGATGTGGAATCACTCAGCCAATCAGCAGAAAGATGGTCAAGGAGACCTGGAAACCAGGCAGGATTTGGCTCTTGAGGACCAAAGTTGACCTGCCCTGGTGTAGACATATATGCATATAAACTGCAGAGGAACTCATTTTAAGAATCCTATAGTGTTGATGAAGACTGTTTCTTTTAAAATGCCAAACTTTTGGAAGGTTGTTATACCCGTCAGTCCTGTGGAGTTAACTAGTCTGAGTAGTATTTGAGCGTCATGCAATGAGATATATTTGAATTCTTTAGTGTTGTTAATTTTTTTAATCACAGCTTTAATTGCCTCCAAATAAAATAATGTTTCATGTGTCATGTAAAAGCAACATTCAGTCTAAAAAGAAGGATCAGCACCATCATTTTCTATTCTGTCATTAACAATTCATTTGCCTGACATCAGACTGGAGAGTAAAACAATAATCCTAACACTGATTTACATTATTGCCAATTACAAAGAGACATTCAAAGTTCCTTCAAACATTTTTTTTTTTTTTTTGGCTGGCTTATTTGTGTTTGACTTCTTTTTCCTTCAAGCCTGATGTGGACTTTATATACCAGTCAAGGCGAATTGAAACCTTTTTTTTTTTTTTTTTTTGGCATTCATCTTATTTCTGAGACCAAACTGAATTAAACAAAAGGGAAAAGCCAGAAATTATTCGTGATTCTGTTCCCACAGGGAAACATGGTGGTGGAAGTTTAATCATGTGGATCCTTTGAGTATTTCTGGCAAAGATTAAATAACTTGGCTGGAAAGAGTAATTAAAAACAAAATCTATGTTAAAACTTTTGGGAACTAATATAAAGATTGCTTCCAGAAAATCTTGAAGCCCCTGTTTGATTTTAAGACCTATCAAAGCTGAAATCCCACACAATTTGGAAATACTGATATAATTTGCTATAACTTCCTAAGATTCTTCTAAAAAAAAGGGGGAATTAGATTAAGAGGTCAATTCTAGCTGCTGTTTCAGAAAAACCAAGCAGTTGATCTTTAATTAACATACATTTTTCTATTTTCTAAACATGCTAAATCACTTTTTGGGTCACAGGGTTGCTGGAGCCCATCCCATTTTTTTTTGTTTTTTATGAAGAAGGGATTCATTATCATATCATTATATTGTGTTGATATATCAAGGTACATTAAAGGTTTCTGGAAAAAACTCTGATTTCATCAGATTTGAAAATGTCCACGTTGTTATGACCTGTTGGTATATTTGTCTATTTGCACCATAAAAATTCACCATCTGAGTCGCTGTCTTTCACTGGTTCAACGCCACCAAGAGCTCACCTGCAGCACCAACATTTGCTTACAATCTCTGAATTAGGCAGAGCTTTGAACGGTCTTGTCGGTGTTTCACTACAGTTGCCAAGCGCCAAAACCCACATTGGATTCAAATGTTGGATGAATGAGACTGGACACTAAAAGCCCGAGGTACAAAAATAGTTTATTGATCTCAAGTGCTTTTTTCTTTCCTTTCCTTAGATTAAGTTGAACTCAAGTAAACTTTTAGCCTTGTTTGGGATTCAATTTTTTTTTTTTAAACTAAGGTTTATATATTAATTATTGGTAATAGCCAACTTGTGTCTTAAGTTTCGGCAAATAAGATGGTGGCAAAAAATCAAAATTTGTTCATGTCTGTTCAAGTAGAACTAAAATCTTTTTCTGCGCTTCATGCTAAGATTTGGAAGCATGATTATAAGAAAGCCCAAGTAGGCAACAATGCTTTTGACAGCGTACCAAAAGAGATTTCACAATGCTTGTTCCTAAAGCGACCTGCAGTGAAAACCACGTTTATCACATTGAAGCAAATAGACCATTTCTTCAAGTTAAATTCAGCATTTTCATGTTTTGTTTTGTTTGTTTTTTTTTGGTAAATGTTTACTCAAATGGTAATCAAAACCCGTGTTTCTTTATATTGTGGACAAAACATGTTATTGGGGGGACAGCCTGTAATGAAAGCAAAGTTGTTTTATTCAATTTGTAAATGCCATAAACACTTTTGTCACTAATTTTTATGCTGCCGAACTGCAAACTGAAATATCAAGGTGTATTCCCAGTGATGTTACAATTTTGCCCCAACATGGCATCCTCCCTGTAGCTAGAATCTAGTTTCTGTATTGAATGTTTTATCTCTTGATATAAATATTGTATGGCAAGTTTTGAAATTGTTGAGTAGTCTTCTTTATATTTTTGCTGGTCAAGAGGCCCAGAATTTGCATGGCTGCAACATTACACAAGAGGTGGAGCAATGGATCCCCAAATTATTGTAATACTGGTACAAGGTGTGAAACAACAAACATTTTTACAAGTTTACGTGCTGCTTTGTCATACGTTTTCACGTTTACAGAGGAAAATATTAAAATGTGTTTCCCTAGACTGTACAAAAATTATTATGTAGTTGATTTTTTCATGAAGACCCTCCATTAAGTCCCTAGCAACCATTTAACGTGTTTTTTTTCTGAGGATGGTAATTTTTTTTACTATCATGTTTCTACATCAAAGCCTTTTTAAAATGTTTGTATTACTTAATGTGTTTTGCTTGTTACACACGATCACATTCAATGACGTGCATAGTTTTAGGTTAGGACAGGTGCCATGCAAAAAAAAAATCAAGTATTCCTATTTTAAATGACCTTTTTGAAATCATAAAGTCTTTCATTTTCTCCCTGGTTGGTGTCCTTTGGCAGAAACTTCACAGCACCTCATGCAGTAAAGGTGTTTGTCATTCTGACGAGCATATACGGAGAAAATGAAGAATGGAGTTGCCTATCCCTGCCATAGAGGCACCAAAATGGATACAAAAGATAATCAAAGAGATAGAAAAAAATATCTCTAAAGTATAAAACATTTTGCTGAAACACAGGCCTAAAGCCAGCTTATGACATCAGGGCCACATCTGTCCTGTACAGCAAAAACTATAATCCAAGTTTGGCCCAGCTGATGACCTTTGCATGTCTGGCCTGCATGACACATGGCACTACAGTGACTAAGCCATAAGTACTGAAAGTAGCCTGCAGGAAATCCAGGAGTCACTGATTCAGGGGTAACCAGAGCTTTGTGAAGATCAAAGCGGAGCTCACACGTCGGAGCTAACGCCTTATTTTTTCAGTCTAGCATAGCATTTTTCTCAGTTTTGCTTTCATCTGCTTAAAAATATCAAAACATGAAAAAGGTTACATGCAAAATTTGCTGAAGAGTGTAAAAACAGCAATGAAGGAGTGTAATAAAACTAACAAAAATGCTAAATTTTATGCGAAATTGGAAATTAAAACAATCCTAACAAAGCTGATGAACTCTAAAGGTAAATAAATGCTAAAAAAAAATCAAACTGTCAGCTTATTAAATTCTAGACAGGAGATTGCATTTTTCTTCTAACAGATTGCCACGCAAAGGTAAATGGTGAATTCTTGCATGGCGCTTTTCTACCTTCCTTGAAGGCCCAAAGCGCTTTATAGTCACAATCCCATTCACACACTGATGGCGGCTCCACTGCCGAACACTGGCGTCACCCTCGCACCAGAAGCAATGTGGGGTTCCCAAGGACACTTCGACACATGGGCAGGCAATTGGAGGTCAACCGCCCTGCCGCTGCACCTCGGCCGCCCCTACAAGGGTACAAACTCTTTGGCTATGTCCAAAGTCCCTCCCTAACAGCTAAAAAACTGTATTGTGCAAGACTACTTTGTGCCCTGGATTTTAAAGCAAATCATACACCATGCTTACTGCTTTTTTTTAAAGAGCAAATATGACGTCACCAATTTAAGAAAGTAAAACCCTTTTAAAAAGGAGCATTTAATGAAGACTTTTTATGAATCAACCATGTTCTGATGATGAAAATGTAAAAAAAAAGAAAAGAAATTAAAATACTTTTTTCTATCAAAGAAATAGTTCAAACTAAAAATTTGTATTAAAAGTATTAATTTTAGCCTCAGTTTCCTGTTCTTAGATGACAGGAGTGGTACCCAGTGTGTTCTTCTGCTGCTGTAGTCCATCTGCCTCAAGGTTGGACGTGTTGTGCTTTCAGAGATGTTTGTTCTGCAGACCTCGGTTGTAACCAGTAGTTATTTTTGTTACTGTTGCCTTTCTATCAGCTGGAACCAGTCTGGTCGTTCTCCTCTGACCTCTGGCATCAGCAAGGCATTTCTGCCCACAGAACTGCTGCTCACCGAATATTTTCTCTTTTTCTGACCATTCAAATGTCAGTAGACAATCAGTTTCTGAAGTACTCAGACCAGCCCATCTGGCACCAACAACCATGCCACATTCAGTCACTTCAATCACCTTTCTGATGCTCAGTTTGAACTGCAGCAGTCTGCATGTAGAAATGTATTGAGTTGCTGCCATTTGATTGACTGGCTGATCAGAAATGTGTGTTAAGAAGCAGCTGGACAGTTATGTCTAATAAAGTAGCCAGTGAATGCTTTACTTTTTGACATAGATCTTTCAACCACTTTAATATACTAATCTACAATAGGACGTCTGTGCACTAAAATAGTAATTCCAGAATATAAGAATTGTTATCACACTTGAGTTTATTGAAAGAAATTTTAAAAAATTGGAGTTTAGCTCGTAGGTAAAATTTCTGTGTGAAATCGGTTGTGTTTGTGGGAGTAAAAGACAAGAAACTGGTTTATTTCGATTTTCTTTTAATGAAAAAAAAGCAGTATTGTTGCTAGTGATCTATAAGATCACTTCAGTGCATTTTAATGTCATTAAGAGCAGTCTTTTCAGGTTTATGCAAACTCATCACACACCTCTGACTGAAATCATTGAGAGCTGAACTTCAGCTCCTTCGTTTCCCCCAGCATGCATGGTGTCTTGGTTCTGGTTCTAGTTCGGCGACAGCAGCCTCCGGCCCCCCTGGTGCCTCAGGGGCAGACCCGGCGGCTTCATGGAGGAGGGGATGGGGAGCTCGTGCAGGCTGTCCGGAAAGCTTTGGGGGCTCAGCTGCCTGACGATCGTCTGCATCGTGATTAGCACCAGCGGAGCCGGACTGCGTCCTGTCAGGTACCGGTACGTCTCCTCCCCCAGATCCCGGCTCCAGTTCTGAGGCTCCTGCTCCAGAGCCACCCTCATCTGAAAGTCAAGTTTTGGCGAGAACATCAGGAGGTTGTCCAAGCAGCGCCTCTTCTCTCTGCCGCTCCTCCCGGAGGATTCCTGCATTTTCTCCAGAGTGACATCCAGCGGGGTCAGGCCGCTGCTGTCCCGGGCGTGAGGGGACGCTCCGCACCCCAGCAGCATGAGCGCCGCCTCGGGCCGCAGCAGCTCGCAGGCTAAATGTAACGGAGTCCTGCCGTCCTCGGAGTGGAGGAAGCCGCCTCCCTCTGCGTGGACGGAGGCGCTCGGCTCTCTGCGGCTCTCCTGTAGTATGAGGCCGAGGATGGAGCGCCGGTCGTAGCGGACCGCCATGGTCGTGTGGGGCGAGGAGGACGGGCAGCAGCAGAAGCGCTCACCGGGCTTGGCCAGCGCCTCGTCCGGGTATCGGCTGAGGAGGTACTGCGCGTACGCCTGGTGGTCGTGAACGATGGCGTACAACAGCGCCTCCGACGGAGTGTAGATCCTCTGACTGGCGTGCTCCTCCTCGTAAAAGGTCTCCATGGTTCGCATGTCCTCCAGCATCCAGACCGGCTTCAGGTCCCGCACGGCCCGGTAGAAGAGCAGCGAGAAGGACTTTCGATGCCTGTCGACACCCCGAGCCGCCAGGCTCACGGTCACAGAGGCCATGGCGACGAGCTATGTCCCGGGCGGCTTCATAACTGTGAAACAGAACCGGGCAGGTTCCTGGACCGAACCCGGAAGAGCTGGACAAGCTCGAAATCAAGGCGAAGACAAGGGTCGTTGACGGTATGTTACTGAGTCATGACAGGCGAAACTTCACGCGCGGAATTCCACGACAGGCTCACGAGCGGCAGCAGGAAGCCAATTGCGCATGCGTCAAAGGTGACAAGTTCCCCGCCCCCTCCCGCCCCCGAAACTTTATTGACAACAACGGCTTTACATTTGTTTCTTATTATTATTGACAACTTTTCTTTTCATTGAATATGCGTGCTGAACTGTGCAGCTGAAGTTTTGCAGATTCCGTGTATTTCTTCAAGATAATCAAGTATAGATTAAATATCTGTACAAACAAACAAGTAAACAGGAATGGTTGTCAAATACATTCACATTTTAGTTTGATAAAGTTCAGCCCACTGTTGTTTTTCCTCATCAAAATAATCCAAAGGGAACATTTTTAGAACATTCTACCACACTGTATGGTCACGTCTTTGCTAAATGCGAAGTGTTTCCACACATTGGACTGGAACGATGGTTGATCAGTTTTTGCTGCATCACGTGTGTTGTCCACTGCAACGTTGCTTGGTTTTTATGTTATAGTAAAATAAACCTACCGTACCTCAATCCAAATTGCATCTTCCGAGATCGATGAGCAAGATCTTGTTGGAACAATTTATTAATTGATTCATCATTACACTCTTCGTGGCGACCTTCCTGGCTCCCTGAATGACTGATGCCTCCCTTTTGGCGTTCCAAACAGAAGGTACCTGCTGGCTTTAAGAAGCCAAAATCCCATAGACTTTATGGAGAAATAAACAGTTATTACTAAGTCACTATATTTTCAGAATAACCATTCTTGCTCTGCTAAATTTTTTCATATGTTGTGGCTAATACAATTTCTTTGTAAGGATATCTTTTCTTTAGTTTAAGTTTTTTAAGTTATTGTGGCCAATGGGGACCCGGTCCAGGGATGTATGCGCTACATATGGGGAAAAAGTGTGTGTGTGTGCATGTGTGTGTAACCACTGTTTCCAGGTTGCGGTGCATTGTGCGGCTGCTGTTAATGGTATGTGTAAGTTTTCACCTTCCCATTTATTGTGCTTGGTGTTTCGCCTGATTTCTTACCATACGCTTGTGTTTCCTGTATTTTTGTGTATGTTATCTTCTTTTGGTTGCTTTGGTTTGGCTGTGCAAATAAAAGGACGTGAACTTCACTTGTCCCTCCCGTTTCTGCCATCGTGGCACACGCTTGCAGAGGGACTTCTACATTATAAACTGATGCTGGTGGTGCCTTTGGCTCCCCACATTCAACGTTCGAAACCTTTGACAGATTTTGTGTGGCTTCCTCTCAAATATTGCCTGGAAGGGTAAACTATCAGGAACTGGTGGTGAAGGGCCCAAAATGCAGGAGACTGGACTTGGTGACAGAAACTAAAACATTTAATAAATCAAGCAAAACAAAAAAGGTGCAAAGCAGAACAGATGAACTGACAAGGTAAAACTGAAAAACAGACACTTAAATACACTGAGGGTAATTGACAGAAATGAAGACAGCTGTGGATCAACATGAACATCGAGTGACTGATGGGAGAACAACTTAAAACATGACCAAAACCAAGAGCACAACAGAAAAACTAAACTAAAGCATAGAATTTTCACATAAACAAAGAGGGATGTGACCTTCCAACAAGCTCACACTTGATTGGTGAGAGTGGTTGCCATAGAATCAAAGAGAACCGGAACCACTGCCATTTAGCCCCACTCCCAAGGTGCATTGCAGATTGAGCCCCCCTTGACATCCTAATGAGCTGTCATGTGAGGAAAGGAAAGTAGTTCAGGGACAGCTTCCTGACTGATCCCTGATTAATTGAAACCCTCAACCCCCCAAGCATTGGGCCCAGCGTCTCCCCAGCCCAGGGGCCCTCAGCCATTCACCTTCATCGCATAGGGCCCTTTCACCCTCTGCACCACTGCTTTATGTGCCTGCCATCAGGGGCAGGAACCCTGATATAGAACCCCGGGGCCTAGATAAACTTGCATAAGAAATCTACGAATCCCTTTGATAACCTGTCGTAAAATGTACACATTAAATACGTCTTCTATGTTTGATTTAATCTGGTTTTACTTATTTGTTTCTAAATATTTCTGAAAGCTGAGCCTTTAAAAATGCACATTTACCTGTTTAGATATAAAGCTCATTTGAAAAAGACTCATATTAAGTCCCACTCTGATCATCTTTTGATCTACATCATAAAAAAATGATCATAACATAAATAGTTAAGTCACATGCCATTTGTGGTAAGATTTGCCTCATTCATTGATTTGCTGCAGTGCTGTTTGTTTTCAAGAAAGAAAGAAAACACAATTGTTACTTTAAGCTCCTGTTTAGGCAGCACACAGTTCAGTCCCCAGGTTTTAGGGGCTCTTAAGTTTTAATAGGCTT
The DNA here is from genome assembly GCA_036245035.1 of Adrianichthys oophorus. NCBI lineage: Eukaryota > Metazoa > Chordata > Actinopteri > Beloniformes > Adrianichthyidae > Adrianichthys > Adrianichthys oophorus. The sequence continues at coordinate 10,752,839 of BSAI01000101.1, forward strand.
GTGATGTTGCCAGCACTGGGAATTATTTATTTATTGCTTTCCACTCTTGCTCTGTCAAAGTGTGTCCCACCTCCTAAACACTGACAGCTGGGAATGGCTCTACACTCCATGCAAACCCCAAGAAACTCAGCATGTAAATTGTATTCTTTCTCCAGGTTATGAATACTGCTTACTAGTTTTGGATATGACTTAAGTTAACAACAGAATTATGCTCTCAACAGTGGAACACGGAGACACCAGTGATTGTTTTTGAAGCATTTTAATCATTGCTGGTGGAAACCACAAGAGTTATATTTCTAATATGAGATCAGACAGGTCCAAAGATTGAAATGCCAACTTTTGTCCTCTGAAAGATAAAAACAACAGTACTCAGCCAATAGTCCTGCCCAAAAGAGTTTCTAGTGTTAGCTTTAGATGATGGAGTCCCTTCTGTTAGGCAGAGATAAAGGCTTGCAAACAGCAAAAGAAGAATACCAAAGTAGTTTGAAGAGTATTATGATCATTTTTGGGAAATCAAGCCTCAGAAAAAGTGAGACATCTGCTGCAGAAATAGCTCTGACAGGGACCAACCATCCATGATGAAAAAAATATCAGTTTAAGGCAGCAGCCATGCAGACAGAAGGGAGCATTAAGCTGCAGCTGTTATCAGCATGTGCCGGTGCTGCTCTGGGTTTGCTGATGTGCTCACAAAATATCTCACTGATTCAGCAGAGGGAGGACTCACAGAAAATGCTGACAGTTTTTGTAGTTCACATGCATCCCTTTCCTATACATTCTTACAATTAACACATTTCACTCTTTGTTTTAAATGTTAAAATAATTAAATTATCTACAAAACATTGGAGATAGAAGGTTTGCTTCTAGAGAGAAAAATAGCTTCTTATGATTCTGATCAAGAAAATAGAAAACATGCTTTACTGCCCTCTTCTGAAATTTGTAAGAGCAGAAATGGTAAATCTTAAAAGCAATGATGCAGTTTTATGCTGTTTAAAGATCCACTCCAATAAAAAATTGTGTTTTAGTGCTTTTCAACATGTTCTTGTGGCATTGAATTTCAGACTATTTCTTTATTCAAATTGTTGTGAATCAGGAGCAGAAAAAATACGCCATTTATAGCAGTGACGTAGGAGAAAAACAAGCTCCCTGTTCTGCTCCATTCTAATGCTATCCCTTTGCGACAAACAGATCCATGTACGTCTTTGTGTTCCTCGTCTGAGCTGGAATCTGGATCAGAAGTGTACAGCTGGATAGCACTCTAATATTGCTCACAAATTTTGTGTCACTGCTAATGTTAAGTTGGGGGTGTGAGGGGCTGTAAGATAGCGAGAGAGCCTGTGAACAGAGAGCTCTCAGCAATGGGAAGGGGAAGGGAGGGTGGGGTTGCTCTGTGCCAACAGTCTCACCTATCATGCTGATTGCATAATAGAACATCAACAATTGATTTTGCATCCACACACAGAGCTGGTTTTGTTTGATACTTTGGCCTTTTAGAGACTCCTCAATGAAGATGTGAATCATGGGTTAACTGCACAGAATCGTCTGTATGAAGCGTCAGTCACAACTGCCCCTATGAGTGGATGTTGGCTGTCTGTGGGTGAAAAACCAGCAAACCTGTACGAGGTATGCAAGTGTTTCACACCAGATAGATAGATCGATCAATAGATAAAATATCTCATAAGTGCGTGCAACGTCAATTATCCTCACAGTTATTTCATGACACTCTTACCACAGCAATGACAATGGTATACTGTTGGTTCCATACCACGATAATGGTTCCATTTTCATGACGTCCCTTGAGGTGGCAGCACAAGCCTCAAGGGAACTACATGACACACCTGCGCTCCATACGGGTCAACCTCCATACGAGTGTGTGTGACTAAGGTGTTAGTACAGATAGAGACTGCATCTATTTTTTCACTTAACTGTGCCAGGTGTGTGTGTTCAGTCATGTAGTGCTGTAGAATGATGCAGTGCAACAGCTGGTTTTGGTCATGTGACAGCTGGGGTCTGTTATGTGGTCAAATGCGGCAGATTACTGGACTCAAAGTAGGGAGGGTCATTGCATTGGTGTTCTTCATAGTTCAGTAGCAGCTGCTTCACATAAACACCTCATTGTTCTGACTGACGGTTTCTGCAGCTCAGAGCTCAGTCTGGGATTACTGTGGATCTTCCTCCTCAGAGGCGATGAGGCTCCTCCGCACACCACTTGGTGGTAGCCTTTGGCTGCAGTTTAGCCTCTTCCAGGTCTCGCGCTCACATTTGTGCAGCAAAGAGAGACTATTTCAAAAGAAGAAATGAATGATAATACAGTGCTCCCTGAAATTATTCATACCCAGTGTTTTGAAAGATTTTTTCCCCAAATTCATTGAACCAAAATGACAAAGATCATTCAACACACAGAATAACCTCAGTACAGTAAATGCAGTTTTAAAAACTAATACTATGTTATAAGAAAAAAAGTATTTAAAAATAACTGGCTTTATTTATCAAAAAAATACCTGTTGACCAGATTAGTGATCCCAACTCCCTTGGAGGAGATAACCCTGTCTGTAGTTTTAGGATACGTTCACTCTGTGTATTCAAGTGACCACTTCTAATGAAAAGTCTATGTAAATGCGTGTAAATGCGTGTCTCAGGCCCTGTTCATAACTTTCATGTTCATGAGTAGCTGCCAGTGCTCAGAAACTATATAACAACATCAGTTTTATAACTTTTAAAAAGTCGTGTAAGTACAAAAATTCATTTAGGTGTCACACTGATTAATAAAATACTTACATTTAAATATAAATGTATGTGCTTCAGAGCACACCTACGCAAAGAAATGTTTTTCTCTTTCACGCCACCGGCTGAGGGATAGCCAGCCATGAGTCCCTACAGCTCCCCCTTAAAAAACACTTTCAGACACCACTTCAAACACTCCTACAATTGGAGAAATGGGGAGGAGTCTTAGGGGTAGGGAAGCAATTCAAATTCAGCCTTGGTGTCATATTACCCCTGCTGGGCACAAACTACAATGATCAATTTATCGTGATCATGATCATTTTTCATATGGTAAGCACTTCCGTGAATTAAAAAAGACGGCATCCATATGTTACTACCAAATCCGAGTCCCTGACAAGTCAAAGTTCAACTGGTTTGATCATGGACGTGCGTTGCTGAGGGAAGTGTGAATGTAGCAAAAGAAATGCCTGAGCTCGCCTTAAGACCATCTCTACAACCCTCCACAGGCCACACAACACAAAACCCTGCAGAATCCATATGGTTGCATGTGACAATGACTTAACTGTTTTTTGCCCGGGTCTTGTTCCTGGACTTGCATTACTCGCTGGAGGTATTTGGCTGTTGCAACTTTCCTTTTTGCCTGTTCCAGGTTGCCATTTGCCGGTGGAATTCCAAGGCACTTGTAACAGTCCTCAATGTCTGCTTTTGTTCCTTCTGGGAGTGAGACCCTTTCTGTGTTGACTACCATTCCTGTTTTTGTCACCATCTGACTGCATTTCTCAAGCCTGAATGACATCCCAATGTCACTACAGTAGACTTTGTGGATTAGGGAGTCAGTACTGACAAGAATTGAGAAAAAGCTTAAAAATCCAGAACTACTGAAGGTCAAAATTCCCCAATTTTGCCTAAACGCGTGTTCGATAATCAAGGTCTTGGAAACAGATTTAGTTCTTCACCAAAAAATGTATTTCTAACATGTAAGTGCTAATAACAGAGCTCTGGGTCTTCAAAATGTCCCTATCTGCTACCGTCTAAATGGATGTTTCAGCATCAGGCACAATGAAAAAGATGCCCTCTGACCCTTGACCTATCAATTTAAACACAATGATCATGAATATGTAAAACAGTAGGCTGGCTCTTCATCTTAGATTGGTCCTTCGCTCTTACTTCCTCACTTGGAGTTTCTTGTGGATTCTGTCCCCAGATGAACTGCTTTTTTTCCACTGGTCTGTGAATCCCATCCTTCACATGAGCTGGTTCAACAACCCTACATTCCTGTTGACACCTCTGTTCCTCTGCTGGCATGCACCTCCAACTGTAATCCTCACCAAAGAGCAGCTTGGTCCTATAAAATAATTTCAAAATATATATATTTTTTTCTTTTCATTTATACATTTAATATCAGTTCTTCTGAGTATGTTCTTTCAATGAGGACACTGAGGCATGAGGATCCATTTAATGCATGTAGGTAGGCAAGGGCAAGACAAAGGGTCAGACAGTGGAGCAAGACGGGAGGTGATAAAACAGGCAGAGGTCAAACACAAGGTGGCAAAAGAACACCCGCCTAGCCTGTACAACCAGGAAGAAAGTACAAGACTACACATAGAGTGAATGCTGAACCAGACTTAAATAGAATGAGCTAATTGGCTAGATGGGTAGCAGCTGTGGAAACAGGAACCGGATGCAGCACATGCATGCAGGAGAGGAATGGAGCCGTCAGTACTCTAGAGAGGTCTCCCTCTGGTGGCCGGAGGTGGAGATGGGTGACTTGAGACCTGACAGTTCTTATCTGATTATGCGATTGCCCCTTCATACCTTTTGGATCTCCTGCAAGTTTTCATTCCCACTTACTGCTTAAGATCCTCAGCTTACTCCCAGCTGGCTGTTCCTACCACTCGCCTAGTCACCATGGGAGGCAGAGCATTCAGTAACTTTGCCTCCCAGTTTTGGAACTCTCTTCCCCTGACATCCGGAACACTGACTTACTTTCAAGCTTCATGGTAAAACTCAAATCCTATCTCTTTACAAAAGCTTACTCCTCATTCCATCACCTACTCTGTCTTTCAAAATGTGTTTCAATTGATGTTATTTATTTTGATTTAAAAAAAAACACTTTGTAGGCAACCTTGAGTATCCAGAAAGTCGCCTAATTAAATAAAATGTATTATTATTATTATTATTACTATTGTTATTATTATTATTATTATTGTTGTTGTTGTTATTAAAACCAGCCTAAACATTTTGAATCTCTAACGAGATGAGCAGACACAACAAAAGCATCAGAGAGCCCATTCCCAAACCCAGCAGACCTCTTATGAACTCCATGTGGAGCTTCAGGGCTTTTTTCATTCTCTTGTCATGTTAGCCTGAAAGAAAAAGCTGCCTGGAAATGAGCTTAGTACAGCGCAGAGCAGTACTCTGAGACTGTTACACAAGTGTCAGCCACACAGTACTAATCCACTCTGAGACACAGAGTTGTAGCTACTTCTCCCGCAGAAGCAAAATGACAGAGCCAGAGAACACATCTATGCTCATTTATGTTAAAGTTCCTTCATAATAACAACACAGATTCATCATTAAATGATCAAAAAAGACTAAATTAGATGAGAATTTTTCTGAAGAAAACAAAATCCAGAAAAAAAACTGTGAGATGATTCTACTTTGTGTGTGTTTCTTTCAAAAACCTGTGTTGTTTTCTAGGTAGTAGTAGTAGTTTCTGCAGAGCGGCAGGAGTTCATTAGAAATTTTGCCTTTGAATTGTGGGCGGAGTAAGTCTGTCCACTTCCTACCATCCATCTGTTTGCATGCTATTATGCTAGTTTACAGCCACCCACAACTTAACATTAGCAGTGTAACAAAAAGAGCAAACAATATTTGGAGCTATCCAGCTGTTCAGCTTTGATCCAGATTCCATTTCAGACGAGGAAAACAAAGACGTACATGGATCTATTGGTCTGCAAGTAGATCCATTGAAATGGAGTGGAGCACGGAGCTTGTGGCTTGCCGTAGTAGCTTTTATGTCAACTTGCAAACTTTTTCAAACAGCATTTTTTTTATCTGCAATTTTTTGATTAATTTTCTTTATACATGTCCTCCATCACCAGAAAAATGTCACAAGAACATTCTAAAAACAACAAAAACTATATTTTTTATCAGAGTGGGTCTTTAAATCTCTCAATGTAGGCCAGTTGTATTTAGAATAAGCAACAGCGAAAGTATAGCCCTGAGTAATCTTGTTTGATTTGGAGGTTTTAGCTTTTAATTAGTCTCATTTGCGGAGCTGTTTATTTGTTGTGAGTCAATTCCAAGAGGACCAGAAATACAGACCACCCAAGAAATAAAAAAATTAAAACTGAACCTACTTACTCGCAGTGGTTACATAAAATGTATATTTCTAAAAGTTATAAGATAAACAATTCATTTATACATTTAAAATATTTTTTAAAATATGGAGTATTTTCATGTTTAATTTAAACTGTGTCAAACAGAAGATAGTTTCAGTATCAGGAAAATTTGATTTGTTTGGGAAAAAGTTGACTGCATCGTGGTGAACAGAGGTAAAAAACCAGTAAGAAAACACAACATGGCAAAGGAGCAACATTTTAACTTGTTACCTGTGGGAAGGGGGGATTTTAGATTTGAGCATGTAGATTACTACATGGGAAAGGTGTCTCAAGGTGAGTGTTTTCACAAAACTTGTTTACAAATCAAGTAGAGTCTCAACTCATGAGGCAGATGGCTGGCCTCCAACGCCTTAAGCTCATTCTCCTGATGGTCAGGTCGCCCAATTCCTGTAATGGCGGCTCACCTGAGTGCAGGTGGCACAGATTGGTGACATGCTGTGTGGCCAGCTAAGAGAGGGTTTTATGGAAACCAGGTGTTGTTACCACCTGCTGCTTAAGAAAAACCTTAAAAACAAGCAGCTTTTGCGTCACATGGCATAATTGTTTAGGGTTTCATGCTTTAAGTTTCAGTTGATGAGATTTACTCTTTTCTCCTGTCTCCAAATTAAAATGTCCAACTTTAATAATCCTAATAATTAGATTTTTTTAAAAAAAAAACTTTTCATTCCACGTCCTGTCACCTGCCCTGATATCTAGTAGTTTTGCAAACTGAGTGACTTTGTCTTTCCATTTTACAAGTTTCTATTTTTAACCTGTCTAATGACTCACAATGCTTAGTGAAGGTAACGTCTCTGTCAGAGAGTGGCAGAGACAAAGGAAAAGACAATTCAACCTACTTTTGTTGCAGTTTTAACAAACGTCAGATAAGAAAATCTATGATACATATCACGTTTAACCTAAAGATAAAAAATTCAACACGTTGCATTAGAATGGGTTCTTAGATTTTCATGTAGACTTTATGAAAGATGCTATATCATCTATAACGGTTCTATTGGTTAAATAGCCAAACATTTCTAGGTAAAACTAAAAAACATCGTTTCCTATAATTTTTCTATAACTTTCCAGCATTTTTCCTAACGTTCAAACATAATGTCACAGGAGAAATCCAGACTCATCAGACCAGACAACGTTTTTCCAATCTTCTATTGTTCAGTTTTGGTGAGCCTGTGTAAATTGTAGCCTCAGTTTCCTGTTCGTAGCTGACAGGAGTGGTATCCGCTGTAATCTTCTGCTGCTGTAGCCCATTTGCTTTCAAGCCCCGATCACACAGCGCTTTACGGCTTAATCACGGCCAAAAACCGACAAAAAAGTGGTCTCCCGTGAAGCAGACAATGTTGTTCGTGGTGATGTCGAGTTTATGACAAGCTACAGTCGATTTATAGACGTGGCAGGACGCGGGGAAAAATAGGAACGGCGTCGGACACTGTAAAAAGTTTTGAACTGCTCAAAACTTTAGCCCGCGTACAACCATGGGCGACACACTTGGTAAAGACATGCAACACACGGGAAACACACTTGATAATCTGTGTTCTGGCAGTGATTAAGACTTGGGGAGACGGTGTTATACGTCTCAAACAAGCTCTAAGTACAATTGATCACTGCCTAATCATTTCTGTATCACTTCAGATTTGCGGCATAAAAATACTGTAATTTTCCCGGACCTCTGAACTTGCAGTTTAGATGAACCCTCTTGCTCCAGCACCAACAGAACCAACTGATGCAGGCCAAACATATCCTTGCTGAGAGACGAAGAAGAAGAAGAAGAAAAGAAGAAGAAGAAGAAGAAGGACGATGAGGAGGAGGGGTGGTACAGAACATGTGGGTGCGTGACTGGATTGTGAGGAGACTGATACTTAGACTAACATGAGGCTTGACGTGGTTGGCAGTGTTTAAGCTGTACTTCGGCAGTGGTACAGCCGCCGACGGCAATACCTTGTACAAAGCACGGCCAGGCCAAAATTGACCAAAAATTACCACTGACGACCACATCCACCAGATTATCAGAACTTTTTGGCCGTGATTAAGCCATAAAGCACTGTGTGACCGGGGCTTAAGGTTGGTAGTTTTGTTTGTTCAGAGATGCACTTCTGCAGACCTCCGTTGTAACCAGTGCTTATTTGAGTTACTGTTGCCTTTCTATCAGCTGGAACCAGTCTTGTCATTTTCCTCTGACTTCTGGCATCAACAAGGCATTTCTGTCCACAGAACTGCAGCTCACCGAATATTTTCTCTTTTTCTGACCATTCAATGTAAACCCTAAAGATGGTTGTGGGTGAAATGCCCTAATGCACAGCATTGCTACCATGTGATCGGCTGATTAGAAATTTCCGTTAAAAAGAAGTTGGACAGGCGTGTCTACTAAAGTGGCCAGTCAGTGTAGCAGATTGGAAAAATGTTGTCTGGTCTGATGAGTCTCCATTTCTGCCACATTCAGATGGTAGGGTCAGAATTAGAGACTCATCAACAACATGAAAGGATGGATCCTCCTGCTTTGTATCAACGCTTCAGGCTGGTGGCGGTGTAATGGTATGGGGGATATTTTCTTGACTCACTTTGGGCCCCTTAGGACTAATAGAACATGGTCACAACACCATGGTATAACACCACAGCCTACTACAGCAGGATAAGGCTCCATGTCATAAAGCTGGAATCTTCTCGAACATGACAAATGGCCTCCACAGTCACCAGATCTCAACCCAATAGATCACCCTTGGGATGTGGTGGACGGGAGATCAGCATCATGGATGTGCATCCGACAAATCTGCAGCAACTGTGTGATGCTGTCATGTCAATATGGAGCAAACTCTCAGGAATGTTTTCAGTACATTGTTGAATCTATGCCATCAAGCATTAAGGCAGTTTGGAAGGGAAAAGGGGATCCAAACCGGTACCAGCAAGGAGAACCTAATAAAGTGGACTGTGACTAAGTGTTTTGTAAAAACTCACAGTCCAGCACACAAGCACTCCAAATTGTGAACTTCCATTTAGTTAAGTTCAGGTATGTTTAAATTTGGTTTTGACAAGTTCAAGTTTATCTAGTTCAGTTCAATTCAGTTCAGTCCTTGTTTGCAGCTTCTCTGTGAGATTTTGTTGGCTGATTGTAATGAATACAGAGTTAAAATCAATGACATATCTGTTATATTGTTCTACGTCAGCCTAACATGTAATACAATGGAGACAGACCCTTCAGCTCCAGTATTATTTTTTTAACTGTATAATTATCTCCAAATGTTGTCAGCGGTTCTGGATCCTGATCTCCAGAAGAGCCTGATAAGAGTTTAGGTTGACATCCTGAATATAGGCTGCTCACACCTGGGAGACCTGCTGCCACTCTGGACCAGTTCCAGCACAGACAACCTAGCATTTACAGTGCCATCTTCAGCTGTTTTTGTTATCCTGCTTCGGGCAGGATAATTAGGTCAGGTCTCTGAGGCACTATTTGTGCAAAAAAAGATTCCATAAAAAACTCTGCTCCTCACACTTTATGAAAATGCACTGGATCCATAAACATCTAGATTCATTCTGGAATTGCTAATTCAAAACCAGTTTTTATTTCTTCCATAAATTATTTTTCAAAGACAAATAGAAAGTGTTTCTGTTAATATGATAAAAGTGGAAACATGATAACATAGAACAAGTTAACATTTCCAAGGTTTATTTAAAGAATCTCCCCGGGGCACAACTTGAAGGTCCGACAAGAGAAAGGATTTAAAATCAGCTCAAGGTTCACACATTTGTCTAATAAATAAGTAAACAAGTAACTTGATTAAAAAAAATCCACCAGTTTCCTGTAAAGTTGAGCAGCACAGAGGGTGCTGCTAAAAACAGCACCTAACAAACTTGTCTCTGATTAACCTGATGAGCTTAAAGTCTTAGATATAAATGCCCCTGTGTGCTTGTGACTGTGTTAATGCACTTAATGTAACCATCTGGCACTGCCTCCCACTCACCGACCTGTCTTATCCACTGCATTGCTTCACCAACGCTGTCAGTTGTTGTGCTCCGCGGGTCTTTTAGTTTTCTGCTGAACTGCTGAGTGCTATCTGGATAAAAAAGAACTAAGTCTGAGCTGGAAGTTGTGCATGGAGACTGGACTGCAGACACAGCATTGGAGGATTACATGGGGGAGTTTTAGCACTCCAACTTTCCCTATTTTTTAAAAGACATTTGAAAGAACTTTCAAGGTGGAAACATGGGCTGCTCTCCATCAAAAGGCAAGTTATTTTCAAAAACAGACAGGCAGGGACACCAGAAAGATCTGCCGAATGATGCACCAGAGGATCTGTTGGAATCTAAGCCTGCACAGGAACAGGAACCTTGTTTAATAAAGACTCAAGAGACAGAAAAGGAACTTCCAGTTCTTGATGAAGATGATCACACTCAAGAGATGACCTCTAACACAGTCGTGGAAAACACAGGGGATGTTACTGAAGCACAGGTGGAGCTAAAGCCTCAGGAAATCCCAGATGAAGTCATACAGACCGATAACACCAGGAACATTGAGAAACAAAAGAAGAACAAACACAAAAGATTTTCTGAGAAGCAAAGGAAGTCTTCAGCAATCCACAGAAAGGTGGACTTCCCGTCACATATGGTGAGGGCTCACCAGGCTGCTTACTCTTTTCTAAACCCTAACATCTCCAAGTATGAAACTCTTCTTGGACTGTTAGACCAAGCTGCCCAGACACAGCTGTCACTGCAGCCCATGATGTCTGCCTTGGTGTTAAGCTTTGAGGAGATAAACCAGGCCCTGGAGGAGATGGCTGAAGACGGGGAGCTGATGATAAAAGAGCATGGAGACTGCATGGCATTGCCCTCTGGGATGAAGGGCCAAGCTGTAAGTTTAGCTGGCTCTGACTCAACAATACTCATTGATCCACATCCAGATCTTTTACAACAAATGCTCCACCAGTCGGCAGAAAAGATGAGACTGGTTGGTGGCTCTGTCCAGGCATTGGGTGACACAACACTGGAGGAGGCTGTTGAGTATTTTTCTACCCTCTCCAAACTACTTCTTCAAAAGCTGTTGGCCAAGCAAGCAGCAGAGCGTAGGTTGGCTCAAGTACTTGCACGAGTGGAAGGGGCTGCTATGAGAAAATCCAACCCAGAAGATTGTGCCCTGCAAAGCGAGGACAGTGGGATTGGGGGAGAAAATGAGAGCTTGACTGGGTCAGAAAGGCACCGCCGCCACCGTGGAAGCGCCGGATCTGGAAGTTGTGGATCTGGAGGCAACATTCGGAGTGCCCTTGACAATATCTCATGTAGCTTATCCAACCAAGTGGGCAACATTGATGATGAAGATGAGGATGACGACGATGAGTTTGAAGATGATGAAAATGATAGGCCTGAGAGAAAAAGATCCAATTCCTCCCCACCAGATCCCTGTCAAGCTCTTTACTATGTGTACGCCAACTCCATGAGAGATCTTCCGCCTGCAAGTAAAAGTTCTCTGACTGCTGCCAAGTTTGAACAGTCTTCATCCACCAACTCTGAAAATGATACACCAGAGCTGAAGACAAGCCTGGGAGACTTGGATGAAAAAATAAAAGGAACGTCTGAAACAAAAGGGAGGAAAAGCTCAGCAGGACCTTCCTGTAACTTGATTAGATCCGGATTTAGACGACATTCCATAAATGGACCAGGTGGAAAAAGCCCAGTGAAAAGCTCACATTGCTCCTTTCCAGTACTGGGAACCCAACCTCCAAGGCGCCAATGTGTCCGAAGACTAATAAACACTTTTAGTCAAGGGGTTGATGGGAGACCAGGACAGTGTTTGGCTAACATTCCCCCTCACATAAGAAGGCCCAATAAAAGTCGCATTCTTCTGTTGTCTGATGCAGTTAACAGTAACGAGAGTGGTGTAAACACCAATGGCAGCAGCTGGCCTGACAACAGAGATGATCTAGACATGGACAACCTTCCACCTCCTCCTCCAGAGGTCCTTATGGATAACTCCTTCCAGAGCACCACAAACCGACTGAGAAATGAGCAGTCACAAGAAAGTTCAGTCCGGAGTCTACCGATAATAAACCAGAAGTCTGGAACATCCCAACGCCTGAAGATACAAATGCAAAATGTGGAAGTGTTGCCAAACAAAGTAAATGTCAAGTCAGAATCAGCCTCTAACTCACCTGCCCAGCTTTTCGATCAGGGGGCGGATCCTGGAAGAGAACCAGGAAGTGCAAAGATTGTGTGTGAGACTCTTAAAAATGTCGCTCAACCAAATTGCATGGAGCCTTCGCCTCCTCGGGCTCGAATGAACCAGAATTGTGAAAGCAACGAATCCACAGAGTTTGATCCATCTTCTTCTAATTTGCCTGTGAGAGCACCCCCAGTCTCCAGAGTTCGCCTACCCCCATCCTGTCCTTCAGTGCAACATAGGTTTCCAAGTCCACCCGTATTCAGACCGCAGTCCAGCTCCAGGGCTTCATCTCGCCCTGCTTCCCCACGAACAGTAATCCGGGCAGTTGATAAAACCACTGAGGATATCATTCCTTCAGTGTCCTTTCGAGATGCTCGCTCAGTTTTCTGCCGAAACGAGCAGCAGAACTCACAGCCATGCATCCCATTTGGGAGTTCTGTTCTTCCCAGACAATGGGGGGAGTCCTCTCGAGGCAGAATACCTACCAGAGGGACACCAGACACTCCAACCCGTCGCACTCAGTCAGAACAGCGTCCAAGATGGTAGCTTGATCTCAAGAGGAGTGAACTTGTTGTCACAAGTGAAGGGTGGGTATATACATAATACATATTTTGTGAAGGTTTATCATGAAAAACTTCCTGATCTTCTGAACTTCATGATCCAGCCACACTGAAAAGTGGAGGACAAAATTGGAGGACAAAATTCTTATAAGAAAAGCTTGTGTTGTCCAAACAAGGGTACAGCAGAATATGTAAAACCCCTCAAAAAAGTAAGTCAGTCTCAAAAAAAAGTCTGCAGATTAGTCTTTTAGAACATTCTGATTTATTAAGACAGGATTTTTAGTTTTTTGCTCTAACTTTGTTTTAGGGTATAGCTCTACAACATTTTTAAAATATAACCTCTGAAATTCATTCGAGATCACCATTTCACTGAGTGTTTCAAGAGGTGGCACACACCTCAACCCAACAATACCATTAAGCCACAGTTATTGACTCCACCCCTCCAATTGAGCTACAGTATGTTAGCTGTGCAAAGACAGGAGTCTGTAAAGCAACCAAAAAATATGGGTTGACTAAAAATAAATGCACATGTATCATCTTAGTAAAGTGAAGGGCCATTTACAAGGAAAGCGTTATCTTAAAGACCCACTCCAGTCATCTTTTGATCTACTGTAAAAGTTTCCCAGTTGTCTTTAAAATATGATTATGCCATTTCTGGGCAAAATAAAAAAAAACTGTGTTGTTTTCAAGGACATAATTTCTTCAGAGCAGCAGGAATTCATTAGAAAACTGTTGGCACTGGGCATCTCTACTCCCCTTCCCCTTCTGGTTCCTGAGAACTCGAAAAAGGGAGCTTGTAACCCGCCCAGTTATTTTCTATTGTCACAAATACAATATTTTTCAATATATCAATATATTCTTCAATATTCAAACTGCATTTTTTTGTCTGTTCCTCAAAGAACTCCTTAGTAATTCAAATTAAAGCTAAATGTCTTTCACGTCTTCCATCGTAAGAAAAATTCCACAAGAGCATGTTAAAAATGCGAAAAAACCCTATTTTCATCAAAGTGGGTCTCAACGATACTCAGTCATGCTTTGTGTTCACTGATGGGGTCTTTTTAGGTTTTTTAATTATTTAATTTTTTGCCCCAGTAGCAATCACACCAGGTGAGATTTTCCAATGATCACAGATTTCTGTTCCGTTCAATAGTGCATATTTAATTGAAGTGCATAATTTTCTGCTATTCCCCCTCATTTTTGTCACATCAAAAGTCACAAGCTTCTGCCATCAATCCTTCAGCCTTTTGTTTGGGTCCTCTTGAGTCCACCTCTTGAGTCTTATACCACCAAGCCAACCTCTATTGGCTACCAAGAAAAATGTACGAATTCTTTTTGACATGAAGTTACTTCCAATGTTTGTCAGCCACAGGAACAGCATCTGCTGTTGCTCTGCTGTGAACACTTACAGGCTGCTGATTGGAAATAATACTCAATTTCTTAAGTTTTTTAAAACTTGTATTATAACTTGCTGTCATGATTGCATTATGCAGTATTTGGTTTAGACAGGCTGTAGTGCAGTACGGTGGCCTTGAAGTGTAAATCACATTAACAAATCAATAAATACTAAAACATAACAAGTAGGGGTGTGTATATTGCCAAGAGTCTGGCAATACAATGTGTATCATGATACTCACGTCACAATGCAATATCCTGATATATTCCAAGTCTACCAAAAACAATTCAATTTTACTTATATAGCCCAAAATCACAACCATGAATAAAACAGCTTTTTGAGTTTTCCTCTTTGGGTGATTTATAGACAATATGATGTTTTCAAATGAATTATGAATATGTTTGACTTTAGTGTTAGGAAGTAAGATAAACTGTGATATTAACCCACCTCTTTTCCCTGAAATCCTGGACTTCTGATACTTATTATAACAAGAGGGGGTCGCTTCATTCAGCCTATCAAAGTAATCCTGTTGTAGTCAAGTTTCTGTTAGGACTACTAGACTAAGTTTATCATTAATGAACTCATTGACAAAGAGGGACTTGGAGCAAATGGATCTAATGTTTAGCAACCCACATTTAATTACATCATAATTTTGCTTGTTTTTATTTAGAGTATTAGTAGCTATTACTCCTAAGTTTTTGTGTCTCACTCCTTTCACTTGACTTTCACCACACAACCTAAAGCTAAAGCTAGGAGCTGCTCGACTACCTCTGTATGGAGTTTGCACCAGCGCTAAAGAGCTCAAAAAGCACATTTACACAATTTAACACAGACTTTTCATTGGAAGTGGTTGCGTTGAACGCGGTGAACACGCGTTGGAGAGGCTGGTGTGAACGTGGCATCAGGAGTGTTTCTAAAATGTTTGGACATCTGCAGTTGAAATATTTCTACCACAGAGTTTAGATAAGGACTCCATATCAGCTTCAGAAAGCCACCTACTTTAATCTAGAGTGGATTAGACCTCCTGCCCCAATCCTCACCCTTGCTTCTCAGATTGCTGCCCCACATAATCTGTGCTAACCCCCACCCCCCTTCCTCTCCTCTGCTGCTCTCTCATAGGACAGGCGGCCCTCTGACAGCAGAATGAAGCATCCAGTTGGATGGAAGTTCTGCTATAAGGACATTCATGGGACTGTTATTGGCTGTTGCTGAAAGAGAAGCGTGTGGCGGTAAAGGAGTAAGAAAGAGGATTAGAGGTTTATCCACTTTCTCCCTTATGATAAAAGTCTTTCATCCAAGGCTGTGTGTCTTAGAGTGTTTTTGTCATGATAATTCAGTAAAATGAATGAATGTGATTTAATTTGTATTAACTGTTGTGATTATAATCTGTTTAAACTTTGATGAAAGCTAACAAATCGTCTAATGTCTTGTAAAATGAATGTTAAACTCAAAGAGCTGGGAATGTCTTCTGCTGCTGAGTCAAATATTAAAATAGTAACTTACATTTATGCTTGTGAGTCTTTTTTTGCTTTGTTTTGAATCCCTGTATTATAACATACTTTCTGGTTTTTATTCCACTGTGGAAATAAATGAAAAGAGGAAAATTGCATTAACCATCTAACATGTTTTTATTTTTATTGAATATATATATGTATTCCAAATGAATACAGTAACTCTTTTTTTTTTTTTTTTTTTACTGAGAGCAAGTAAATGATTTAAACAGTGTCTAACTGAAATTATAATGAATAATATTTAAAATATTTATTAAAATTATTCCAGTTTTATGTGTTTTTAGCTGTATATTTTCATACCCATGTAAAAAATATGTACCAGTAGTCATGTTTTTTAAATCAGTGGTGGATTTTGTTGGATTCTAACTTATTTGTTTCAACATACTCAGAAAGTCAGTGTAGGAAGTAATGCATAACAATATTGGTGTTTTAATGAAAAACAATATTTTTAATAGTAACAAAGATTTAGCAAATTATTTTCCATTATTTAACTCAGTACACATTCAGTGACTTATTTTTGTAATAGATTTACAGCCTAAAATGTAGCCTAATTGTTTGGAACTGTGAGACAATGAGCTCTCAGAAGAAAAAAAATGAAATTCAGCTTCTTTTGTTTAAGTCCCAGTCCAATTATCTTTTGATCTATTGTAAAAGTGTTTCCAGTGGTTTTTTGATTCTCATTATGGCGTTTTTAGACCCAAAAAAATTGTGTTTTTTCCTAGAACACAGTTTCTGCAGAGCGGCAGGAATTAGAAATTCACCTTTGAGTTGTGAGTGGGACTGTTTATGGGTAAGTAAGCCTCGGCTGATAACCCATTGTTCCTTTGTTTGTATGCTCTCTCACTAGCTACAGTTTTTAGTTACAGTTTTGATGCAGAAACCAGGTCAGAAGAGGAAAACAAAGACGTATAAGGATCTATTTGTCTACAAGTGGATAAGAATGGAGCAGGGACATTTTGGTTTCTACGGATCAACTGAAAGCTTTGACAAATGGCTTTTGTTTTTCATCTGCTCCAGATTCAATATGATTTGAATAAAGAAATGCTGAATTTCTTTATATATGTCCTCCATCATAAGAAAAATGCTACAAGAACATGTAAAAAAAAACACACACACATACAATTTTTATTGAAGTGGGTCTTTAAACACACCTAAATCTCTCCATATGCCTGTGTAAGTCTGTCCCCTGCTGGTAAGAGTATGTTTACAATGTCTCGCAAAAAAATCTCTCTTGAGTCTTCATTCTTCTTGGCTGCTCATAACCAGCACTGCAGAGCAAACTGGCCAACGTAAAACCCAAAATACAAGTGAAGTGAAAATCACACATTAAACAGAATTTGCCACTTTTGAAATTTGCTTGACTGAATTGGTGTCTGATTCTATTCTTATAATTTAACAGATTATGACAATAAATCCCAGTGTTTGCGGGACTCACAAACCGGATGGTGGTCGCTGAAAGTTAGGGATGCTGTCAAGCTGAAGTAGGAGTCCAATGAAGTCTGACTGGCTTGACCCTTAAGACAATTGACTGGTATCAGCAGTCTATGAGCCATGCAGTGTGGGCAGCTGCAGAGGTAAACACTTGGGAGGAGGAAATTGTTTTTTGTTTCTGATGATCTCCTGAATTCCAGATTCCTCTCTTCTGGGGAAGCAGAGGTTGAAATATAACGCAGGAGAGGGCTAGTTCATCACCCAAGCTGAACTCACACAGAGCAAGCAAAGTGTTTTTATTCAGTGACAAGTTTTGTAGCTTTTTTTTTCATGGTCAAACATGTTTTTTGTGAGCTGCACTTGAGATTTCTTACAGACTGACTAGATCTCAGTGAGCAATTTCATCATTTGATGTTCAGTTATTGTGTCGGTGGAATTAAAGTGGTCCTCAAAGTACTCCTTTGACCTTTTGACAATGTCTTTAGTTGATGTCAACAGCTGCAGTGTTGAAAGTGTTTGCAGAGAACTGTTTTCCCATCCTGAGCCCGCACTGCCCGTTAAGGTAAACACTGTTCATACACGGTGCATGTGACTGGGACATTTACTTACCTTAAATGAAAACAGTTCATTTAAACTTAGAGTTTTTGAAATTTAAATGACAAAATGAAATAAATCTGAAGAACTCTTCTTTTATTTTGTAATTATCTTTCAAACATTTTTGAAATGATCTGTATAATGTTCTTTTAGCAAAAGAAATTGAAGGGGGAGGCGATGTTTTTTTTTCCAGTTTTTTTTAAAGCTTTTTCAAAATAGGGATGAGAATTCTGACCTGTCAAGAAGATGCAAAAAAAGCTTACTGGAGGCAGATGATTTGATGTGACGACCACAGAACAGAGTGTAGTCTCTAGACAGAAAAAAAATGGTTAAATGTATTAAAGAATAATAACGTTAAGAATTCTTTTTTTTTTTTTTTTTTTAACTTGTCCTGTCCAACAGCTGGGCAAACAGATATGAGCTGAGAGCCTCTTGTATTAGACAGATTTTACTCTTACAATCGGGGGTTATAAATCATAGCGAACACAAAATGTATGTTGGTATAAGCCCCTTTTGTAATTTAAACCAAACTTTAATAATATTGATTTTATTTTTTTTGTGTCTTTTTTGTTGGACCGGACGGAAAAGGAAAGGGGGAAAGGAGAGAGTTGGGGGGTGGAGGGGGGGAAGAGAGATGGTGGATTATAGAAGTTAGAGAAGGACTACTGTGAAGGGAAGGTAGAGTTGTTAATCTACAGGCAACAAAATGCTGGAGCTTATACCCATTGCAATAGTGAGTGTTGGTCTAAAATGGGCAGGGCCTGTCCACACACTCAGCTGTTACATACCTGCCGGCTCCAAGAGTGTTCACAAACTTGTCCATATCCAGTTCACACGCACACTTGTGCATACCAACCAACACATGTAAAGCATTACATTCTGACACGCACACTATTTGAAGGTGCAAAGGTGAGCCGACGCCTGTGCTCAGGTGAATGTTATGTTAAGCTGAAGTGGATGATGGAATGCACAAAAAAGGAGGGAGAACCCCCAGCCATCCCCACACCAAGACACCCGCCGAGGCGGCAGCGCCGACTAGGGCCCGCCCCCCCAGCCCCGGGTACGAGCCCGGGCCCCCCACGGGAGACCCGCTCCAAAGCTCCAGGCAGCTGCAGAGATCCAGAAGAGAGCACGATGGGGGTCAGCTACCCCCATCTAGAAAAGGGATGACCAAGAGAAGTGGGGGTCCCCGAAGGTGTACATTGCCTGACCAGGCTCTCCTAATGTTGTGACCCAGAAGGGGCTCGGCACCCGAGGGTAAGGGCCAGAACCCGCACCACAAGGACACAGACACCCTCCAGGCTCAGATGGAATATGATCCCCCGCTCATGGACTTGCCAGAGGACAAAGGGATCCCTCTCCCTGCGTGGGGAGGGGGCCGCCGGGCCCAGGAGGCCGACCCCCAGGAGACAAGGCCACCGCTGCTGAAGGCCCTGTTCCCTCCACTAGGGATGGGGTAGGGGACAGAAGATCAGTAGTCCCACCTTCCTTGTGTAATGTATTTGTGTGTGTGTTGAGGTGTGTTTCTTGTGGTTGAAGGGTGTGTGTAATAAAGGGTGCAGTTAAAATTGGCGAGCACGGCACTGAGGACATCTCCTGATTGCATACAGGGATGTCCAATCGCCCTCTCACCAAGGAGCCCTAAATGTCTACGGTGCAGTTAAAATTGGAGGGTAGAGCACTGAGAGGACATCTCCTGCTTGCTGGCAGTGATGTCCTAGCACCCCCCACCAAGGATCCTACGTGTCTAGACGTTAAGAATTCTAAAATAGGCCTACGTGAATCATAACTAGCTGGTTGTGGAACTCCTCTGCTCAAAAACGATTTATAAATGTTTTAAGCCTCTTAAATCAATTTGCAAAAATGTGTACCCTGATAAATCAGTGCTGAAGGCGATAAATAATGTCCTCATTTTATGTTTTGCAAAATATCTTGTGCCTACTTGTTGATTTCTTCATCAGTGTAACTTTTGTTTTTATATATTTATGAAGCTACTTTTCTTCATAAACATGAGAAAAGTGACATTATTTGATTTGAGATGTCAAAAAAGGGTGCTGCAGCCAAGCGTTTTGTGACTCACGCGACGTGTACGTCATCACGTAGCGTGGGGGCTGGTGCTGTAGGCTGTACGTCGTAGTCCTACGCGCCGGAGCTGGGTGTGAAGATGGCGGACGAAGAGGCCGAGCAGGACCGCAGTACTGCGGACGGAATGACTGAAACGATCGCGGAACTCAGACAGCGGCTGGAAAAAGTTCAAGAATTTCTGGCTGGAGGAAGCGCCGAGTCCCGGGTGCAGTCCTCATCTGAGTATTGTCAGGAGTTCTGTCGGGTGAGTTGTTTTTCTAACACACATGCAGCAAACAAGCTAGCAGTGGTGCTGCTACTAGCTGCCGTAATGTAGTTAAAAGGTTGTTTTTTCACAAGTTAAAGTCAAACTGGCTAGACGTGTGATTGTTTTACAGTTTGTGTTTTAAAATATAAATAATTATGCTATCTCTCTTGTCTTTATATTTGAGGAAAAATAGGAATAAGTCACAATCATTCTGTTAGCACTTGCTAACCAAATGTTATCCAGGCATGGGGCAATTCATTGTTTCTCTTTAGGACTTTTGATTTTAGCACGTCGTTTACCAGAGAGAAATTCACACTAAACATTAAAGAATGTGTATTGTGTACGTAGTGCGGTTTATGATGACCTACCGTTTGTTATCGGTCTGCACAACAGCGTGTTGGTACGTAGCCTAGCGTGGTGCGGGTTCACATCAGTTGGCTTTTTGTTGGCGTCGTTTCGGGCTCTCTGTCGCTTTCTGCTGTGTTCGCTGTTCCGATCACCCGTATTTCACACACCTAACTGGAGTTGAGCGTTTTTATAAGGGAACTGGTGGCCATCGGCAGCTTTTAGGGGCAGCGTGTTTACGGTGTGTACGTGCCGAATGAAACGTACGTGCCCATCGCAGCCGCATCCTGACTGACGGGGCCGCATCAGTTCTCCTTTCTGCGGCGTGCCCTGTATGCCGCCCGTCTGAGAGGCATCTGTTTATATTTACGAACGAAATCAATGTGTGTGGTGAGTCAGAAGGCGGATCTATACCTGGCATACCGAAGAAGTAGGTGAACAACAAAAACACTTTGCTACTCGTAACACCTCCATCCTAACTAACGGATTTTACCTTAACCCAGAAATTCAAATAATTGTAAATTAAAAATCTATCAACAGCACAGACAGAACAAAGCGAGTGATTTTTTTTAATGTAACAAAATTGAATGTACATGTTTTTTAAAGTAATTTTCCGTCCTAACATCTTTTTTTAATTCAGAAAAATCCCCTTATAAATATTCCTGTTTATTTGGCCAAAAAAAACTAATCAAAAACTAATTCAATTTAATTGCAATAATCAGATCAGATGTATTTGCACACACTTCAGAAGTAAGTACCAGAGAAGTCTATTTTTATGATTTGCTGAGTTTGATAAGAACAAATCGGATAAAGTTAAGATCTTTGGCATGTGTATAAATGAGCCCAGTCATTTCCAACAAGTGAAAGGTTTGCGCGCATCATATAAAGAAACCTATAAGTAAACTACTTAATTTATTACTTCAGTTTTACTCTTAGTTTTCAATCTGATTAACTTTTATCCTCTTCATTTTCATTAGTTAGTTTTCAATTACACCAAATACATAATGTGGTTGGTCCATATGGACCAGTATAATCAATGCTTTAATGGTGGGTTTCCTTCCAATATGCACTGCAGTCTGTTTTTATCTTAAAATAAGCTTAAGATAAATAAATGAGCCACGCTTGTACATTTGTTGACAAGTATTTTGTCTGCAAGGAGAATTGTGTGATTACATGAAGCCAAAGGGGCGTGTCTTGCTCTTAAATTGTCTTTGTTGAGAGTGGCTCATCAGGGAAAATGTCATTGCCTTCATCTCCTTCATGGTAGACTAACTTCTGGTGAAACTGGTGAGGAAAAGGATGTCTTGTTGAAAACAACCACTTGCATACATACATATACGGGGCTCTAGACTAAATTTTTGCACTGGTTGCACCAGTGCACGTAACTTTTTTTCTTTGGTGCACCAGCACTAAAGTTTGATAGTTTATTAATGTAATACATACTTGTAAAAACAAAGAAGAGGAAGTGCAAAAAAGAAACGCTAACTACTGTTGCTAAAAGTCAGCAAAAAAGAAAAAGATATAAAACATGAAGAAACTGCTGCTTAATTATGTGGAGTCGAACTCACAATTCCTGCATGAGAAAAAGAGAAAAGGCAATTGTCTTAACCTGTTGGCCACAGGAGACAACTGAAATCCAAAACAGGCTTTAGCTGTAATATGCATGCATTCAACTCACATATGTGACACAACAAAACGCCGCTTTTGACATATGGTTTTTAACTCACTAGAAATACAACAGTACTTTTGACACACGGTTTGTATGCGATAAAACGCCTCTTTTGATGCCTGTTTTGGGACAATACAAAACTGCGTAAACACTTCACAACTGCACAGCGCTGCATATCAGCTTAAGGCTGATCTTCTCCGCTACAGACTCTGCTGGAATTATGTTAATTGCGTTAATGGTTGTAAAGTTACAGAAGACGAAAGACTGTAAACAGTGGAGATACAGCCCTGATTATGATTCTCCTTAACAAAAACAATCATGCTTATTTGAGATATGTCACACCTGCGCGCACACACAGGAATGACACTTTCAAAGTTGCTTAAATTCTGTTTTCTTTTTTTCTCACAAGGGCTGGGCACTCCGGTGCGACCATGGATTTTTTTTTTAGGCGCACCATTGAAAAATCCAGTCACATGTGCGACCTGATATAAACTGATACATCACCATTTTTAAGGACTGTCAACTGTCAAGCTAAATATTTTACTCGTGTACAATTATCCTCTAGTGTTTGACAGTTCTTGTTTGTTTGAGTTACAACTCTGCAGCATTGAGTCCATTAAAAGACACACAATTCTATCAGTCTCTTATTGTTGTATTTGTAACATAATTGTAATTATCTTCATGTAGTTTGGAAGGACCGGAATAAAACGGTTAATTTCTTGCACTAAAACTTTTATTCTTTTTAAAGCAAAGTTTCATCTATAAACACTTCAAGTCTACTAAAGCAAAAAAATATTTACTCGTCTGTTATCCACTGCTGTTGTTACTGTTTTTATCAGGTTTGTCTGAAGCCGGCCATTAAAGGGCCTAATTCCATGTTATTCTTAAGCCTTTCCCTAGTAAACAATATCCATGAATATAATCATATATTACCTTTGGCACACTAAAGAACACATAATTTATGAAATATGAGTTATTTTTTTGGACTCTTCACACCCGGAAGTAAAACGACTCGATTTCTTAGGCACCGCCTTTCACTCCTTGTGGGTGACGCCCAAATCCTGACGTCAATGTAGAGCCTGCCTCAGCTGTGTGTCTGCACGTGTCTGCTCACGAAAACAAACAACACTGAACTTTTTTAAAGATGGATGTGCATGTTGTGGAGCCTTTAACTCTTGAGCTACAGTCTGATCTGAAATTTCTATGCACACGGTGCAACATGTATGGAAATGCAGCATTAGCTTGTGTGTTTTAAGCTTTATGCTGCTTAGTGTCAGCTAGTTGTATGATTTACTTAGGGGTCTGGCATCTTCATCAGGTTTGATTGTAGGAATGGCGCCAGCTCTGAGGATCCGTCTCCCGCACAATCCACTTTGATACGGGCCAAGGTTTAAAAAATAGTCATCTGTGAAGTGACTTCACTCACAAAAAGATGATGGCTGGTTTGTCGCGCGCTCCCGTAGATAAGTTCCAACCATTTCTGATGAGCTGGCTCTTTTTTGGAAAGGCTGAACAAACACCACAATCTCTCACAGCCACAAAAACATTTTCTCCACTTAAAAAACATTGCGTTGCAAAATAAAGTTAGCTGTTGTTTTCTCTGTAGATCTAGAGGAACTACTTCTTCTATGAATCGTTTTGGTGATCACCGCTAGCCCCCCGGGGAAAGTGAACGGGTTTTTGTGTTAGCCTGGGGGCAGGGCTTGCAGCGCAGACTCTTCCTAGTAGGGGGTGTTCTCACTGGTCTACGTCACACAGTGGGGACCCGCTCTGGGGGCGGGGCTTGCAGCGCAGACTCTTCCTGGTAGGGGGTGTTCTCACTGGTCTACGTCACGGTGAGGACCCGCTTATTTTTGTGGGTATAGGTGGGGCTGCGACTAAGAGCAATGGTTCTTGGATGATTACATAAAAATGTGAGAATGAATCAAAATACAGCTTTGGGGTTCTTTATAGTGAGAAATAAACATAATACACTTAAAAGCTCAAAAACATGACATTTCATGGTAAAGGTCCTTTAAGGTGTTTGTGTGGGAGGTTTACTGATATTTGACCGTTTTCGTTGTGGTCGTGGAGGGAAGAAGCTCAGTGTGAGAACACTTCTTGTTTTGGTTAAGGAGCGTCTCACTTGCTGCTCCTTCAGGTCATCTCCTGTGAGGCTGGTCTTCTCTCATGCTGTGGTGAATCATAAAAGGCTGTCAATGGCTTCTGTATACATTTAGAGCCTTGTTGTTTCTTCTTAGTCTCAAATTCAATGGCTAAAGATTTTACACAGTTATTATTTGGTTATTGTCTGTTACACTGGAGTTTTATTTGTTGACTGGTTACTCCATTGGAGTGTATCCAGCCGTGGCCCTGTGATAGTTGGGATAGGCTTCATTGACCTCTGTGACCTGCTGGACTGTTGCAGAGTAATGTTCCAGAAAAATAGCTGCAGAAGCTGCTTGCAGTGGGTCGCTCCCTTCGCTGGTCTTTGCTATGATTTTGTTCATTTTTCCAACAAAGCTCATCACCTGTTTTTGGGGGGTTAGCAGAGCTAATCAGGTCTGTTGAATCACAAAAACATGTCGACATGGACACGTGAAACTGAAAGAAAGGTCAGGGTGTAGTGTGGGGAAATGAAATGTAGATTTTACTCTTTTTCTAGACTTTTATTTCAGAAACGTTTAGAAAACGTTTTTTTGTCTTTGCTGTTAAGATTCTTAAAAAATGACCAATAAAATACATTTAAAAGTCCTGTTTGATGGAGGAATAGCCTCATTGTTTCTGGGTTTCACTTGACTTGACGTCTTGGTAACAAAACTCTGGTGTTATGCTCAATAAGATAAAGCCTACAAGAGTGGAGAAGGAAATGCCTCCTGGCTACTGTATTTCTGTTGCATTGAAAAATTCATTGATCAAGTTATATGTTCTTGACGTCACAGCTATAAGTGGTAAAAATGTGGGAGAAAGGACAGTAAATTAGAGCCAGTGATCTGGACAGTTTGTTCATCAGTTGATCTAACCATGGTTCGCTTGCAGATCAACTCCAATGTGATTCACTGTATTGTGGATACACAAGGAACCTAAAAAAATCTAATTGCAGTTTATTGAGTAAGTACTGGCCCAGGACATTTCTATGAGGCTGAAGTAAACTCCTCTGACCTTAAAATAATACATTTTTTTAATGAAGCTGCTGCCTCCATCATCAGTCTTCTTTTATGAAGATCTGGAGACACCTGTCTTTACTGGTTTTTGATCTTGGCTCTTCATGCGTTTCCAGATGTTGCTGTTGTGTTCCAGGGAACACACAAAGAAAATCAGGAGAAACTCAAATTATTTACCTTTTAATTGTAAAATATGATGAGTCTGAGAGGTTTAAAAGTGATTCTTACCATATTTTCAGTGAATGACTGTCTCCAAATCATTTAATTATTGTTGTCCACCAAAATGTTAAATCTGTTTCTAGTTTTTTATTCTCTGTTTATTTTAAAATAACAGTTGTTAGATGTGAGATGCATGGGGTTCATTCTGTGGCTTCCTGACAGACACTGCTGGAGTTTGCCGGACGATGGAAGATAGAGGAGGAGCCCCTTCCTCTGCTGCAGGTGTACATGGTGGGCCTGCTGAGTTATGCCCAGGCATCCCCCTTTCTGTGTCTGGATTGTGAAAATGTTCCCCTTGTGGTGGAGAGGCTCTCGCTGTGAGTAACATGTTAAAAAGTTGTATCTCAGTTTTTGTTTCTGTGACATAGAGCTGATATTTGCTCGTCTGCAGGAGCTTCCTGGAGCTTCTGCTCTCGCTAAAGAACTTTCCAGATGACTTGTGGAAGCAAATAACTTCATGTGTTCAGGTAATTCTTTAATTCACTTTTTAACAAAGATGTCAGTTTAAAGACCCACTCCAATCATCTTTTGAGCTACTATGGAAGCGTTTCCAGTGGTCACTTAACCTTTTAGCACCAGAGATGTCGCCAGTGACACTTAAATAACTCATGGTCTTTGACATACCGTAATTCTTTGGCTGAGTACGGGATCACCGTGAATCAGCTGATTCTGACGCAGATAAATCTGGCTTTTCATATTGGCATTGCGATGTAATGCAACACTTTACTTGTATGTGTTGCATAACAGCACAAAGCCGCTTTTCTCTGCGACAAAATTGGTTCATTTGTGTTGATGTAAGCACGTTACCACTGTGCAGTGTTGTATATTAAGACAAAGTTGCTGTTTTCTGCTTCAGAATTGGCTTAAGTTTGGTTTTTTATGTAAGCAATTAAAGAGTTACGGTAGTCGAAAAAACGTAAAAACACTTGAGCTACAGCTCTGTTGTTAAAGGGTAATTATTTCGTTTTTAGCAAAAATAGTAAAAAAAAAAACTATCAATCTAGCACCTAAATTCTGCAGAGCAGTAGTTCATATGAAATTCACCTCTGAGTTGTGGATAGGACCTTTGGCAACCCCTCCCCTTCCCCTTTCCTTTGCTGAGAGGTCTCTGTTTACATGCTCTCTTGCTAGCTTACAGTCCTATACATACTCAACTTAACATTAGCAGTGCAACAAAAATGGTGAGCAGTTTCGGAGATATCCAGCCGAATAGTTCTGAGTCAGATGTCAGCGTGAATGGAGAAAATTAAGTCGGATCTTTTTTTCTGCAAGTGGATGCCTATAGCCCGCCCAGGAGGCCGAACTTGGCAGACATAAACATATTTTCTACATAACAAATGCAATATTTTTCAAACTGTGTTTTTTCATCAGATCCCGATTCACTATATTTTAAAAAAAGAAATAATCATAAATACAATTTTGATATAAATTTTCTTTATTTATGTCCTCCATCATGAGAAACAAATCCAAAAACAAAACTTTCATTGGTGTGGGTCTTTGAAATGAGTTGCTCAGTTACTGAGGGAGAATTACAATTGGCTTTAATATTCAACAAAAGGTTTTGCAGTAAGCTTTTAATTTCTAGCATTTAACCTCCCAAGTATATTGAAGTGGGTGTGTAACTGTCTTCTGGTTGTGTCCAGTTTGCACACAGCCAGCTCCAGGAGAATGGGATCTCCCAGCTGTCCCTGCTGTCCTCTGTGGGCCAGTATGACGGCGTATGGGCACACAGTGTTCTGCAAGGCCTTCTGTCCAACCAGGGCCTGCAGAAAGACCAAGGTAACTTTTGTTCTCTCTCTTTGAGACTTTTTTTTTTGGCACAAACAAATGTAAATGTTTCAAAGCCAGAATAGAATGAAAAGGAATACTGTTGAGACAAAATTTGAGACACTTTCACGGCCTTGAATGTTGAGTTATCTGGGTCAAAACTTTCCAGGAATCCACTGCAAAAAAACAAAGTTTATCAAAGCCAGATAAGAGGTGAGGTAGGAGATAGAAGGGATCATAGGTATAGGACATCTGCAGAGAAGATCTGCTGGCTCTAAACTCTCTGAATAAGCTGAGAATTGCTGAATAAGCCAGAATTCTCTCCTTGATCTTGACAACTAAGAACATTTGTGATCACTAGGCCTTTAACAAGTATTCGGATACTCAGATATTTGCGATCTGTTCCCCAACGTAGAGTATGAATATTCATGATATTCAAGATTTGCCATCTTTATAAATCTAGGATTGTGTATTAAAAGAAAACTTCAGGCAATGTAATTATCCCTTTAAAATGAGGATTAATGTTTGATTTTAAGTACATAAACTAAACATCAGATTCAATTGTGTCATGTTCTTGTTATAGTGGAGGAGTTTCTGCTTAAGGAGGGATCAGTTCTGCTGCAGATGAGGGTGAAGCAGCTGATGAAGGACAAGGAGCTGGCAAAGGCGGGGCAGCTGGCAAAGACCTGCTCAGAGTCATCAGTCCTTCAAGGGAAAACAGTTTTTAAGCAGATGTATCTGGTCTGCTTGTGTGGCACCGCAGAGCAAAGTCAGCTCATGGAGGAGGTAAGACTTAATCGTCTATCTGACGCTCGTTTAGGCTTAAAATGTTGGAGACTTAAGGAAAAAAACTTAAAAATGCTGAATTTTTATTCATGATGAAATAATGGAGGCGTTGAAAGTGTTCATTCGACCTACAGAAATTTTATGGAAGCATTTTACAAACAACAAATAATAAAACATCTGAAATTTGAAGTAAAGATCAGTATTTTCTGTCTATTTTAAAGTAAGTATTTTGTGTTTTCTTCATTCATTTCTATGGTAATATATGTCTACTGTTTAAGTGAACCAGTGTTTAAGTAATTGATGTCTTAATTTCAAGGTTAAATAGATAACATGTTTTATTTTCAACAGCTTTCAAAGGAGGACTGTAGCGACGCTTTAGAAATGATCTGCAACCTGGAGTCTGATGGCGACGACAGCGCAGCTTTCAGTTTATGTTCAGCCTTTCTGACCCGGCAGCTTCTGCAGGGAGACACCTACTGTGCTTGGTAAGATGAATGCATGAAAGATGTTTCTCATGAAAGGAGTCAATTTCCTTAAAGACTCACTCTGATTAAAATCATATTTTTGGTGTTTGTAATAGGGTCTTGTGGCTGTTGCAGTCTAATGTCCGCACTTGAAGCACTGTGTCCAACTTCAGTACTTTTTCAAATAATGTCTTCAAACTGTTTTATCGCTCCTTTCATGTATATCAAGGTTTTTTTCATCTGTTTTTTGGTTTCCAGTTTTTTTTTTTTTTTACTTGGCTTGTGTCTTGAGAAGCGCAGTCCTTCCCAAAACACAATTCCTCAGTGGCCTTGTGGAAGAGTGTCTGCCCTGAGACTGGAAGGTCGTGAGTTCAAATCAAGGCCCAGTCATTTCAGAGGCTCTAAACATGAAACCCAGTGCCTCCATGTTTGACCCTTAGCAATAAGTGGTTTGCATTGGGGTTTTAAACCACTAACTGGTTCCCGAGCGCTGCTGTGTCTGCAGCTCACCGTTCTCCCAGTCCTTCATTCATTCATTTTCCAATCCGTTTTATCCCTTTCGGGGTCACGGGGTTGCCGGAGCCTACCCGGCTACTCATGGGCGAAGGCAGGGTACACCCCTGGACTGGTCGCCAGTCTGTCGCAGGGGCCACAATCACACACCCATGCACACTCACATTCACACCTAGGGACAATTTAGAGTAACCAATTAACCTGTGAAGCATGTTTTTGGACGGTGGGAGGAAGCCGGAGTCCCCGGAGAAAACCCACGCATGCACGGGGAGAACATGCAAACTCCACACAGAAAGGTCCCCCTGCCAGGACTTGAACCGGGAACCTTCTTGCTGTGAGGCAGGAGCGCTAACCACTGCACCACCGTGCAGCCCGTTCTCCCAGTGAATGGGTTAAATCTGGGGAACAAAATTTTACTCACATAGGTGCTTGACAATTAATGAGATTTTAATTTTTATTAAATGGCATTGATAACAATCGGTGAAACAATGAGACCACTAAATGTAACTGCAATATTACGAAGGAACACTGCAAATCACTTTAGTTTCACTGTCACCACAACATATCACAACATATATCAGCCAGAGTATTAAATTAAAAGAAATAGATGAAGAAAAGGCTTAAAACTTGTGAATTTTCAATTTTGTGCCTCATTATTTCAGTGCTTTTTATTTTCCATTCATTTTCTGAACTATTGGTAACTTCACAAAGGCTTCACCACTCTGATCCTGTTCACTTTTTTGGCATGAAAGTTAATTCAGAAGATGCTCTTAGATTGTGGTGAAACCGTGAATGCATTTTTAAAGATACCCATGAACTTCCTTTTTAGGGAGCTCACTCTGTTTTGGAGCAAACTGCTGAAGCGTCTGGAGCCATCGGATCAGGCCTTCCTGGACAGGTGTCGGCAGATGTCCCTCCTGTCCAAAACTGCTTACCACATCTTGTTCTTCATCAAGGTCATCCAGTCTGAGGTCAGCACTCAAAAGCATTGTGTCTAACTTTAATCTTTGGGTTCTTGTATCACGTGCAGACAGTAGAGGAGGAGCGTTAAAGAACAAAGAAATTTACCAAAACGAGGGTGAAAAAACAAATTTGGTGCAAACATTTATTTGACATGCCCCCCTAACTTTCACTCCCCAGATGGAAAAAATTTGGCGCGAATGGCAAGTGTTAATTTGTGAAAAGTTAATACAAGTTATTGGCTCAAGATGAATAAAATGAAATAACGACAGGAACATATTAGGAATGTAGATGTGGTTATCAGAAATTTTGTTTCTGTTGCCAAAAATTTTTTAAAATTATAATTAAGCTGATTTTTATTTAAAAAAAAACCAAAAAAACTATATAGACCTGTTCATCACCCCCAAGAAACCAAAAAATACCAATGGTTGCTATGGAGGTAAAACAAACAGAAAAGCCACCACGAATTTGTCACGTACAGCTCTGACCGGGGTGGCGGGGGCACAGGTGGAGAGGGGGGCAAGTAGCAGCGACTCACCCAGTGGGGGTGCGTCAAAAGATCATACAATGCCGCTAGCAGCTTTAATTTTGTTCTTGAAGTTGTGATTACTGCTGAGAGGATTCAATCTAATATAAAATTAGGAATAAAGAGTTTTACATCAGTTTGCTACATTTTACTGTAAAAGCTGTGTTTAAATGAAAACAAGTGTTTCCATTCTTTCTGTTTCCTGCAGATCGGCAGCTCTGGACTTTCTGCGTCTATTGAGTTGTGCATCAGAGCCTTGAGGATAAAATCAGACGATGACAAATTGAAAGCAACCGTGTGCAAAACCATTTCCTGTTTGCTTTCCAATGACCTGGAAGCAAAGCGCGCCTGTCAGCTGACAGAGTTTCTCCTGGAGCCCACTGTGGACGCATACTATGCAGTGGAAACTCTTTACAATGAACCGGATCAGAAACTGGAAGAGGAGAGCATGCCCATCCCCAACTCACTGCGCTGTGAGCTCCTGCTGGTTCTGAAAATCCAGTGGCCCTTTGACCCCGAGTTTTGGGACTGGAAAACACTGAAACGACATTGCCTGGCTCTAATGGGGGAGGAGGCTTCAATAGTGTCATCGATTGATTCTCTGAATGATCCAGAAGACACAGGAGAAGAAAAGGAGCTGAGTTTGATGGACTGTAACAACATCCCGGACCACGTAATGGGGGGGACGTACAAGCTTGAAAATATGGAAGACAAGAAGCAGAAAAACCGAGAAATAAAGAAGCTGAGGGACAAGGGCTTCATATCAGCCCGCTATAGGAACTGGCAGGTGTACATGCAGTACTGTGTGCTCTGTGACAAAGAGTTCCTTGGCCACAGGATTGTACGTCACGCTCAGACTCACCTGAGCAACGGAATGTACACCTGCCCCATATGCGCTCAAACCTTATCCTCAAAAGACACTCTGATTCCGCACGTAACAATGCATGTTCAACAGTCATGCAAAGAGAGGCTGATGGCCATAAAAACCAACAAAAACCTGACCCAAACTAAGGTAGGGTTATCCTCCCTTTCAGCACTGAAGCCCAAAACACAAAATAATCTCCACAAGAGCAGCATTTCCTCTGTTAAAAGAGTTGTAGCGCAGAGCAATGAGTCCAGTACTGTTCGAAGGGATGTGGACACCAATGAGAGCAACATGTGCCCTGTGGGGAACTGCAGGAGGAGCTTCAAGTTCTTCAAGAACCTCATCTCCCACGTCAAAGGCCACGGCAACAACGAGGAAGCCAAGACCTTCTTGGAACTGCAGAGCAATAAGGTGGTTTGCCAGTACTGCCGTCGCCACTTCCTCAGCGTCAACCACCTGAGCGATCATTTGCAGGCGCACTGCGGCATCAACCCCTACATCTGCATTCAGTTGAACTGCAAAGCTAGCTTTGAGTCTTACTCTGAGCTCCTAGTTCACAGAAGAACACACACTGTTTTCAAGGCCAAGTGCATGTTTCCAACGTGTGGCAAAATCTTCAACGCTGCCTTCCGGCTATATGACCACGAGGCGTTGCATTACAAAACCTTCACGTGCAAATTTATCGGCTGCGGAAAGGTGTTTCATTCTCAGCAGCAGCTGGACATCCACCTGGACAGACATACCACCCAAGTGGAAGATGGTAAACATGAGCAGAGTCCACAAAGCGCCACAAGAGAGCCAGTGCTAGCCAAACCCAAGAGCCCCATTGACTTTACCGTCAAAGAAGAACCTTCACGAAAGACCCTAAACACTAAAGGTGCTGTCAATTCTAATCAGAGGAGCCTCTCAGCGTGTGAGGAGTCGTCACAGAAACCATCTCAAGAACTTGCAAAAGTCTGCAAAATTGAGTCAGAAACCACAGCTGTTACAGTCAGCCAGCCATCTGTTCTGAAGGGTTCTGTGATCCATTCTATGCATTCCCGTTCAGTAGAAGCAGACAGACACAGAATTGATCTGAGCGCTCATTCCTTTGGCTGTGGGCCTCACCAGAGAAAGCTGCCGGTGGTTTCACTGGACAGCAACGCTGTAAGTCTCTTTCAAAAGCAGACCCAGGCATTACCCAGCAACATCAACACTAAAGAAACTTGTTGCCCCTCCAAATCACCTTTACCAGTACAAAACAGACTACTGCCTGGTCCGAATCTGTCATCCATGTTGCTGCCTCAGATTACTGCAAAGCCGGTCATGTCTCAACCGCTACCACCGTCAACAACCCTTCAGCAGGTGACTGCAAATGAACTAGAGAAACCTTCGTCTTCAGAGAGCACAGCCCCCCCTCTGAGCCTTAAGGAGAGGTTTCACTGTTCGTTTGGAACATGCACTCGACACTACTGCTCCTACAGGAGCGTCGTCAAGCACATGAAGACTGCTCACCCCGATTTCTATGAACAGTGGAAAGTTACCAAGTCCAACATCAAGGTAACTTATTTTCCAGCATCCAGTACGCCCTCTGCTGGACATTCTGTTCCAGTCCCTCAACTGCAAAAAAAACAGATCAGCAGCGTTCCAGCTCAGGGGGTCCAGAGGGAAAATGTTATCCAAGCACTGCCTTTCAACAACAAGAGCACCAACTTCATGAACTTGCTTGCCTCACTTTCCCACAACCAAAACAGTTCAGTGCTCATGGAAAATGTTTTGAATCCCATCGTTCTGTCTCAGTTAAATAACAAAAACACAGCCGAAAATCAGTCAGCTCCTCAGAACTGGACGTCTTCTGCAGGAAGTGAGCAAATTCGCAGTCCGTCCCAGCTTTTCTCATCAAATGTGCAAGAGGAGCCACAGGTCCCTTCTGCTGGAGCTGCTCCTCTGCCCTCTTCCCTGATGGGACAGCTAGGGAACAACCCCCAGGCCATCATCACTTCATACATTAATCATGTAAAGGAAGTTTCCCAACAAGCCAAAGGTCTTCCAGCATTTGCGGCACAGGTGTCCAGCTGCGTAGGTGCCACTGCTAGCTCACTAGACACGATAAAGAGAAGGGAAAACCATAATCACCTCAACATTCCTCTCCGCAACAAAGCAGCCACCTCTACCAAAGTCAGCCTTCCTCAGAACGGTCGACTCATATCTGAAAACCGTCCTGTAAATGACAAGCAAGTCAAAAAGTCCAGATGGCCAGCCATAGTTAAGGATGGTAAATTTTTGTGCCGCAGATGCTTCAGACAATTCGACAGTCCTAAATCCCTTGGAGGCCATTTGTCAAAGCGTACATTGTGCAACCCTCATCCCGACTCCGAAGCACACCCAGACTATGCCAGTCGATCCAAATCAGAGCAAACTGTCAACCCCTCACAGCCATCTTATAGTGGAACTGCAGCGAACCAGAAACCTTGCGAGACAATAACCCGCAGTCCCTCTGTGGCTAAAGATTTCTCTGTCCCTGAAAACAGGCCTGTAAACCCAAACCAAGTTTCCAGCGACGATATTCTTAAACAAATTATGGCTGAGTCTAATTTGTCTCACCTTTTCGTGCCCACATCCTGTCCTCAGCCATTGATCCAAAACTCTTGTGCTGCATATGGAAGCAGTGAGCGTCCACAGGGTGGCACAGTCATCCAGCATACAGAAAATGTTCAGCTGAAGCAGGAAAGTAACTTGTACAGTAAGGTGTTTTATCCTCAACAAAGTGTTGGTCTGGTGCCTGAAATACGAACTCCCAATCCACAGCTTTCACAAGTCATCCCAGAAAACCCCTCCACAGCAGGAACAGGATGCCCCAAAAATGTGAGCATTAATGAAAGGGGTCGGTCTGAGACCAGCATACAGACAACAGAAACAGACGCAACTTCTGTCATTCAAACACTCACACCTGATGGTGGGATGGCTCAGGTGTTAAGTACTAATCAGACTGAAAAACCAATCCCTCCTGCTGAGAACGACATCAAAAAGAAGTTGCGTGACCAAATTTTAGCTGGTGAGTTTCAGCGCAGAAACAGTACATCTTATTTCAGCAGCACAGACCTGAAACCCCAGACCTACAGTCCTTCCAGTAACTTTGTGTTCCACCGCACATCCTTTGAGATGAGCAAAGACTTGAGTCATCGAGGGCCAATCCTGAAAGAAAACCATAGAATTTTCCCTGGATCTGCTGTGGAGGTGGAGCAGCTCCTAAACAAACAAAGCTTCACTCACTTCAGGGAGAGTAGTGCGTCCAAGGTAGAGCCATGGAGCCCAGCTGGCTTTTCTCCCATCGATCCAGATCCCGAACCCGGCGAGTTGTCGGCCAGTCAGCTGCAGTGCGTGAGCGAAATCCAGCACAAATTTGAGAGACTCGACTTAGTCAAAGATATCTCAAATCAGATGGTGACTCAGAAGACTCAAAACTGTCCTTATCCCAGCAGCCAGACCTCATCCGCAAATGTGAAAACCCAGAGCTCGGCTGTGACCAAACCGTTCGCATGTGATGCTGTCAGCTGCGACTTTAGTTCACTGTCCAGTGAGGCTCTGTGGAAACACCTATCCAAAACACACAACTACACATGCGAGATGGTCAACATGGTCAAGAAGAAGTATGGGAAGTACGCTCCGTTCAAGTGTCAGAAGTGCGGCAAGTCTTTCACCCGGAACTCAAACCTGCGGGCTCACTACCTGTCTGCTCACAAATTGTCCGTCAAAGAAATTTCCGACCTGGATGAGAAGCGGAGACTTGCCAAAGCTGCCGAAGCTCTGGCTCTTCAGAACCAGATCCAAGCTCATCGGTTGACAGAAACGCCTCGCCTGCCCTTAAACAATCCTATTCCAGGACAAGCTCTTGTCCTGTGCAAGACTCCCACCGCTACTAATCCAAACCACACACTCCAGGACCGCAGCCATTCTTCTGTTCTCTACCCAGCTGTTCTAATGCAAAGTAAAGGACCACCACCAGATCAGACCTCTGGAAGGCCAATACCATCAGAAGCAACAGCAATGCCACAACTGCAAAGCACTTTGCTGAGGGTGCTGAGTCAGCAGGCAGCAAGTAAGCAAGCATGCAGCCCAGCAGCTCCTGTACATGGGAACATAGCTGCTGCCCCTCAGTCCAAACCAGCCAATGAGAAAGAACCTGTCAGTAAACCAACTGCAGACAAATCCAAGAAGTCCAAAGCCAGGAAACCAAAACAAGGAGACATGAGTCCCTACAAACCGTATTCCTGTGTCCACCAAGGCTGCACAGCCGCCTTCACAATCCAGCAGAACTTGATACTTCACTACAGAGCCGTGCACCACTCTGCACTCTCAGCTCTGGAGATCAACCAAGCCTTGGACAAGACTGATGAGATAGATGAAGTGACAGACATGGATGAGGAAGAGGCTGAGGCAGAGTTCCCTGAGATTTCTGAATTCAGGTGTCAGCTTAAAGACTGCTGTTGTGTTTTCCAAGAGGTCTCTACCCTCTTCCAGCATTACCTTCGGCTCCACAAGCTCAACCTAGGTAAAATCTGCAGCCTTCTGTCCGCCATCAAACTGGGCAGGTTTGTCTGCAGCCACCAAGGATGCACGGAGTCCTTCCCCACTTCCCAAAAGTTCATAGGTCACATTAAGGAGGTGCACAAAGACGTAAACATCGGTAGAACCGAATACCTTAATGCGGCTTTCAAGTGTACGTTTGAAGGCTGTGATCGTGCATATGCCACAAAGTCAAATATGCTCAGACATGCCATGAAAAAGCATGGAAAGCTGCCCAGTCCTGAACCAAAACAAGTGCAGGTGAAAGGTAAACCAATTAAACCTATCTCCAAAACTTCACGCTACCCAATCAGTAAGGTAAGCAATGGTAAGGAGAACATAGAGAGCAATAAAAAGGTTCTTCTGAGAACGCGTGACGCTAAAAGAAACGTCCGGTCAAAGTCAAGCCATTGGACAAATTACGGAAAACCATCTTTAAAGACCAAAGTGGAGGCGGCGGCAATGTGCACCAAAAAGTTTCCCCTCCAGTATCCCTGCATGATCAAAGGTTGTGAGTTTGTCACCAAAGCTGAACGCAGCATTTTAAAGCATTACTTGGTTCACGGACTGTCGGAAAAGTACCTCGAGCTGCACAGGAGTCACTTCATCTTTTGCAAAAAGTTTCCCAAATTGAGGAATCGTTTCATCAGAAGTGACGACTCCAAATCAGACAAAAACTCTGATGTTTCAGACAATGAGGTCACTGCAGAACCCATGCTGGAAGAAGGTGAACACAATGACTCGAAGCCTATCCTACGTAGGAGGACTCCTGTAACGATTACTGTCCCTTTATTTGACAAGATGCCGACCAAGAGGAGATCAGAGGGCTCTCGCTTACTAAAACGCAAAAGAGGCCGCCCCCGCAAATACATGGAAAAGATGGTCAAACCCAAAAAAATCCTGCGTACAGCTAAAACCGAGCCGGTTTACAACCATCAAGAACCAACAGTGGTCCAGGAAAGGAGCGAGCAGAGCACTCCACTGGCCTCCTTTACACCCATGGGCTTTGAGATGTCTTTCCTGAAGTTCCTGGAACAGTCTAACAAGTCTGAGCAGACAGAACAGCCCAAGAACCGAACCAAAGACATTTCTGTGCGATTCAGCAACCCACAGAAGGTGAAGTCGCTGGGCAAAGTTCGAATCAGTCTGGATGCTGCCTTTTCAAGTATCACCAACCCCATGTTGATGCAGCTGCAGAACATGCGGCCCGCTGTTGTCCTAGAAAAATGTAACTGAAGTCTGAATATTTTTAGCAGAATCTCAGGACTATGGTGAGTGAACTGCTGCAGAACACTGTCCCACTCCAAACCTTAATGTCACATCGGCTTGAAATAAAAAAATGAAACCATCTCTGGAGATCCTGCAGTGGTTCCAGGACGCATTTGTCTTCTTTTTTCTTTCTTCATAATAGACTGTAAAGCATGTTTTAACTCATCATGATGGAAGAAGATCTCATCCCTGTGGGACGTGAAGATTGACTGAAGCGTATTGTGTAGTTTGTGAAGGTCTTTGTGCATTGTGTATATATTTGAAAACATTCCACTGCCATCAGCAGTTCGATTCATTTTTGTTTTGTTGACTCCCACATTTTTTTTTTTTCAAGAGAAAAAGGAATTTCTTCAGGAATTTATTTTGCAGTTAAAATGTGAAGCTGTTGCATGTTAATTTTAGTTTTTCTAAATTGATTTTAGAGTTCATGAATTACTGGAGCTGCCATTAAAAGTCCGTCATTATTTTATAAATCTGAACTTTCTCTTGTGTTTTTGTGTGTAAGATTTTTCATTAGATCTCATAGTTGTTGCTGTAAACTCAAAAGACCCACTCCGATTATCTTTTGATCTATTTTCAAAGGGTTCTCAGTGGTCTTTTAATTAGGATTATGGAGGTTTTTTTCTAAGTAAGTTGAAAAAAAATCTGTGGTGTTTTCTAGAACATAGTTTCTGCAGAGCAGCAGGAGTTCATTAAAGATTTACCTCTGCATTGTGGGTGGGACTGTAGGTTGCAGAGCAACCCCGCCCCCCTTTCCCTCACTAATTGCAGAGCAGGGAGCTTGTGGCCAGCCTGGAAGGGCTTCAACTTATAACCACCAGTAGCAAAGTGGGATTCAGTATCTAGCTCAAGAACACTTTGACACATGGGTAGGCAAGGCAGAAATCAAACCTGTGACATTCCAATCCGAGGTCAACCACTGTACCTCTGCACCATGGCCAAAAACTTGTACCGGCAATTACAGAGAAGTAAAAAATGTAAACCTCCACCTGCGAAAACATGGTGAAGGGAGATATTCCAGATGGAAAAGATTTTTTTTAAAGGACTTCAACCAGTTGATCTTAAAAGTGTTAAAGTTGTAAAATTGATTAAGTTTAGACCACCGTTCTCATAGCTGTTCATTATGACAGATTTTTTATAAAGTGAACAAGGTTATCCAAATAAAATTAAGTAATATATGATTCATTTTTTTGAGTGTCTTGATTATTGATCTAAAAATTATAAGGCACCAAAGGTTTATTAAGAGATACCATCTGCTATGGAGACCAAGACCTTTCTTTTTAAATCCCTTTAGAGCCAGTGATTGAACTCTCACACCTGAAGTGTCTCTGTGGCAACCACAGCAAAGTACTCTGGTATGTGATGGCGGCTATAATTAGGTATTCTAATATAACATTCCCATCGAATGTGATATGTGCATCAAATTTTTGTCAACTATTTCGGACGTGACAGATTTGCTCTTCAACGCTTGTCAAAAAAATCTTCATAAACTTAACGCTCCTGATGCATGCAGGAGGAGCTACCGCCAAAAGTTTTTTTGACTTCATTCATTGGGTGATGTTGAGCAAATAGCTTGGGTTCATACATTTTGGAAAACAAAAAATCTCTGGAACGGCTTCAGGTTGTCCAGAACGCTGCTGCAAGGCTTCCAAATATTCTCATGTCACCCCGTTATTAATTCAGCTGCACTGACTCCCCATCCATTTTAGAGTGCATTTTAAAATTCTGTTTTTAACTTATAATGCTCTTAATAATCTATCTACCGGTCTATATAAAAGACCTTGTGCAGCCATAGACTCCCAGTAGGTCCCTGAGTTCATGTGACCAGGGTCTGCTGGTTGTGAAGAGGGCCCAGTTGAAAACTAAAGGTGACAGACTTGTTGCAGCAGTGGCTCCATCCCTCTGGAACTCCCTTCCTCTCAGTCTAAGATCTGTGGACTCAGTTTTTTCTTTTAAATTGCTGCTAAAAACACATCTTTTTAAATTTGCCTTTTCTTAATTCTGTTTTATATTCTGTGTTTTACTGTGAAGCACTTTGGGATTTTTATCTTGAAAGGTGCCTTACAAATAAAGTTCATCATTATTATTATTATTATTAGCAGCTATACAGAGGTAACATCAAGGATACTGCTCAAAAATATACAGACAACACCTAAACAACTCAACTACTCCAAGTCAATCACATTTGTGTGTAATCAAACTGTCTGATTAGGAAGCAACACTGACGGACATTCAATTTTATTCAATTTAATATCAATGACTCAAAACTTGACCCGAGCTTTAATATCAATAATGAGTGACTAAAGTCTGAGTCAAGTCACGAGTTATTTATATCAAAGTCAAACCATGTCCTCTTAGTGTATTACCTACAGTAACCTTGGAAACGGTGGTCCCAGCTTTTTCAGGTCATTGACCAGCTCCTCCTGTGTAGTTCTGGGCTGAGTCCTCACCTTTCTTAGGATAATTGAGACCCCGCAACGTGAGATTTTTCATGGAGCACCAGTCTGAGGGAGATTGATAGTCACGTTTAGCTTTTTCCATTTTCTAATAAATGCTCTAGTTGCCCTGTAGCTCTTTCCAGCCTTGTGGAAGTCTACAATTTTGTCTGTGGTAGACAGTTCTTTGGTCTTGGTCATGTTAGCAGTAGGAGTCTAATTGTATGGGGTTTCTTTATGCAGCCAACCCTCTTAAACAGGTGCTTCTAATTTAGGATATTAAGTGGAGTGGAGGTGGAATATTTAACTTACAGGTCTTTTGAGGGTCAGAATTCTAGCTGAGAGACAGGTGTTCAAATACTTATCTGCAGCAGTAGCATTAAAATAAAGTATTTTTAAAAAAATCATACAATGTGATTTCCAGATTTTCTTTAAGATTGTCTCTCACAGTGAACTAGCACTGATGAAAACTGCAGACCCCTCAATGTTTTCTAAGTGGGAGAACTTACAATATACAGTGCCTTGCGAAAGTATTCGGCCCCCTTGAACTTTTTAACCTTTTACCACATTTCAGGCTTTAAACATAAAGATATAAAACTGTAATTTTTGTGAAGAATCAACAAGTGGGACACAATCATGAAGTGGAACAAAATGTATTGGATATTTTAAACTTTTTTCACAAACAAAAAAAACTGAAAAATTGGGCTTGCAAAATTATTCAGTTAATATTTTGTAGTGCCACCTTTTTCTGCGATTACAGCTGTAAGTCACTTGGGGTATGTCTCTATTAGCTTTGCACATCGAGACTGAAATTTTTGCCCATTCCTCCATGCGAAACAGCTGGAGTTCAGTGAGGTTGGATGGAGAGAGTTTGTGAACAGCAGTTTTTAGCTCTTTCCACAGATTCTCAATTGGATTCAGGACTGGATTTTGACTTGGCAGTTCTAACACCTGGATATGTTTATTTTTGAACCATTCTATTGTAGATTTTGCTTTATGTTTTGGATGGTTGTCTTGTTGGAAGACAATTCTCCGTCCCAGTCTCAGGTCTTTTGCAGACGCCATAAGGTTTTCTTCCAGACTGATCCTGTTTTTAGCTCCATCCATCTTCCCTGTCCCTGCTGAAGAAAAACAGGCCCAAACCATGATGCTGCCACCACCGTGTTTGACAGTGGGGATGGTGTTTTCAGGACAATGAGCTGTAATTTTACGCCAAACATAATGTTTTGCATTGATGCCAAAAAGTGTGACTTTGGTTTGATCTGACCAGAGCACCTTCTTCCACATGTTTGGTGTGTCTCCCAGGTGGCTTGTGGCAAACTTTAAATGACTCTTTTTATAGTTTTCTTCTTGGCACTCTTCCATAAAGGCCTGACTTGTGCAGTATATGACTGATTGTTGTCCTGTAGACAGACTCTCCTACCTCAGCTGTAGATCTCTGCAGTTCATCCAGAGTGATCATGGACCTGGCTGCATCTCTGATCAGTCTTCTCCTTGTTTGAGCTGAAAGTTTAGATGGACGGCTGGTCATTGTAGATTTCCAGTGGTCTGATACACCTTCCATTTCAATATTATTGCTTGCACAGTGCTCCATGGGATGTTTAATGCTTGGGAAATCTTTTTGTACCCAAATCCAGCTTTAAACTTCTCCACAACCATATCTCGGACCTGCCTGGTGTGTTCCTTGTTCTTCATGATGCTCTATGCGCTTTAAATGGACCTCTGAAACGATCACAGAGCAGGTGCATTAACATGGAGACTTGATTACACACAGGTGGATTCTATTTATCATCATTAGTCATTTAGGAGGCTGCACGGTGGCGCAGTGGTTAGCGCTCCTGCCTCACAGCAAGAAGGTTCCCGGTTCAAGTCCTGGCTGGGGGACCTTTCTGTGTGGAGTTTGCATGTTCTCCCCGTGCATGCGTGGGTTTTCTCCGGGTACTCCGGCTTCCTCCCACCGTCCAAAAACATGCTTCATAGGTTAATTGGTTACTCGAAATTGTCCCTAGGTGTGACTGTGAGTGTGCATGGGTGTGTGATTGTGGCCCCTGCGACAGACTGGCGACCAGTCCAGGGGTGTACCCTGCCTTCGCCCATGAGTAGCCGGGTTAGGCTCCAGCAACCCCGTGACCCTGAAAGGGATAAAGCGGATTGGAAAATGAATGAATGAATGAATGAATGGAGCCGCGAGCTGATACTAGCATGTCTTCCTCAAGTGATATTTGTTTCTGACCACTTTTGGAGGTTTTTTTTATATAAATAATATTTAGCTTCAATGTGTTTTTAGGATTCATTTTTATGGCCAGAGTGACCTTTAAAAAGAGTGCAGAATCGAAGTTTGGGACAAAGTTTGACCAGGTTGTAAGCCAATCTCAAGCTGCCGTTCAGCACGCAGTCTCATTTTTTTTTAGGAGACTTTTGGGAGGGAAGCAGAATTTCAATGGAGTTGTAATTGGTTTTTTAAAGAGATGTGGGCTGTTGAGGATAATATAGTTGTTTGTGTGTTTTTACTAGAAATGCAGTCCCCCCACTTTGACTCATACTTCTACACAGTAGGTGGCGGTAATGAGCCTTGACGTTGGTGCCACCCACCATTAAAACACAAGAGGAAGAATCCCTATGAGCGTTATCGATTATGTTTCCGGTACGAATCGGGTAGCGCCGGCGACAGGCCGGCTTAGGTTTGGGTGGAAATGTCGGATAAAGCGGCCGGTCAGGGACAAGAGAATCCCCGGGATAAAGGTTTCCGGACCCCGGGGCTTAGGGGCGCCCAGACCACCACGCTGTTCCGCGCTGTTAACCCTGAACTCTTCATAAAACCTGTGAGAAACTCTGCATGCTGCTTTGAGTTTCAGGGGGCGATTAGAGACGTTCACGAAGGAGAAAAGAGTCACCGGTTTCAATAGATAATTACTTCTATACAAAGAAAAGCATCTTATTGTGGAGAAACAGGGAAATTTCAGTCTTGTAACTGACAGTCAAAAACTCAGCTGTAACTAACACTGTCACAAGTGAATACTTTAATTTACGAATGTTCCTGAACGTATCGTGACCGAGCTCGAAAGGCCAGTGTTTTTGCATCATGGCCGCAGTTCAGACACTGCAATCCCCGTCATCTAACGCGGACAGTAATGGTGCTTTTTTAAATCACTCAGAAAAACAATGAAACTCAATATAACATTATATTATAACATTACATATTAAAACATTCAATTTGGGTTTATATAACAGACAAGCACATTTCATTCGTAGGTAATAATTTGATCATTTTAGGGATCGTTTTTATTCATAAATTTTGTTTTTATGTTTTAAACTTGGCCCCAATTTTTTAAATACTTTTAATACTTTCCCTTAAAAATGAGAAAGTAATAAAACTAGAAACCTTAAGATTGTTTATCTGTTTATGTAAACTAATGCCTTTTTTGTACTATTGGGAGGTTATAGTTTTTGATTTTGAGTGGCCATATGTCCTTTGGAAATGTTAGCATTAATTTAATGTTTTATTTGTGGATCAATTATCATTATTCTAGCAGCTACTAAACTAGAAGTTAAAATAATTAAGAGTGAAATCTAATCCCACTAGTAGTGTTTCAATGCACAATAAATAATATTCATAAATCAAAACTATGTACTTTTTGGGCTCTGATAAAGCCTAAACTCAGACAGTACATGTTTGTGCTTACTTCATTCTGAATTACTTGATCTGTCTTTGTGCATAAGTTAAAGTACAATTTCAAGACAAAAAAATAATACTCGTGGTAACTGGATGAAGCTTCAAGGAACATTTGTGCAACAAGATCAGGCAGAAAATCCTGGAAAATCCCCACCCCTTCTCAGATTGAACCTGATCCGGGCGTAAAGCTCCCCTCACACCTCTCTCCTGCTGCTGTTGTTTACAGAACAAACCGGTGATGGTGTTCGGACTGGTGACCATAACTCTGTGTGTGGGTTACCTGGGCTACATGCACGCAACCAGAGAGAACGAGCAGCTCTACGAGGCCGTGGACAGCCAGGGAGAAAGATACATGAGGAGGAAGACCTCCAAGTGGGACTGATGGAGACTCCTGTTTCACCGTCGGCT
Source organism: Adrianichthys oophorus (assembly GCA_036245035.1). NCBI lineage: Eukaryota > Metazoa > Chordata > Actinopteri > Beloniformes > Adrianichthyidae > Adrianichthys > Adrianichthys oophorus. The sequence continues at coordinate 10,796,514 of BSAI01000101.1, forward strand.
GGATGGAAATAAAGAATACACAACTGAGTCTGTACAGTTTCAACATTTCAGCTCATTTCAAGAAAAATAAAAGATATGCTTTTTTAAATGAACAGATGAGGGGATTTAAGACCTTTAAATAAGAGATAACTCATTATAAAAGCTCTACATTTTAGACCACAACCTGATTAAAAGAACCAAACTGGCATCAGAACACACGTATGATCTGCTCTCCCTCTGTCTAAATATTTCCAATGTTTTCACAGAACATTGGAGGTCTACAGGACTCCGCTCACCCACATACTGACCTGTATCACACACATTGGAAACCACACCCACAAAATCACTGCCAACTCCAAGAACGGCAAGTATCCCTTCAGATCCCAGCTTATTAAAGCCATGTGAATGAAAACTTGTATGACTGAGTCCAGGAAAGACAAGAAGCAACGGAGGACATTATTCTCCTTATGTATCAGGTGTTTCTGAGAAGCTCAGAAGGATCTTCAGCACATGGGACAACCCAGACCATTTCAAATCCAACACTGAGGGAGGAGCAGAACGACAAGTCCAGACTGTCACTCTTAAGGTCAGATCTGTACATTGAGGAAACTAAACAATCCCCCACAGAAGGATGGAACAGCAGAGGAGAGCCACGACTCAGCAGATCATCAGGACGGTGGACTCTCCTTTGGAAACAAAAGTCAGTCTGGACAGGGAGGACAGACGAAAGAAGAGTTAAACAATGGAGAAACCATTTCTTAATAGGGGTGTCGGAGACATTTCCCGTCTCCTGTGTTCACATCCGTTTCACACATTAAACCACAAATGAGAGCCCCCATCTTTGAGACATGCCAAGACCCCCAGCAAGTTACAGGACTTCAGCCCACTGATCAAAGATTTACAGGGATGTTGACATTTGCATCTGTTCACATGACCTCTACATTTAGTGTTTTAGTCACGCCCCTGATGCATTAACAACCTGAATTGTCCGTGGACATTCAGACCTGAACAACTGAAGACTGACCTTTAAAGCTGATCTGAAGAGCAGAATCCTGTGATAACAAAGGCCTTGATATGAAAACCTTTAGACATTCTGCTTATATCCAAACAAAAAACAGTTATTTCTAAGCAGAAAACTATGGAAGTGGAGGCAGTGAGATGCTGTCCGGTGACAAACAAAAGCTGAGGCTTCGAGGAATCGCACCTTCTGCCCTGACACTTCATGTAGATCATCACAGACTCAACTCAGACCCGCCCGCTTTAAGTGTTCATTTATGTTTCACCATCTCCAGTTGACTGCCATCATGAAGAAACATTTGTTGCACTTAACTCATTTACAAAGAAGGGATGGACAGAAAAACTGATCAAAAATAAATGGAACTCTGGTTTATTATGTTTGGATGGAACAGCAGTAACATCAAATACTTTAGACTATTTAAGGCAACGTTTTGTTTTGATATTTGAAAAAATCTTGTAAATCTAAAAACCAAAAGCTTCTCTAAGGGACTATCTTTACATGACATAGTTTTTCTATGTGGTCTTGTTTAAAGCCAAATGTCGGGGTTTTTTTTATCATTCTTTTTATTTGAGTTGGCCTAGTGAGCAGGTTTATCTGGTCTTTGAACTTTGAGTTTTAAAAGGCAATTTCAGACTGAACAGATCCACGGCTTCACTTAAGTCTGCAACTAAAAAAAGCTGCATTCCTTCTGCAATGCAGCTATGTAGGTCCAGTCTCTGTGGTCTTCAGAGTTAAGTAAATATAAGAAACAGAACTGGCTTTATTAAGGAGCCTTGAGGAATGCCAAATGTTATTTTGTTCCAACAGAAATCTCCACAAGTCCCTTTCAACAATTCCGTACAAAGTCCGTAGTCTTTGTGTTCAAGTTCAACTTTTTGGTGACAAACCCAAGTTATAAATGAATATTTTGTTGTCATGAATTGTCATTAATCAACTTTCCAAACACTCATAAAGACACAATACCAGTTGATGTTTCTGTTCTCTCAATGCAAAATGGAAACTGTTCTCAGAACACCTGTCAGAGATGTCCAAGCAAACAAGACCCAGATTTCATTTATCTTTATTAAAAAATAAACTGGATTTAGGGTTGCATGATGTCATTTGGTCTTCTCTTTCTGTAAAGAAGGAAAAATAACATTTTTTTAAACAATATTACATTTGAGGACCAAAACACACAGAGGCCGGCCATCACCTTGACGACACCAGCCAGCTCCTGCAGTGTTTCTTTGTAACGCTCCTCCATGCTCTTCAGACTCTCTGCCTTCACTATCTGCTTCTGAAGTCCAGGACTTCCAGCCTCCAGCACCATGTGGAGAAACTTCTTCTCCTGAGAGAACAGGAAAAGAACTTAGCTTAATTCTCTTTCTTCAGAGCCTGTGCATCTTTTGTCTCTGTCAGATACCTGCACTCCCAGCAGGAAAGTGAAGGCCAGGCCAGATTTTCCTGCTCTCGCTGTTCTTCCAACCCTGAATACGGATGAAGTGTAGATGTTTAGGTGTGAAAACAGCAGGCGGCGGCGAAACGGGCAGAATGTACCTGTGAATGTACATCCTGATGTACTGCGGAGCGTCATAGTTCACCACACATTTGACCCTCGGGATGTCGATTCCTCTGGCTGCAGCATCTGTGCTGATCAGACTTTGAGAGGACAGAACATAGAGACCAGATTAAAATCTAAGAAGCTGACCTTTAACCTCAAACACTCTTTCCTGTTAAAATGAATGCAGCTATTATTAAACATGTTTGCTGCTTCTTAGCTTTAGATTTCAACATGAGTTAGACATTTTAGTGAAACTATTTTTGAGTAATGTTTATTCTCATCTATTAGAACTTAATATGATTTATTATTCTTTTAGTTTGAAATTGGTGTTAAAAAGTCAATCAAAGTTACACAAATGTTCAATTACATCATGGTGACATTGCAGGCTAATGAACTCCAAAATAACAAAGCAAAAACAAACTTTCTTTGAATCAGGTTTTTCATCTCATCTAAACTTCACATTCTCTATTTACAGTGCAACCCAGTGGGAACAGTAACTTTTGCCTGATATTAACAGACATTCTTTAGGTTGATCTGGTTTTGGTTTGTGGCTAATACATTTAAGAATTCCTCAAAGAAAGGTGGCTTTTTCCTTGATTTGTTTGAAGTTTGAACAGGCCCTCATCATGAGGTCTCCTACACCGTGATGGACAGTTCTTTGACAAGAGACCATTGGTGTTCTGTGGTTTTGAGACAGTCACCTTGTTTATTTAGTGTCTGAGCATTTAGAGATACATGGAAAAAAGGAGCCATTAACAGATTATCCGCAGATTATCGGAATTATGGGAATTAACACATGGCTGTATCAAGTTTAGCCTCACCCTCAATCAGGACTGTAAAAAGAAAACTGTCAAAGAAACCAGCAGTAAATACTCACAGCTGGATCTTTCCCTGTTCAAATTCCTTCAGCGTCCTCTTCCTCTCGTTTGGGGAGAGCCGGGAGGAGAACTCGGCTGCCTGAACTCCACCAAAGAGCTTTACCAACAGATAAAGCCTGAGGAGAACATAGACATGAAGAACAGCTGCAGGAACCTTCAGGAAAACCTCCATTTGAGCCTTCTCTGACCTGTGAGCGGTCTCTCTAGAGTTGGTGAAGCACAGGATGGGATGAAGCTTCATTCGCAGGATGAAGTGGAGGATGAGAAGCGGCTTCTTGCTGAGGGTGCAGGGCACATAATACTCCTAAAAGCAAAAGTCATCATTGAAAAAAGGAGATCCGAGCTCCTGGCAGTCAGAGATCTGATCTTACTGTGAGCCCCTGAGGGAAGTCGAAGCGCTCTGGTTTGAGGGTGGCGGCGTCTGCCGGAGAGACATTGCTGTGGGCAGAGCTGAAGAGTCGCGGCTGATGGAGTCCCAGCTGCTGCAGCTTCTCTGGATTCTGAGTTAGCGTGGCGGAGAACAGCAGCTTCTGTAGCGGCATCTGAGGTGGAGAAAGACTGAGAGCAGAAGAATCTGATGTTTAATCTGGAATTAAATATGGGAAATGAACAAAAAGTACCAGAAATGAATGAGACAGTATGAGTTTTGCAGACAACAACATCTTACTATTAAACTTGTATAAACTGATCAGGTTTAACTTTAGAGGACTGATGTCTTTTCTGTTGAGGTTTTTTTTTAGGAATTCTTAAAGCTTTGGGTTAAATAAATGGACTAATCAGATGCCTCAATAAAAGTAGGTGGTCTCATGTCAAACGTTCCAAAGTTTTGATTGACAGATTCTCTTGAACCTGCTTTCAAGTGGTAGAGGTGTGGCCTTCCAAAAGGTCACTACTGGATTCATTGAAATTATGACTCAGACTCACTCGGACCAATCACTGCTTAATAATCTCATCTGGTTCCAACATGGCGAAGTCTGTATTGTGCAAAAATGGCAACTGAATTGACTTCATTTGGTTAGAGCTGGAAGTAAACCATTTTCTATGGGTGACGTGATACTGTCCAGTTCTCATACAGTCAATGGTTTGGATGGTCAGGCTCCTGTGATGTCGTGACTTACCTCGCTGCTGTGATACATGCTGGTTCTGTCCTCCCAAGCAGCTTGGTGGTTTCTGATCCATCTCCAGGACCATAGACGGCCTTCATTACCAGACAGAGCCAGGACTGGTGCATACTGTCAATCATCCTGTCCGCCTCGTCAATAATCTCACAGGGAAACCAGAAAAGTTTCATTTCACGCCCACAGAAACTCTGTAACTTCACCCACCAGAACTTACGAGAAACCTGAGCTGCTGCAGACACAGGCCGGAGTTTTTATTGATGTGATCGACCAGCCGACCTGGAGTGGCCACGATTATGTCTGCCGTGCTGCGCCGCACGCCGCCTCTGAAAGACGAGACATGGAAAAGGTTTTCCTCTGTGGCCTTTTTCTCTGCAGAGGAGTTCATTGTTAACAGTAAGGAGTCCAGGTGCTGTGGCTGCATCATTAACCCTCCACCACCGTGCAGGATAGTTGGTTCTGAGTCAAGAATTTGCTTTTGACAAAAACTGGTGATTTTCACCAAGAAGAAATGCATACAATGATAACAGAGCAATGGTAGATGCTTCCATATGTGAAGTGAACGTGTGTGTGTGTGGGGTGGGCAGCAGTTTGACCAGATCTTCTCACCAAACAGCTCATTGACTCATTTAGAGATTCAGGATGCTTCAGATGCAGAAAATCAGGTATTTGATTGACAACAGTGTGAAGAGGCGGAGCCAGGCTGCTGCTGCTGTTCCTTGAATACATTTACTTCAAGCTTCAAACATCAAACAAGCATCAATGGCAGCAAAAGTTCTTTGGCATCAGCAGAGAAAGAGCTCTAACTGTGACATTCCTGAACTATAGAGGAGGATTCCGTCACAGAGTTTAACTCTCAAAGGTTCTGTGTCCTGACCTGATCTCAGAAAGAGACGCCTGCTCTGCCGCGAAGGACTTCTGTCCGGCCAGCATCAGCACTCTCAGAGGGGTTCCCTCAGCGTACGACCCGAACACTTTGTAAACCTAAACACAACCCAGTTAGTTTAGCAGTGAACCTTCAGGTCTTTGTGGAGGGTTTCTGGGACTCAGACCTGCTGGGCGAGCTCTTTGGTCGGCAACATGGCTAAAGCCCGGACTTCACAGACCATGCGCGTCATCAGAACCTGACAGAAAACAAACACGAATGCATTTAAAGTCATTAATGGAAAATGTCAACTTTATTTTTTCCCCAACAAACCATTGTGGTCTAATTTGAGATTTTCTCTCTATATGTCTAACCTTTCAGTTTTTTTCTGTACCTTCCACCACCTCTTCTACTCGTGTTTGCTCTCTTTTATCAGTCTGGTTCAGAACAAAGTACATGTCAATAAAATGTTTTTAAAGTCCCACTCTGATCATCTTTTAAACCATTTCAAAGTGTTTCTAGTAGTCTTTTAATTATGATTAATCTGTTTTTTTAAAGTAAATCAATAAACCTGTGTTGTTCTCTAGAACATAGTGTCTGCAGAGCAGCATGAGTTCATCAGAAATTCGCCTCCCTTTACTTACATTCTGTCTCTAGCTTACAGCTCCTCACAACCCCAACCTAACATTAGCGGTGCAACAGAAATGGTGAGCAATATCTGAGCTGTCCAGCCGTAGTTTGATCCAGATTCCAGCTCAGACAAGGAAAACAAAGACGTACATGGGTCAAATCGCCTTTTTGTCTACTCGACGCAATTCTTTTTAAAACACTACATTTACAAATACTGAAGCAATATATCTAGATATGAGTTTTTATAGCAAATTCCACGATTCTATTTGGCCTTGAAAGGTCAGGACATCACAACTTGTCTGAAGAAATCTTACCCAGACAAATTCTACAACCATGGGCAGAATTTTTTTCTTGACAAGGAAAAAGCATCTTTTATTCTATATTTTTAACTAAAATAAAAACTTTTTTGGGGGTATTTTTAACACACACGTTTGGTGTTTTTCTCATGATGGAGGACTTAGATGAAGAAAATTAAAACTACATTTCTGACCATTTATTTATTCAATCGCTGTGAACCAGGAGCAGACAAAACAATTTCATTTTAAAAATAGCTTCTTTGTGATGTAGAAAATACATTATGAGGTCACCAAGTTCCCTGTTACAGAGAGGGGAAGGGGGCGGGATTACTCTGCATCAACAGCCCCACCCACAACTCTGAGGTAAGTGTCCGATGAACTCCTGCTGCTCTGCAGAAACTATGTTCTAGAAAATGACACGTTTATTTAATCTTGGCTAAAAACAGCAGAATCATAACCAAAAGATCACTAGGAACTCTTTCACAATAGATCAAAAGATGATCGAAGTGGGACCATTGACATATATTCATTTACTGGACAAAACAAGGTGTTGACGTCACCCATAGGAAATACTTCCCCTCTGGCCCTCGTGAAATCAGGCCAGAGCCTTCTCTGTCACTTCCAGATAGTCTGCCGCCATATTGCAACCTGTCAACAGTGATTGGTCCGAGTCACGTTTTTAGAGAAACTACTGTCGTCAATCACGAGTGAGCTTGTTCAAACTCCACACCCCTCCCACTGAAAGTGAGTTCGGGAGAAGCTGTCAATCAAACGTTTGAGGTGGGGCCAGCAGGCGCCACATGCTTTTGATGAGACTTCTGAGTGGTCAGTTAATAACTTGAATAACTTGCGATAAAGGAAACATATCTTTAAAAATAATTGAGATTAGAAAGAACATGTTAAAAATAGGGTATCAGAGCAAGAATGGTTATTCTGACAGATAAAATGACGGAGTAATAACTGTTTATTTCTCAATGGAAATCTATGGAATTTTGGCTTCTTGCAACCAGCAGGTACTTCCTATTTTGAACACGAGAGGGGAGGGGTAGCGCTGTCCATTTTTTTCTACAGTCTATGAGTGAGTCTTTAACAAAAGCAGAACTGAAAGTTGAGCATTCTCTTGTTCACTTCAAGGTCAAACAGGTGAGCTAAACAAACCTGCTAATGTTTATTTTTTCTCTGATTGTCACTGATTTAGAAAAGAAGTTGCAGCTTAACTGTAAAAAGTTATTTGTTTTTCAGGGATTCTTTACTGCAGAGAAACAGGATTCTGATTGATTAAATGTGGGGGAAAACTGAGGATTTTCAAGTTTTTTATGAGTTAGTAAAGTGAAGGAGGAACTGGCAGCTCACCTGTATGACAGGTAGGACAAACGCCAGCGTTTTGCCGCTGCCTGTTGGCGCAGATACACAGATGTCTCTGGGCCTAAAGCCGCCTCTACCAAGCAGGGGCCCATTCTGCGCACCCTCCAGGATGGCAGGGATCACCTCTGCCTGCACTGAATAAGAACCAGAAGTGATTGGGTAACCTGCTTTGACCGGATTCTGTCTGGATCGGGTCAAAGACTACCCGTACCTGGAAAGAAGTGATGAACTCCATTATCCTGCAGCTTTTTCTGGAGTTGAGGACAGAGCGGTGATTCGTCACAAACAGGAAGTAAGTTGTTTTTTATGTCCCGGCAGATAACGTCAGGCTGGGCGAGCCACTGCGGCAGCACTCTGTGAACCTGCGAGCAGGAGGAGGGAGAGGAGTTAGTGGTGGAAGGAGCTCAGCGCCCCTGAATCCCATGAAAACTAAAACCTTTGAAGAAGGTTTGTTCTCAAAGTCTCCCAGAACAGTGAACCCAGTGTGGGGAGGAGACGTCTCTTCTGGCTCTGCTGGCTTATCCTCTGAGTCTGCAGCCTCTTCAGCAGGATCCTCTGAAATGGAAAGTGAGGAATTTTTGACTATTCAAATGTGTTAATGTTTCTGCTCGTTATGCAGTAAGGTGCAGGAGAAGCCATTATGGGTGTTCTTGTACACTTCCATTGGATGTTCTGCTTCAGTCAAAAACCTTTTGTTTAAGATGCACCACAAACAACAGATCTGAGCTGCAGGGAAGCCAGTCTGTTCTTGTTCTTATCTTTTGATCCAGTTCTGCTTCATATAGAGACATGAGGAGCAGAAGAATGTGAAGATAACTATAGGAACCTCCTATTTTTTCCAAAACATGTCTGGAAGCTTTTACTGGGAAGAGCGCCGTGGAAACAAAGAGAAGCATACCTGAAACATCTTCTCTCTTTCTCCGTTTTCCTTCACCTTCCTTCCTCCTCAGTTGTACAGCCTCAGTGTGGTTTTCAGAATCATCTTCACTCAAACGAACATCCTTAGATTTCTTTTTCTTGCAGTGCTGATGCTTTTCTTGTTTTCTCTTTTGTAGCTTCTTCTGCTCTGTCTGGTTGTCACGTTTGTGTTCTGCTTGTTCCTTCAGAGTCTGCCTCTGCTTCCATTCTGCTTTCTGCTGCAGCTTCTGCAGCAAAGCCTCAGACTGAGAATTTGAGGTTGGACGGTCCTCCTCGTCTCCGAGGTACCTGAAAACACCTGAACAGTCAAACTTCACAGCAGGACGTGTTGACCTTTAAAGTTTAAAGCACGAGTTCAGATTTGTCATCATTAGAATCTAATCTAAAAATGATTTCTTAAAATGATTTATACAAAGGTAGTTATGCCTTTGTGAAATTGATTTTGTCTTTACAAATTAAATTATTGTCCTGTGTCAAAAAAAGAGAGATGTGCAGAGTTCTGAAAATTATAGAGAAGTAAAGCTGACAAATCACAAAATAAGAAATAATGATAAAGAAATATTGCATGTTGGAGTTTAAATGAATGTTTCTAATATTAAAATTTCACAGTCTGCCAAGTGATGACACTACGTCATACAGGAGATGAGAGATGTTTGTCCATCCTTTCTCCCACCTCCTGCACTGAGTCAAGAGGCGTCCTCAAAGTAGAGCTTGCATTCCTGACCAACTAAAAAATAATAACAATAATCAATTTTATTTGAAGCGCCTTTTAAAGCACCCAATGAGACTTTACAATTAAATAGCATTGAGTAACAATAAGAAGAAGAATACATACACATAAAAGCAAGGCACATTAAAATCAACACAAAGAAAAATGGCTGGTGAGTCGAAGTGTGAATGCAGATTTAAACAGGTGGGTTTTGAGTCTGAATTTGAATAAGGGAAGCGAGTTGACATTACGAAGGTCAGGGGAGAGAGAGGTCCAGAGTTTGGTAGCCGACCGGCTGCAGGCTTGGCTACACATGGTAGCTGAAATTGTGTTTGTAATTTTCCAGTTGAACAAAATATGAAATATGTTGGTGAAATCATGAAAGTTTGTATGGGAGTTTTTTTAAAGTCATAATCACATCTAAGGAGAGATTCACCACCTAATTGTATAAATATTTCATTGGGAATGTGAAACCAAATTTGTTGTTGCTGTTTTAAAAATTGTCTAAGCCAATTAACTTTGATAGTACTATCAATACAATTAAAGTCTATTGCTTTAACTCCACCGTCTTCATATGTTTGGATCATTGAGCTTATTTTTTTCATAATGAGCTTTACCTTTCTAGATGAAATTGAAGTTTGTTTGGTTTATTTTCTTGATCGCTTTTTGGGGAAATGGTGATGAGTGAGCAGAATAAATAAGCCAAGAAATACTCTCAATTTTGGTAAGTAATGTTATGGATTACAATTATGAATAACTCTTTTTGCGACCATAGGTTAAGTTAGGTTTTACATTTCTCAAAATTTCCCCAAATGTTCAGGTTGGTTAACTGCTCCATGTTCTTTGCAATGTGCATACCCAAATATTTAACTCTTGTTTTTCCAGGGATAAATGAATGACTGCTAAATTACATTCATGTATAGGTAGAAATTCGCATTTATTAGGATTTAATCTCAGACCTGAAGCTTTGGAGAAAAATTTGTTTTTTTCAAGAATTTTAAGTAGTTGATCGCTGTTTTTCATAAATGTTGCTGTGTCATCAGCGAGCTGGCTTATTGTAAGTTGTTTCCCTAGTATTGTCAGACTTTCAACATTTTAATTTTTAATGAGAATTGATAACATTTCTACTGCTAAGATAAATAATAATGGGGATATTGGACATCCCTGTTTTACACCTCTTTTAGTGAAAAATCTTGACGATGTACTTTGTGGTAATATAACTGTACTATTAGTATCTTTATAAATTAGCTTAATAATATCCATAACATTTTTGCCAAATCCGAATAGCTCTAGTGTACGGAATATGTTCAACAGTATCAAATGCTTTGAAAAAAAAAAATCGAGAAATGAAACGATTGTCTTCTATAAGGTAATAACATTCAAGCAAATCAATTATAAGCAGTATATTATCATGTACTGAACGTCCCTTGATAAAACCAGATTGAGTTTCTGAAATAATGTGATGAATCCGTTTTAAGCCGATTAGCAAAAATGTGTAAAAATCTTGTTAAAATAGTCATTATTAAGAAGGGTTATGGGTCTGAGATTGTCAATTATCTTAGAGTCTTTACCGGGTTTGGGTAGTAGGTGATGACTCCTTGTTTCATTGTAGTTGGCAAAACAGATGTCTTGTATATTTCTTTGAGCAACAAAATATCTTTTAGATTAGGCAAAAATGCTTATAGAAATTAAGCCATTGGAACCTGGGGATTTGTCTAACTTTAAACAACTTTCTCCACTTCTTCCATTTGTATTTCTGCATCACATATTTTCCTAAAACATTCATCAATCTTTGGAACTAATTATTTAAAATTATCAAATACATTTTCTAAATAAGTTTGTGAATAGTATAGTATATAGTATAAACAACTATCAAATTGATATTTTGCTTTGGAGATTTTAGTGGGATCAGTGCATGCCTGGTCGTCAATTATTAGCGTTTTCACTGCAAGTCTCCTTTTCTCTAAACGACAGAAATATGCTGATCTCCTCTCTCCATCCTCTTATCCATTTTGCTCTTGATTGAATATACGCCCCTTGAGCTTTATTAATATAAATATTGTCCAGGGTTGAATGTAAAGTGATTAATTTTTGTTTTTCTTCTTTATTTAACAAAGATTTGTTAAAAATTTTATGAATTTCTTTTACAATATCTATTTTCTTTTGTTTACTAGTTTTACTGTAAGAAATTTAGGTTTGGCGAATTTTATATTTTAAATATTCCCACTTAGCACTATAACTTGTGAATGATTCATCTTCAGCAATACCATTAATTAATTTCTTGACAAAAGAGGTATTGTTGTAGAAGGTTTGAGTTAAATTTCAAGTATCCTTTATTCCTTTGGGCCATATTTGCTGATTTGAAATTAATTTTAACTAAAGAATGATCTGTAAGCGGTGCAGTTGAAATTGTAGAATTCATTTCAGATTCAGGTCTAATTTCCGAAACAAGCCAGTAATCATCTAATAAAGTTTCTAGCATCAATACAGAATATATTCGTATAGATACAATTCACACAGAAATGAAACTTTCTTGTGATCCACAAAATGTAGATTACTGGTCCAAATCCAGAATAAATATCCCCAAAATGTTTTCAACATGATATATATGATGTAGTATTTTAAATAACACATTTTTTTGTTATGGGAACAGCATTGGTTTTCTATTAGCTAAACGAGGAAAGTAGCCGCCACGCGGAAACGACATACCTGTTGATGACGAAGAGAGACATTGATACACCAAGTCAGAAATCTCTGCGATTTAAAACTATCCCTTTCTGTTATTTCGCTTTCATTGCCGTAATTTATTAGACAAGTTTTTAAGTGTTAATTTACACAAAAAAATTGGATTTCAAAAGTCAGTTTCTTTCCGTCGCGCTTTGGCGTCATTTCCGGTCTGTGAAAAATAATAATATTAATAATAATAAATAGCAATGTATGTATGCGTAAACAAAATGTATGTTTTCTTTCTTTTATACAAAGGCTTTTTTTTTTTTACTTCCATAGACACAAAAGCAAATTTGTCAATAAAAGCGAATTCATGCCTTAATCTCAAACCACAAAAAAATTATGTAGTGTGTATTTTAAAAGCAATTCAAACACCATGCTCACTACTTTTTGGTCGCCGTTCTCCTTCGGGGGTTGTTTATGTGGCGGTTGACAAACAGCAAAATGGTTGCATTACCGCCACCACCTGGTCTGGAGGCGAACTCCTTTTTTTTTAGACGCCGATGGTGACATCACTAAGTTTCCGAAGAAAATAATAAATATTAAGAGTTGACGAGGGCTATTTATGAATCTACTGTTGTTTTAATGATGAAAACGATTCTGGTTTGTAAAAAAAATATAATTACAAACATATTTATGGCGATATTTAATGTTTCTGTTCATTAAAAAAAACAGTCAAATCACTAGTCCACCACAGAGTTTTTTTATTTTCGCGGCACAGAACCATTTACGGGCTCATGCGAGTAGGCATTTTTTTCCCTGTAGCTTACTGAAAATGCCCTCAAATTTCAATTTTTCCATGTTCCTGCTAGCAATAATTCAAGTATGTCTGATCTAACCGAAAACGGGCTGAAATGAGGCACAGGAAGGCTAGGAGGAGAAGCAGACATCTAAGAAGATTTATTCTGGCTGCCCTAGCAAGAGACGGACAACTTGTATATGTCATCTCCCTTGAGCGACTAGCTTCTGCCATCTTGAAAGGCATTCAAACGTAATGCATTGTGGTCTATCTTTTCCATTGTAGTGACCATCAGTGTACACTTGTTTTTTGCAGAGGATTCTGGGACATTTCCAGTGCACTCGATTTTTTTTATTTTGGATTCGGACAACACTAGAAAATGGCGACCGCACTATATAGTGCACTATATAGTGAGTAGTGAATGAATTCGGACATAGCCCAAGAGCACCCCGCTGCTGGTAACATGGCGGACGGACCAATGGATATCGAACGGAAGTTGTCATCATATTCCACGGAAGTCTCAGAGCGTAACTGTCATCTTATCCCAAACAGAAGTTCTTTTTTTTTCTTCTTATGGGCGGGAGTTGGTGATCTCAAAATGGAATTTGTGCTTTTGTTATTGTTAATTTTAGTTGTGCTTTAATTTTATTAGAAATGTTTTAAGGTAAAATGTATTGTTATTATTATTATTCTAAGGTGTTGCTGGATAAGCAGTAGGCCTGTAGTTACCCAATAGTATCCAGCTGCAGGTAACATGGCGGATGGGCGTGACTCATATTTCAAAATAAAAGTCAATAGCGGAAAGGCTTTTTCATTTTCTCAATATAGCTGCAACAGGTGACATCAGCTGGAAATAAAATGACAGCTCAATTCTCCAAACGGGTTTTTCTTTTTCTTCACATTTGCTTTCATTTGTAGTATTACAATATTTGCGAAATTGCAATCAAGATCGCGTATAAACCTCCTTTGAACAAGGGAAAACAATGTTCAGCTCCAGAGAAATGAATGAATGGTTGCTGTGTTTACACTAAACCAAGTTTATACATGTTTGTTCAGCTGACTCTTGATATTTCTTTTAATGAAAGCAAAAACTTTCAAACTCTAAACTAATATCCTGAGCTGACACAGTGGATTTCATTTTTCATGGCTTGGCTTCGCGAGCAAAGATTACAGAGGTGGCAGTCTATGTTTTCTGGTGGTGCTCCCTAAGTAGGTGAACTGATGCACTGTTTTGAGTTCAGTCTCACTGATGCTGATGTGAAGGGGGTGGTGTTCCTCTTTGGGTGCCAGCTGATGGAGAACCTCTGTCTTCTTCAGATTGGCCTCTAGTCCAAAGAGCTTCGTGGCTTCTGCAAAGCAGGTCGTTATCCGCTGCAGTGCTCTCTCGGTGTGGGCAATGAGGGCTGCGTCGTCAGCAAACAGAAGCTCCTGGATCAGTTGTTCCAGAGTCTTTGTATGGGCCTGAAGTCGTGTGAGGCTGAACAGACTGCCGTCTGAAGTCGTGTGAGGCTGAACAGACTGCCATCAAGGCGATACCTGATGTAGATACCATCCTCATCATCAAGGTCTTCTGTGGCCTGCTTGAGCATCATGCTGAAGAAGATGGTGAAGAGGGTCGGTGCCGGGACACAGCCCTGCTTCACGCCGTTGATGATGGGGAAGGACTCTGAGAGGTCGGAGTTGAGTCTGACCTGGCCGCACTGGTTTTCGTGGAGCTGGAATATTCAGGAACTTTGGAGGGCAGCCGAGATGCTCCATGATCTGCCAGATTCCTTTCCTGCTCACCGTGTCGAAGGCCATGGTCAGATCAACAAAGGTGATGTATAGTGCCTTGTTCTGTTCGCGGCATTTCTCTTGGAGCTGGCGGAGTACAAACACAATGTCGGTGGTGCCTCTATTGGCTCGAAAACCACACTGGCTTTCTGGAAGAATATCTTCTGCAATGGATGGGACCAGCCTCTTGAGAAGGAGTCTTGCTAGGATCTTGCCCGCAATGGACAGAAGGGTTATCCCCAGATAGTTTGAGCAGTCAGATTTTTCCCCTTTGTTCTTGTATTAGGTGATGATGACTGCATCTCTGAGGTCTTGAGGTACTTTTCCTTGCTCCCAGCAACAGACGAAAAGTTCATGAAGTCTGGTGTGTAGTGCTGGTCCTCCTTGTTTCCAAATCTCTGGTGGGATGCCAACAACTCCTGCTGCCTTTCCACTCTCGAGATGTTCTATGGCTCGGATGGTTTCTTCAAGGGTAGGCAGGTCATCAAGTTCTGCTTTCACTGGTTGCTGTGGAGAATTGCTGAGTCGTGCACTGTGCGATCAGCGCTGAAGAGTTCCTGGAAGTGCTCTGACCAGCAGTTTAGTATGGAGTTCTTGCCTGTGATGAGTGACTGTTCATCTGAACTGCACCAAGGACTCTGGACCTGGTGAGTGGGACCAGTCGTGCACTGTGCTTTAAGAGCTTCGTAGAAACCCTTGTAGTCGCCGGAGTCTGCACAAAGCTGAGTTTTCTGAGCCAGCTTTGTCCACCAGACATTCTGGATCTCTCTAAGCTTGGGCTGGAGAATGCTGCAAGTTAGACGGAAGGCAGCTTTCTTCTCAGGACAAGATGGCTGTGCTAGGTTGACTTGGTGAGCAGATCTCTTCTTCGCCAGCAATTCTTGGATTTCCTGATTGTTTTCATCAAACCATGCTTCCATGCTTCTGAATCCTGGCCCACTCTGGCATTGAAGTCTCCAAG
>BSAI01000101.1:10812039-10819539 GCA_036245035.1 Adrianichthys oophorus
AGTTTTAGTCCCGTCGAACCCTTTGAGGTGGGTTCTAACCTTTCCTTCTTTGACCTTTTCTGACCGCATTTTGAAGATGCCCGCTGGCCGCAGTTAGCCAGTTGGGTTTATAGGAGATGTGCTTTGTTTAGGCCACATTTTCTAGGCCTGTCTCCATGTGGAGCAAGCAGTGCTATCCCTGAAGAGGGCTGCTTGGTCATTCAGGTGAGCCGAAAGATCCTGTCATTTCCAAGTCAACATCAAGTGACCAATATCCTGAACAGCCTGCATGCAGGTTTGGGACTGCAGCTTCCAGTGACATCTTTCACCTTCTGTTTTCGCCTCGCTACAGGACTTTTGATGGTTGATGGTCGTGAACATGGACGTGTCCTTTGTGCCTGCACAGTGGAGCTTTTAGGTGGAGTGCAGTGTGCGCAGTACTGGCCCCACCCTTTACACGTGTGGTTCATCTGTCGTGGCCTAGCAAGCTGGGATGATGACTATGAGATCCTCAGGTCGTAGGATTCTTTTCGGACTGGCATTGTCCAAGCCTCTGCCTCAAAAACCTACCCCGGAGGCACGAGGGGTTTGCGATCAGAGTGGACCTTCTCCTAGACGGACTGCCTTACGAGGCTAACGAACTCCATCTGTCCGTCAAATATGAATTACACATTGAATAAAAAGCTATCGACTGTTATTACTTTTTTTGCTTTGAAGGAGGAAAAAATCCCACAAAGACGAGAGGCACCCAGCTGCAGATGAAACTGACATTAAACACGTGTGCATCTTGATTCATTTCCAAACAATGCTTGAAGATATCCTGGACAGAACTCAATGGGACTCAATCGTGGTCGTCTTCTGATCTGCTGGAAAACAAAGCTTCAGGAGGTCTTTCCAGCCATTTGACATCTCCTTCTGGAACACCTTGTTAAGTGTTCATAAATATTAAATTCATGACGTAAAACTCAAGAACCATCCTGCTGCAACATTGATATCAGCCTAACTTTTAAGACCAAGTTTTCTTCATGATTCCATCATACTGTAATGTTTGTTTGCAGGGGTTCCAAGACCAGGATTAATCCTGTCAGTCAGAAGCCAGAGATCACAAGAGACTCTTCTTGAAATTAACTAGATTTTATTAAAAACAATAAAACAATGGCTCATAAAACAGTGGAAGAGGTGTACCTGCAGAATATATAAAGTTCAATAAAACCAACAGTGACAACAGACTTCACAGCAAAGAATAAAACACCCCTTGTCTGGGGAACCGCAAACTGCATGCAAAAACCCACTTAAAAAGGGGGAACTAAGATTCCTGCCAGCTAACTCTTCCCATAAAAACATTAGACACAATATAAAAAGCGAGAGTCTTTAAAATGGAGCGTGTGTGACGGTGCGCTACTTAGCTCGTCCAGCTGACGAGGACCCCCCTCCTTCCCCGGGGTCTGACTGCTTCGGGCGGCGGTGATAATCTGAGGAGTCTCCGCTGCAGTGACACAGGGTGCTGATGGATGAGGACAGAGCACTGGAAACCATCTCACTCCTATCCCGGCCATGTTCTTTCTAAAGGAGACAGCTGGCCTCCCCTCTTTACGCTGGAACAGCTCCTCCTCTCTACCTGTCTTCACCGCCGGCAGCCCTAGACAGCAGCGAGCGGCACCCTCCCCACAAGGTCGAGTGGCTGGTAGGTCTGGCCGAATGCTCTCTCTCAAAGAGTCTCCCTGCTTCCTTTTAACTAGTCCCTCAGTAGGTGAGAATGGCTGTCACCTGTGCTCCTCGTTTCACCTTGTTTCACCATTCACACAGCAGAGCACGAGTTTCAAATAAACTTTATTTTGTAAACCAAATAAAACAAGGTAAAGCTACAACTTCTGTCAAGAAATTAGTAAAAATAAACATTAGCAATACACTTAAAAAAAGAATAAAAACAAAGACGAAAAATAATTTAAAAAATGCTGCTCTGGTCCAGGAGAATTTCTGCCTGCAGCCCCGTCTTCCCCTTTGCATCCATCCTTCTTCGTAGTTGATACAAGCATCTAAAGATAAAATTAACAGATCACTAAAAAAGGATTGGGGAAAAGCATTGTTAGACAAGGCAAATGTACAGCCTAAATACAATTTTTACATTACAATTATTTGAAAAATATTATGTGAATTATTGAATAAACAAAATGTTTTGTTTTATGTAATCTTTTTTTTTAAATAAAAATGTATTATGTTGTATGGTAATTTATTGTGTATTTAATGCACTAAAATCACATGCAAGTTATGTGACATACAATCCAAAGATAATAATGAACACCCATTTATGAATTACTTAATTTGCTTCTTAAAACACATACCGTTTATTATTCTCAAAGATGTTGTTATAATAATAATAATATAATAAACAATAATAACAATAATACACTGAATTGTGTCCTGTTTTGATAATCTGTTTTCTGTTGGAAAGTAAACTTTTCAGGCCATTGCCCTACTCTTACTCTGTCATTAGGCAATTCGCAAATAGGCCTATAATGTCTAAAGCATTAATAAAATTAAATTCAAAAGTTGAGAAGTTCGCGCAGTGAAACCGTGGACTGTAAAAACAGTAATAATAACACATTGAAAATATGTCTATGGGTTTACAACAGACTCATTCTTTAACTAAGCTAACGCTTACTTGGAGTTTTGAATTATTCAGATAGAAGAACTTAGCGGACAAAAAATTTGAAATTCATCATACAGTACAAAGTGTTTGAAATGTATAAAGAAAACATTATTAGGCATTTACTCCTTCAAATAGCCATTGTCATACAATGTTTTAGCGAGAAAATACTGTTGGTTTATAGAGAATTATCAACACACTGTCTAACTTAAGTTGTCATCTCTCCTCGCGCCGAAATCGAATAGTTTGAGCAAGAGGTGTTGGATGTCTTTCCTAAAACTAAACTACACACAAAAAACTATTTCCGCTTACGACATTCAGTGGATGTTCATCCGCCATGACGAATCCATCCGCCATCACATGCCTGCAGCTGGGTGCCTCTAAATAAAAGGCTTAAAAATAGAACTTCAGCAATATTTGAAAACCATTTTCTCTTCGAAAAACACAAAAGGCTCAAGAAACTATCAACATCTATAGATGTTGTAGATATTAGTTTAAAGATCTATGCTATTGACAACCATCTGATTCATCCCAACGGAAATGTCATGCAACCCATCAGAATCATAGGTTGAGAATCATTTCAAACATAATTTATTTTATGTGATTGACTCTCGGTCTCTTCTACTCATATTGGGGATCACCTGGCTCTGTGATCACAACCATCAAATAAATTGGCAGTTCAACACTACCCTGAGTTGGAGCCCCAACTGCCCTTCAACATGTGTAATAGCGGCTCCACTGGGTTGCTCTGTTGATCACATTAAGGTACAAACATCCCCTGATCTTTCCAAAGTTCCACCAGTTTACCACAACCTTCAGGAGCTGTTCAGCAAAACCAAAGCTAACTCCTTCCCTCCGCATCGACTATATCATTGCAGCATATAGATCTCCTCTCCTCCTCGTGGCCGACTATGAACACGACATCATGAACTATATCAATGACTTCCTAGTTGCTGACCTCATCACCACCTGCTGGAGCAAGTCTTTTCTTTGTAAAGAACCATGTCATCATAAAAAAACATCAATCACATCATGAACTCTGCTTTCAAACTCCTTCAGGGCTCCAGAATCTTCACCAAACTCGACCTGACTCGCGATTCACCTGGTTCGCATTTGAGAGGAAGAGAAAGGGAAGACAGCCTTCAGCACACCAATGGGACATTATGAATATCTAGTACGTTAATTAAAAACTTAGCCAATACTGTTTTTGGAGACACAATTGACAGATTCTTCAGTTTCCACCAAGATGACATCTTGATTGTCTCAAAATCTGAGACCGAGCATGTACAGCAGGTTTGTGAGGTCCTAGTCTGCCTACTCCAGAACCAGCTTTTAGTAAAAGCTGAGAAGTGTGAATTTAATAGATCCTCCACCACATTTCTGGGTCATGCGATCTCAGCAGGCGAGATTCATATTGATCCAGCTAAAGTCTCCAGTTGGTCTATACAAAATAATCGGAAGCAGCTTCAGCTTTTTCTGGGCTTTGCCAATTTTACTTTCGTTTCATAAGAAATTATAGGCAGGTTGCCTCACGCTTCATTCTCTGACATCCATTCAGACAAAATTTGCATGGTCTCCTTCTGCTGAGATGCCTTTTGACAAACTTGAGAATCTCTTCACCACTGCTCTTGTTCTAGTTATGCCTGACCCTACTAAACAGTTCCAGTTAGAAGTTGATGTCTCTAACTCTGGAGGAGGACTGCAATTATTCTTATGCATTTTGTTTTCTCGCAGAACCCATCTGCAACACTGGTGATTTTGAGCTCTAGGCCATCAAGTTAGCTCTGGAGGAGTGGAGACATGGGCTAGAGGTAACCTTGGTACCATTTATTATTTTAATGGATAATAAAAACTTGGATTATCTCAAAGCTGCCAAGAGACTAAAGGCCAGGTGGAATACAGTCATAACACCCTGCCATCCTCTGCCACAGGGCTTTCATCATTGTCTTCATAAGTTGTTGTAGGAAGTACAACCTCTGCTAGACCTTCTTCCATGGTGAGTCAGTTTGGGTGGTCCACTTAAGGTCCCATGAGATGGTAGACCCTAGAAACCTGGGTGAATTTGTTTAGGCCAGTGGCAGCCAACCCTTGTCTTCCAGAGCCTCAACCCTGCCTGTTTTCCAGCTCTCCTTGGACTGCTTGATGCTGACTGCCTAAATCAGGTGTGTTCAGCCAATTAAGATGTGGAATCACTTGAACCAGACAACCAACAGCAAGCTGGTTAGGGAAAACTGGAAAACAAGCAGAGTTGAGGCTCTTGAGGACCAGGGTTGGCCATCCCTGGTGTAGGAGGTTGTTCTGTTGATAATTGTAAGTGGAGAGGGTTGGGGGTACTAAGTCCACTGTCATCTCCGTAGTTTTAAGTGTGTTCATCTCCAGGTGGTTCTGACTGCACGTGAGGACCAGCTGCTCCACTTCTCCTCAGTATGCAGACTCATCGTCATCCTGGATGAGTCCAGTGACAGTTTGTGTGGTTTTTAAAATTATGGAAAAGCCTTTAAAAAATTATAGTAATATTAAGTGTTACTGTTTAATCATGTTTGCGTGAAAAGTATTTTTAATAAAATGATTTTTTGAAGCTAAAGTAAAAAATGTTAAGTTCATTTTCTTTTACTTTATGAACAAGTTCCTTTCCCGGTTTCCTGTTTTGCGTATGACGTCATCGCGTTCGATAGATATCTTGCGCGCGGGAGATTTGTTGTGGATCAGAGGAGTGCAGACAAGACAAAGTATCAGGTATTTCTGGTCCTGGTCTTTACTGTAAGAATGTCACAGCTTTTAATGAGTTCGAACCGAGTCCCACGGTTCTTCGCTTTTGAACACGGAGTTGCTAACTGCGGATTACGGAACATCAAACTTTTTGTACAAAATAAAGCGAAGTTATGCAAATTAGCGCTAAAGCTAAGCTAAGCTAACGGGCGACTTAAATGGTACTAAAAAGTTTTTAAAATAATTGCAAGTAAGCATTTCGAAACGATGAAGAGCGGCCGTGGTTAATCGAAAACTTTGATTTATTAAACTCAGTTTGTATTAGTTTAGTTAAACACAGTTTCCCCCACATGTAAACTTATCGCAATAAAGTTTTACATTTGAAGAATGAGGAGTAACCTCAACAGGTAATAGTACCATTAGAAAATAATCAATTGTCTCTTATTTTAATATTTATGATAAAATGAGGATATAAAGGCTTTAATAATCTGCTTAGACGCTGCAGTAACATGTTTCAGTTTATTAACCACAACTTTATAAACATGAACTACAAATCCCTGCTGCATCTCAGACGCGACTGCAATGGTTAGAATCATTTTTAAAAACACATTTTAAATTACTTGTCTAATTAACAAAACGTTCGTATTCAGTACATTGGTTGAAAACCTCTAGCCAAAAAAAATTAAAATTTATATAAATGCATGCTGGGAAATCAATTGTGTTAAATGTGGAAGTTTCTATTTTTCCTATATTTTTTAACTTCATCAGGAGAAAGATCTGACACAAACGTTTTAGGTGAAGTTGTTTGAAATGCTTCTCTATTTTATTTTTAGGAAAATCTCCTTAAGTCAGGAAAAAGTAATTTGAATTTGAAAACAAAAACATTTGATATCCTTTCTTTTCTGTTTTACATTGGGTCTTACTGTTTGCTGCTTCGACACTCATAGCTTACTCTGTGCTGTGAGGACCCTTCTGAGGAGAATTTATCCCTCAGCTTTTCTTTCAGGAGTCATGGCAATGCGTGAGGCTCGGGTGGAGGCAGAGGTGGTGGAGGAGGAGGAGAACTTTGGGCCGCAGCCTCTCAGCAGACTGGAGGTTTGAATTCTGTTAGTTCGGTTGTGTTTTTTGCAGAAGCTGTGCCGTCTTCAGCGTTTTAGTTTTCGTTTGCAGCAGTGTGGAATCAGCTCCAGCGACATCAAGAAGCTGGAGGACGCGGGATTCCACACCATCGAGGCCGTGGCGTACGCTCCCAAGAAGGAGCTGCTCAACATCAAAGGCATCAGCGAGGCCAAAGCAGACAAGATCCTAGTGAGGAACAGCAGCTTCTGGCTACAGTGACTCTGCTGCTGGTTCCTAACAGTTCTGTAATCCTTCTCAGACTGAAGCTGCCAAGCTGGTGCCGATGGGCTTTACTACGGCCACAGAGTTCCACCAGAGAAGGTCAGAGATCATTCAGGTCTCCACAGGATCCAAAGAGCTGGACAAACTCCTGCAAGGTGAGAGTCCTGGAGCTTTTTCATTGTCCCTGGTAGCTTTATGAACGTTGACCTTTTTCCTCGTGAGTTCAGGTGGGATTGAGACAGGCTCCATCACAGAGATGTTCGGGGAGTTTCGCACGGGGAAGACGCAGCTGTGCCACACCCTCGCCGTCACCTGTCAGGTAAGATCAGTGAGGAACGGCCAAACTCTGACCGTCTGATCATTCATGTTAATGTTTCAGTCCTCTCTCTGCAGCTTCCCATTGATCAAGGGGGAGGAGAAGGAAAAGCCATGTACATCGACACAGAGGGGACCTTCAGACCAGAGAGGCTCCTTGCCGTAGCCGAGAGGCAAGTTTCCTCCACGGGCGTTAAACTCCTCTCCTTACTTTGAGAGAATGTTAACACTCTGGACTCTTCAGGTACGGTCTGGTGGGCAGTGACGTTCTGGACAACGTGGCCTATGCCCGCGCCTTCAACACAGATCATCAGACCCAGCTGCTGTACCAAGCTTCAGCCATGATGGCAGAGTCCAGGTTAGTACCAGACCGTCACGCCTTCTTCTGCTGTCCTCTGATCCACGTCCTGATTTGATCAGTTTGCAGATTTGTACGCAGGATTTACAAAATATTCAAAGGTTGTACACTAAAGCACTTAAACCTTAAAGTTACACTGATCATCTTTTAA
>BSAI01000101.1:10824539-10912068 GCA_036245035.1 Adrianichthys oophorus
CAGAAGCACTTGACAGATCCACAGAGTAAAGTGGGTTTGTTACCATGGCGATGTAAAGTCTTACAGTCCTGGAAAAACCTGGACTGAGCTCCTCTGCCTGAAAAAAGTTTGAAGCAGATCAATGAAATGTTCTAAAGCAATTACCTCTAAAGAAGAAAACATGATAGAAACAAGGGTTCAACTTTTCTGCAGAACTCCAGGAAAAAACAAATTCATTCTCAGGCATTTTTTACAAACTGTTTTGAATTTGAAAAGGTCAAACTTTCTCAAGGTTTAATCTTATTTTACTTTAAATTGTGGTATCATCTTCCCACTTCCATAAGTTTAAGGCTAAACTTATGGAACACTAACTTTACGGCTCAGACAAGTGAGAAAGATGGCTCCTCTTTTTAAAGACTAGTTAAAATCTTTAAACTTGTATTTTTGTGTGATAGTAAATGGCTTTATTTTGAAATTCATGATTACGGATGAGGCCTCTGGGGGGGACTTTTTATTCAAAAGTTTAACTTTTCATAGTGATGTGAATCTGCTAGATGTGGATCCAACAATCAGAACATGAAGCTGCAGAAGGAAGCTGTACCTTCAGAAAGTTCTCCAGTGCATCATGCAGTGAAGAGGTGGGGGCGCTCCGATAAAGAGCAGCTGCCGCTTTCTTCTCCAACCAGTCCAGCGAGGCCACCTGCAGTCACAGAAACAAGTTTTAACGGTGTGCAGACCTGCTGAGTTGCGGCCTGAGCAAAGGAGTCCTGCTTTCACCTCATAGCACCATCTGCCCAGCAGGAAGTAACAGACGGGGTCGTCGTCTCGCAGGCGGAGCGATTGGTCCAGATGCTCCTGAAGGTCATAGGAAACCATTTTTACCAAAATGTGAAGGTCTAAATACAGAAACAAACATCTCATTAGACATTCCCTCCTCTCAGCTGAAATTGCTGTTTTGATTGAAAACAGTCAAACTGTGAGGAAGTGTCAGGACCTGCACTAACAATTCATAAGGTTTGAATCCAGACTCATCTCTGACTACAAAAAATGAAGAACACCCTCGATCCCATTTTCATTTTTTCTATAGATTTTCAACATTTTAAAATGTGAGTTAGTCTGCAGCAGTGACCCCCCACCCACCCAGAAGAGGAAGCACTATAAGATATAAACATCTGAGAAAACTCCTTTTGTTTTCATTCCCAGTGGTGGTGCCTTCCCTGACCTCAATCTGGAGAGGATTTCCCAGAGTTTTAAAATATTTTAGATAAACAATTTCATGAAGCAGCTGTAGAGGTTTATCTGTGTATGAAAATAAATGAGTTTGTGCAGCGGGTTTACAGGCTGTGTGTGTGCTGCACCTTCAGGAGGAAGCTGCTCTTCAGTTTGGTGTGTGTGCTCTCGTGCTCCGAGCTCAGGCTGCTCAGCACTGCAAACCTGAACACAGAAGAGGAATCAATCCACAGAACAGCTTAAAACACACAAATCTACATTTTACAATCAAATTAACAGAAGTAATACACACACACCCTTACGTTTAAAACTACACATATTTCTAACTCGTGTTTTACCATTTGTGACACTCTGCGCTCAGGCCGTTCCTCTTCAGAGCCGCTTCAGCTTCATCACGACCTTCAACAGCATTCCAAAAACAAACAGGCTTCATTCAGTCCTGGCAGAGTGAAGGATCATGGAAAAGCTCAGCACTGTGGTGAGTCTGAGTCCCACCTTTCTGTGCGTAGCTAATCCTCTCCTGTTTGTCCTGAGCAGACGTGCACATGTCCACATACGCTCGAGCCAGTCGCCACAGAAACTCCCTGCTGTCTCCGTGCTGCAGGAGGAGCAGATTGTAAACATAGCTTTATTGTTTTAAATGTCTGCAGTCAGTGCTGAGCGTGTCTTTAATGCTTCTTTTGGAAAAGTAGCAGCCAAAAGATGATCAGTCTAAGCTTGTGAAACTAGGCTGTAACAAAGCATCAGTCTTGAAGGGTTGATCCTCCAACATGCCTGTAGGGGGCAGCAACTCACCTCAGATCGGTTATCCAGCAGCAGGCGGAACCCTTCAGCCTTCAGGCTGGCGTCTCCCGTGTGCAGAATGTCGCCCTGAGCTAGGAGGAGAGCCAGCTCCCCGCTCGGCACTTCATCAGGCAACAGCAGACTTCTCTCATTTTCCTCCTCATTGTCATCTTCCTCATCCCCCCTGTCCTCCTCCTGCTCCTCCTCCGGTGAGTCCTCCTGGCGTAGGGTGAGTACTGTCGCACAGCTCTGGTCCTCCTCTTCCTCAGACTCAGGCTGCTTGTCTGCCTCCTCTCTGTCCGTGTCTCTGTCAGTGAAGTCTGAGTCTGCGTACGCCGTGGAGTACCTGAGCAGACACAAACACTGAAACAACACTAACACATCCCCATTCCTATCTTATACTTCACTATTCTGTACTTTATGCAGCAGAAATTTTACTATACTAAACTAGAGTATACTTGACGTCAATATAATAGAGTATACTATATTATACTTTACTATTCTGTACTTTACACAGTTGTAGTTTACTATACTATACTAGAGTGTACAGTACTAAATTTTACTAGGCAACTCTACACTTTACTGAAATATTCTCTAATTTACAATACAATATTACACTAATATTGTAATAATTTACAATACTGTGGTATACTTTACTAAACTATTTATAGTTTACTGGACTATACCATACTACAGTTTACTAAACTATGCTACAGTATATTGTGCTTTACTAGACTATACTACTCTACACTCTGCTATGACACAGTGCACTAAGCCATACAAAACTGAGCTACACTTTACTAAACTACACTATTTTATACTTAAATATAATATTATTTGCTGTAATATATTTTTCTATACTATAGTGTACTGTAATTTAATATACTTTACAATATTATGGTATCTTATATTGTACTTGACTAAACTATTCAATAGTTTAATGTACTTCACAGTACTGTACTATACTGTCTTTCCAGAATAAACATGTCTTTTTACAACTAGTTAACCCTCCGTGAAATAAAATCATCTGAATGGTCTGGTTTCTGCATTAGCAGGTATGTGGGATGACTGCGACAGCGCTCTGTTGCTGATAAGTTGCCATAACACCACTGAAAGTAAATGAATGAGCCAATCTGCATGGGCCAGACAGGTTAGGTATAAAACTGTGAACAAGATGGCTCCTTCATGAAGGTCACAAGTTCATAGTAACCATAGAGTTTTTTCTATGTCTTGAGCTCATGAACACGTGCATAGACTAGTGTTTGTAGAGCGAAGTTCTTTTTTCGAATCTCCATTACAACCAACCAATCACTGCTTATGCTCATCACTCCTGCACTGTTGCTATAGCAACACAGTCAGGTGCAGGCAGACTCTGAATGTTTATTGTGTGTGGACTCATTTTATGCAAGTTTCTATGGGTTCATTTAAAAACAAATGGGTGCTATATTTTGGAGGTTGTCATGGCAACCCTTTTACAGCATGCACAGTAGAGTGTGTAAAGGTAAAGCAGATGTTGGGGCTGATGCTGGGACATCTAGTGACCTATATGCAAAAAAAACATGGAAATTTTTTTTCTGGACTGAGAGGATAAAGGGCGCCATGATTGTTGCCATAGTAACTATTCCATTTTTTTATCACCCTGAAGCTGTTTAGACCCTATGTGCAGAAGTTTATCAGGTGACATTCCATATCTGGGGACACATTTCCATGTTCTGATGCTCCATCACAAAGTCAGAGGTCTGGACTCACCCTCCCTCGCTGGTCTCCCCACACGTGCTGCTCATTTCCTGGCTGGCAGTGAAGTAGATGGAGCTGGAACTAGCAGAGTCGGTGCGGTCTCTGTGGACATGACGCCGCCGCCGAATGCGCTGACTGTCCTCAACGCCTTTCCTGGAGGTGGAGGAAGAGCATTGGGTTTTCTGTCCTGCATCAGCAGGCTGAGACAGCCTCGTCACTCACTTGATGTCCTGAATGATCTGCAGGGCGATGTCCTGCAGGCCCCCCCTCAACTCCGCTACTTCGGAGCGCAGCGAAGCCACGCAGCTCAGGACCTGGTCCAGCTGCTTCCTGAGCTCTAGCTCCTGCTGGGGGGACAAGCCCTGAACCATGGCCTCCACCGCAGCCAGTGCCTGCTGCTGCGCCTCCCTCTCTGAAGGAGGAAACACCAGCATAGAACTTCAAAAGTTTTATCAACGTAAAGCTGCAAAGAATCTAATCAAGCAAGAGCTGCCAACTGCAGGTGAAAAACAAAAGTCGTCTGATGTAAATAAAGATGCACCAAAAGAAAACAATACAAATAAGAAAAGTTCACCTCGTGCAGTAAAGTTTCTGTCAAACTCCTAACACTATAAGTATGAAAGTCCTGTACATACACTGAGGCAACAATGAGCTTCAGTTCCTTCCAGCTCTAAGAATGAGAAAACTTTATTTTACTATGCTAAGAATGAGACACGAAGTGTTCTCTTTTATTTTGAAAGGATGTTCTTTCCAAGTCCTTTCTTCTATGATTCAGGCTGGACTGGTTTCAGGAAAGCTTTGAAAAACTTAAGACAATTAAAAACTACTGAAAGATCCAGAATCAATTTGAATTCAATTGACAAGATTTTTTTTACTTTTCCAATTTCCGATTTTAATGATTTGGAAAACCTGTTTTTATATAACTTGTGATATGGCAAGTACTATATATGTAAATTTTTGTTTTATTAAACTATATATTATTACATTTTAGTGAATGGAAGCCATTTGTCTTAAATGTAAAATGCAGATTTGATTTAAACAAGGTTTTTAAAACAGCTCTGAAAACAATTATTAAAAAAAAGCCGAACAAGATAAATACATAAAACTAAATGTAAATTTTAATGATTTAAAAAATTGTTGTAAATAAACATTTATCAAAGCAAACACTGTAATAGTGTAAAACAAAATAATGATTAGAGAAATGTCTTAAGTTGTTTGAAACTGCATTTTTTTTTTAAATATTAAGATAATCAATAGCACATTCTTTAATACTAAATTAAGGAGGTGTGTATATTTCTTTACTTTGTTTTAAGAATCAGCTGCTGCATTAAAATTAACGTATTTTGTCTTTGTTACTATTCTTGTTATTGGGAGCAGCATGTGTCCTGCAGCTCCTCCGTCCATCACCCACCGTGCGCATGCAGCGGTTCATGCGGGGCAGCGCTCCCATCCACGCGGCCCAGCAGCTGCGGTGCCGCGCGGTTCTTGGAGAGCGGCTGGTGCAGAGTCCTTCTGCGGATCTGCTTATAAATGATGAAGGCGATCAACCCCAGGCCGGCGGTGGCTCCCGCGGCAAGCCCGATCCAACTGTTCCTGCCCAGCGGGACGCTCATGGCTTCGGTCGACACGCACGGGTCTGGTCTCACCTACGGACGGCGTTCAGGCGCATGGACATAACCGTTTGAGATGACTGTCAGGATAACAAGACCGCGCGCACCTGACCTCATTTATCTCTCCTAGGAAAAAAAAGGTTGGCACTCGGGCTAATGTCCCTAGCTATGAGCCAATAAAGCTTTGACGAAAAAAAAGCTTCCGTTTTTTTTTTTTTGTTATTTATTTCTTTTTATGTGGTACATAAAACAAATTTAGCAAAAATATTTCAATATTGCAAAAACGACGCGTCAAGCACCATGATGCGTAAAAATACTCGGCTAAAAACAGTTGCAGCTAGAATACACTTCCGGTTGAAGATTTCAAAAAAATCCTGACAAACACAAATGAAGAAGCAACGCGCATGCGTACTAAGTGTAGCTTTTTTTTTTTTTTTTTTTTTTTACAGTTAAACAGTTCAAAACTCAGTTAAGCAACAATTAGATCAGACTTTAAGTAAAATTTGCACACAGAATAACAGCTAATATAATAATTATATATTGTGACTTCTTATAATCAGTTAATTAAATTATGTTTGGAGTTACAGTTAATATATGCAGAAAGATGTGGAGGTTGGAGCTGCCATTAAAGAAAACCAGAGGAGGCTCATGTATGTATGAAAAGAAAACAGGAGGGTGGTTCCATAGGCGTGTCACTAAAGAGAATACACATAGCAGGGTGTCTGGAGGCAGATGATTAGCTGGTTAGTTTGTCACAGAATATGTTTTAAATAAAGATAAACAATATTTTGTTACAAGTAGTTCTCTATCCAATCTTTTATACAAAAAAGATTAATGTAAAACCATCATGAAACCTGACTTGCCAATATGAGATTTTAAGTAAAGGTATAGTTAATTTAATGAATTTCTTTTGTTCTTTTGAAAAAACTTTTGAGTTGGTAGGCAACTAAAAATGTATAAATTTTAATACACATTAAAACATGATAAAAAAGGAATGTTAAAATAAGTGATTAATAACCCAGTGTAAGATTATAAAGAAATACAAATAAACAAACAAATACATAAAATGAGCTAAAAGTCTAGATGAAGAGATGGGTTGCCTGTCCTTAAAATCATCAATGCTCTCTGTGGCTCTCAGGTCCTCTGTTAGACTGTTCAATAAATGAGGGCCATTATGATCAAACGCCTCTCTGTAAGTTTTGTTTTTTACAGTTGGAATGGTTAGAAGACCAAGTGTTCATGGATGTTTGGTTCCAGATATAAAAACGTTTAAGAAAAAAGAAAAGTCTCAAGTTTTTCTTATTGAGACAATGTGAAGAGTTTCAGTAATTGAACCCTTTTCCTTGAGGTTTGCGTGTTTCTGTCTGTGCTGGTTTTACTAAACATATGGGGGAGGTTTCTCTTAAGCTGATCAATACGCATTTGCTCTGAAATGTCAGCCACCAGACTGAACCGCTCCGTCACCTCGTATGGATTTCATCAACTTTCTTTCATAAAAACAACCTCCAAACTCTGCAAACCAGTGCGGGAAGATTTCAGGGTATGAGAGGGTTATTAGTTTGATTGTAAAAAAGGTTTTATTTCCAACGCCATTAAAGATGAATAACAATCAACCTCACTTTCAGGTCTGCTGGGTTGTTCCTTCACTCTAAATTCCATCATCGATTAGGCCTTCTTTTTGAACCAATATCTAAATGGACTGCCTTTCCTCTCAGCCAATTACAATCAAACTTTTGCCATTAATTTCATGAATGGTTGTCTCTTTTTCTTCATTTTAGATGGTTCTTTGGCCATCCTCCACCCCATTCTCCCCCTGAAATGATGTTTTGTCATGTTCTAGCTATCAACCACTAGGCTTAGGGGTTTATATATCTAAAGTCCGAGTTCCTCCAAAACATGCAACACGTCAACCCAGAGCCTAACTTCCATTGATTATAGACTTATACAGATTTTATAGATTGTAGAATTTTTCTTTAATAAAAATAAAACTTTACTTGCATTCCTGAGATTTCTCCTTATTGTTTTTTTAATTGTCTGCTGACCTGTTCAGTTTTTTTGCTGAACCACAGAGTGGAAAAAGTATATAATAAGATATAATATAAGAGTATTTTCTGTTTTTGAAAGATCTTGGATAAAATAAGTTAGTTTTAATAATTTTAGGGTAACTAACTTCAAATTAAAGCTGACTTTTGTCTTTACTGTTTCACTGACTTGAAGTATTCTGATCATTCAAACTTAAAAAACTACTTGATGTCCATCCATCCATCTTCTTCCGTTCATTCATGACCGGGTCACGGGGATAGAAGTCTAAGCAAAGATGCCCAGACTTCCCTCTCCCCTGGCCACTTCCTCCAGCTCCTCTGGGGGGACCCCAAGGCATTCCCAGGCCAGCCAAGAAATGTAGTCTCTCCAGCATTTCCTGGGTCTTCCCCGGGGCCTCAGCCCAATGGAACACCTCCCTAGGGAGGCGTCCAGGCATGTCGATCTCACGCTCCGATCTTCCCTCACTCGTGGACAAGACCCCAAGATGCTTAAACTCCTCCACTTGGGGAAGGAGCACTCCGCCCACCCAGAGAGGGGAAACTACCTTTCTCCAGTTGAGAACCATGGCCTCAGACTTAGCGGTGCTGACCATCATCCCAGCCGCTTCACACTCAGCTGCAAACAGTTCCAATGCATGCTGGAGGTCCTGGTTTGATGAAGCCAACAGGAGAACATCATCTGCAAAGTACAGAGAGGAAATTCTCTGGTTCCCAAACCAGACCCTCCACTGGCCCCTGGCTGTGCCAAGAAATTCTGTCCATAAAGACTATGAACAGAACTGGTGACAAAGGGTAGCCCTGCCGAAGTCCAACACGCACCGGGAACAGGTCTGACTTACTGCCAGCAATGCGAACCAACCTCCTGCTCTGGTCATACAGAGACCGGGACAACCCTGAGTAAGGCACCCCGGACTCTATACTCCCAGAGCACCCTCCACAGGACACCACGGGGGAAGAGGTCGGATGCCTTCTCCAAATCCACAAAATACATATGGATTGGATGAGTGAATGCCACGAACCCTCCACCCCCCCTAAAGAGGGTGTAGTGCTGGTCCACAGTTCCATGACCAGGACAGAAACTGCACTGTTGTTCCTGGATCTGAGGTTCGACTATCAGCCGGACCCTCCTCTCCGCTACGCTGGCAAAGACTTTCCCAGGGAGTCTGAGGAGTGTGATTCCCTGCTAGTTGGAACACACCCACTGGTCCCCCTTCTTGAAAAGAGGAACCACCACCCCTGTCTTCAAGTCCAGTGGTATAGTTCCCGAATGCCATGCGATGCTACAGTAACTTGATGTGAAAACATTTAAGTCATGACTCCTGCTGAAGGTAAACCGAAGGTGACAAGTAGCCTCAGCAGGTATGCAGTTAGACAGGTTCAGTGAGCCAATGGAAAGGTGAGACCTGCCACAGAAACAAAGAGGACTTCAACCACTGGTTTCGGAAGTCAACTAAAAGGCCAACATTTATTCTGAGAGCTAAATGTTTTCTTTTAATGTGAGTTTAACAAGATCTGATTAATCCTAAAAACTGGAGCTTCTGGATCTCTTTTGGTTCAAATGCCAAGCCCATCAAGATTTAAAAACTGAAAATGATTCATTAAAGATATAATGTGCCAGTCTTTTATCTGTCAAAACAGGATAATACTTGAATCATAAATAGTGATATGCAAGTATTTAATTAGCTGTGCGTGACACTCCATTACGGAAATGTTTCGCTCTCTGTGTTTCTGTGTTTTACTCTAATGGAATGCAGTTGTTATTCCTGTTGTGGTTCCACAGATGATAGCCTTAAAACAGCTATGGCAAACTTTTTTTGTCTGCATAAAGTCATATCTGCTCAGAAAAAGATAATGTGTTGGGATATAAAAATGGTACATTCTAAATCATGTGTTTATTTTATACTTTATTTTAGAATGTAGCATTTAAATGTTTAGAGTAGATTTAACCCTGTAAAGCCTGAACCACAAAATAAATGACAGAAAATTCAAATTCTTTGAATTTGGAGTCTTTATAGGTCCCACTGAACATATAAATAATGTTTTTTTTAAATATTTTAATTTAAATTGGTATTATTTTTGAAACATCAAGTCACACAGCTCAAAGATATCTTTTTTCCTGAGCAGACCAAAACATTCTAAGACCCCCAAAAATTCAAGAAATTTGCATTTCCATTCCATTGCTCTTGTGGAGGGCTGACAGACTGGTGCAAGAAATTTGATAGCGTCGGCTTTAAAGGGTTAAAGTAGCTTCACCAAAAGTTCCTTGATTCAACTGACTGCAAGAACCCTCCATCTCCTATCTAAGATAGGCTGAGTCTCAGGTACGGCAAGCCAACACAACATTAAAACAGTAACCTGACATGTAAAGCTTCAAATGTGCTAAATGCACGTTGTTGAATGTGGATTCACAAAGTACAAGCAGGGAGAGTTTTTTCTTCTTTCTTTCTGCTGTTGGGCCCAAGCCGAATTCTTCCCTTTGTCCTACCAATCCAATTGTTGGGGTGTTTGTAGTGATAGTGGTGTCCGAAAATAGTTTTTTTCAAGGGCTGCCTTCGAGGGAGTTCCGCGTCGCACTATGCTGCGGAGGAGAAGCACTTTTCTTCATGTGGGTGCCCTCTAAAGCACAGAAGTATACATTTAAATGTAAGTAATTACTTTTTTTTTTTTAGTATGACCTTTTTTAAGTTATAACACTGTCGTTGTTTATATATATAGTCAAGCGCTGGAAGCTCCGCGCTAACGTAGCTAACTGGCGGCTATTGATGATGTCATTGAGTGGTTGTGATGTCTGAAATCAGAGACACTATTTTTCAGCTCTATTCTGATTTATGAAAGACTTAATTCCGGCCAGGCATTTAACTCTTTAGCACCTGATATATTGCCTGTGACACCTAAATTCCACATGCTAATTAATGTACCCTAACTTCTCGATCGATCATGCAATTAATGTATGTCAGTTGATTCTGACGTGGAAAAATGCAGGATATTGGCGCCAAAACCACTTTTCTCTGCTTGCATGATCGGTTGAGAAGTTACGGTATGTTTTTTCACATGTCTGGTGCTAGGGTTAAACCTCACAAGAGTAATTTTCTCGGTTGTTTTTTGTGCTGTCACAAAAAAAGCTTGAAATGATTGGGTTGGATAAGGGCCATAATGGCTTGCCATACCAGCGCCGTGTTCCTCCCCCTCCTGGTTTATTAAGCCGCTGAGCATCCCGCAAAGTGAGGATTTCTTATGAGTGTGGAGGAGCTGGAAGATGGCGGAGGATCGCGGTCCACCTGGTCTACTGCTGCATCTTCAGACACTTCTTTGTGGATTCTAGCTCTCTACAGATTTAGAACTTCTTGTTATTTCCCTTCTCAGCCGACATGAATCGCGTGGAAACGAGCGGCGGAGGTGGGTCATACTGAAGATGATCCGCAGCGCAACAGGTAGGAGAAAGAAGCGCCTCCTGTTGTTTCCTCCTCCATGAGCGTGAGAGCTGCTGAGGAGACGGAGGTCATGTTCAGTTTTGTGTCAAACTTTTAGGGCTCCAGGAGCCGCTGCAGGACGGGGCACCGTGCCCGCCGCTGCCCGCGGATCACGTGCTCGCTTCCGGAGCGGTGCTCTTCCCCGGTAGGTGCTAATCCTCCTTCTGCTATTTACACCTGGATCCACTTAATCCGTGTGTGTGCTACAACTCTAATGAGAGCAGCAACCCACGGTTTTCTAAAACGTTGTCAAATGATGTCAGTAATGAAGAATTTTGCAATCTTTTATTAGAACCAAGTCTCCAAAACTCTACTTTAAAGACGGATTCGTTTCAAAGTTGACCCTAAATGAATCACGTCTGATGGTAAATGTTAGGGAAGTTATTTAACCTGAAGGTAAGTATTCATGGATGTGTTCAGGCATTTCCAGGTCAAAAGGTAAAGTCCCGTCAGTTGTCACACCTGAATGGGCGAAATTTGTTCTAAAATTGACCCATCAGACTGCAGACAGAGTAGAGGTCAGGGACCATTTAGTGGTTTAACCCTATAATGCTGAGTGTCATGAAGAGAGAGAGGTATTGGGTCCCAATATTTAAGTCTGGTATGACCTGATCATGGATTTGAACTTTTGATCTCCCAGTCTAGGGACAGACACTCCCTATTAGGCCATGAGCTGGTCTTTCTTGTTTCTGTAACATTGGGAAAAAAATGCAAAATTTCACCTAGAAAGAATGTGATCATTGTAATATTTTTTTCTTACTTGTCACAGCTCTGTTCTAGGTCATAGAAACACAGACATGTTGTTTATTGGTTTTAAAGTGAGATCTGGAATGTAGGTAGTCCTTTGAAAACCCGCTCCTATGAAAATGGTGTTTTTAACAGGTTATTTTTGCATTTTTTGTGATGATGGAGGACTCAAATAAAGAAAATTAAGATTAGAATTGCATTTCTGAGGATTTTTAATTCAACTTGTTGTGAATCAGAAGCAGACAAAAAGCTGTTTAAAAAAAGATCACATTTGTGACAGAAAATACTCTGGGTGAGCCACAAGCTCCGTGCTCTGCCCCATTCTGATGCATCCACTTGCTGACAAATAGGTCCATGTACATTTTAGTTTTCCTCGTCTGAGCTGGTATCTGAATCAAAATTGTGCAGCTGGATGGCTCTGATATTGCTTGCCTTTTTTTTGCACCGCTAATGTAATGTTGGGGTAGTGAGGGGCTGTAAGCTAGGGGGAGAGCACATAAGTAGATGATGGGTTGATGGGGAAAGGGCCCGCCCCTTTCCCCATCAATCTGCACCAACAGTCACACCCACAACTCAGAGGTGAATTTCTAATGAACTCCTGCTGCTCTGCAGAAACTATGTTCTAGAAAACAACACAGTTTTTCTTTTTATCAAAGCTTTGACGATACATCAAAAGAGGATTGGAGTGGGACTTCTATTTAAATGTTTCTTATTAAATGACAACTCTAACTTTTTGAGCTTGTGCATGCAGTTTATGTTGGTTATCAGGATTATTCAGTTTGAACTTCCTGGTTGTTAACAGTAATGTTCACAGAAAACCCAAACTGCTTGCTAAAGGTTAAGTTGGAGTTCTGGTTCAATGGTTTCAGGTTAAGTGTGGATCTTCGGGAAAATAACTCTTCAAATACATGATGTTTGGTTCCAGATATAAAAACGTTTAAGAAAAAAGAAAAGTCTCAAGTTTTTCTTATTGAGACAATGTGAAGAGTTTCAGTAATTGAACCCTTTTCCTTGAGGTTTGCGTGTTTCTGTCTGTGCTGGTTTTACTAAACATATGGGGGAGGTTTCTCTTAAGCTGATCAATACGCATTTGCTCTGAAATGTCAGCCACCAGACTGAACCGCTCCGTCACCTCGTATGGATTTCATCAACTTTCTTTCATAAAAACAACCTCCAAACTGTACATTTTCAAATAAAACTTTAGACATGTTTGGAAAAAGACTGTCATTTGTAGTTAAAATCATACATTTTTACTTTCATATGGTTAAATCTGAAACAAACACCCGCGAGGCACCCCTCGGTCACTTCATCTGTGTAGCGTTTAGTTTTGGCTGATTAAACAGATTGTTTTTATGATGATTTGATACAAAATGTGATCACCTGGAGGTACAATTAGAAAATCCCTAAAAAATCTGTCCTTGTTTTCTCAACATCTTTGAATTTGAGTTTGCGATTCGACAACAATAAAGACGTGTTCAAACATTTTTAAATTACTTTTCTTCAATTTCATTTTCGTAGAAAAAAAAGAGAGCGAGAAAAAAGTTCAAAAGGTGAAATGCCTTGGGTATTTCTATGTAAAATAGTGTTATAAAATCTGGCCAGTAAAATGTCTTTGGCCAATACATTTTTTTTTTATCAACTGGCCAACTTGGCCTTTGACTCAAAAGTTAAATTTTGGCCCATGTGTGGAAGTATTTCAGTTGTTTAAAATCCAACAAAGAAAAACAAAACAAAACAAAAAAAAAAACTAAAGGAGAAGAGTAACAATTACTGCCAAGTGTTCAGAAGGCACGTTCCTCCTAAAACTGGAAATACCACCAACTTTTTTTTTACACCTGAAGCTGTTCATGAAGCATGCTCAGTCTGAGACTGAAGTAACAAAATATTCTTCAGCAAAAGTAAAAAAGGGAAGATCTACACAGTAGCAAAGGTCTAAACTTCCTGAAGAAATTCTGAGAATTTGCTTTTAGTTCCTAGTTTATTCACAGGATCTTGACAAAAACTTGTAAATATTAGAATTTATTAGTAAAATTATTTGTAGAATTTATGCTTTTTATTTAAATGGAACTGATCAAGCTGTTTAGTGTTTTTTTTTGTTCTTTTTTGAAACTTGAAAGCTTTTTATTTGATTTCAGTTAAGTTTGTTATAGTATAGTTTGTTGTTAAAATTGTTGCATTTTGCTCCTTCAGTGCATTTGTTATGCTTAAAGTATGATAGAAAATAAATCTTTAAATCTAAACAACCTGTTGATGATTACACATTTCTCTCATGAGCCACAGAGCGTTTAAATTTGATAGATATAGTTATTTGGTTTATATCGTGATATATATCGTTATCCCCTAAAATGAAAAAGATAATATTGTGATATAAAAAATTAATTATCACCCAGCCCTAACTCAGACCAATCACAGATTTTAGAGATCTTGCTCCAACATGGCAACGTCTTTGTTGTGAAAAAAATGGTGACTGATTTGACTTTATTTGGTTGGAGCCGAAATAAACAATTTTCTATGAAAGACATTACACTCACTTGCTCCATCCAGTTCTCATATACAGTCAATGTTTGCACTAAAGTGTCAGAAGCAGATTATCCTCTGAATAAACATTTTTATTCTTCTTTAAAAAATAGAATCAAACTTTTTCCCAAGAGTACCTGTTTAAAACAAAAATCTGTTATTGTCTCTCGGTTGACGTCTGTGTTTTTGTCCTTCCAGGTGTTTTTGATCAGCATGGCTGCCCTCTCTTCATGTTCCCAGCAGACGGTCAGGCCAAACTCCTGGAGCTCAGCTCTGCAGAAATTGTGGATTTCATCACATACTTCCGGTGTCTGCATAAGTCCGTGTGCTGCTGGCTGCCTGGCTCTGTCTGCATGCAGCGGGGAAGCCGCGTGGAGCTGATAGTTTGTTTCTCTATGCAGTAAGAAGCAGGAGAAGCAGAGCTCGCCGTCGGTGGTCGCAGACCTGAGACACGCCTCGCTACCCACAGCCAGGTTCATTGCGGAGACTCTGCTGCAGCTGGAGGTGGGTCCGACTGTGTGTGGATGCTGGCCCGCTGCCTGGCTCTAGTGTTTGCTCTGAAACCATAGATGGGTCACATGCATAGGAGTGTGCTGCTGTTGAGGAGATGCCTGATCGCGGGTGTGTCGGGACAAATGGAGGCCAGAAGGCTCCTCTTTCTGCTTTGAAGAAAAACAAAAAAAGAGCTCAAATTTAAAGAGTTTTCCACTCAAGCATTTCTACTAGTTGTGAGCAATTTCAAGCCTGGTAAATGTATCAAGTAGTTTCCTTTCCTCCACTATTTTATACTTGCAAATTCCAGTTCAGGGTGACAGAGTTGCTGGAGCCCACAGCTGTGAGGGCGGCCTGGACAATCTGACAGGCCGTTGCTGGGCCACTCAGACTCATTATAGTCAGGTGGTTCTGTTTTATTTATTCATGTTAAATTCTGTGTGCGGAATTGTTTATTTTCAGACACACTGGATGTTTTCAAGCATTAACAAAGTTCATAACATGACTTAAAATGAGATTAAAGTTCAGACTTTGAGTAGAGTGCTTCAGGTCCTTGTTTGGTCCGCTCAGAGGTGGACCTGTTGGGTTCAGATGATGCTTGTAAGTCCATAACTGATGGTTTATCTCCTTTATGATTTTTAGCAGAGTTCCTTCTATTATATTGGAGTATTCAGACCTCTGCAAAGCAGGCCCATACCATCAAACTACCACCACCATGGTTTGACTAAAATGTATATCTAAACAGAACAAAACTTCAAGACCCAAACACTGAGAACCTCTTCAGAACTTTGAGTAAACAGAACTCCTTCACTGAGTGTGCTCACATCGGGCCCTGATGATCTCACAGTCATCTGTAAACAAGTTTCCCATTTAAAGGGTTCAGGAAGTTTCCAACAAAGTAAAAGCTGAAGTCACTAATCATGTTTTACTTTTTCAAAGTAAAATGCTTCACATGTGCATTCTTTATGAGGTGGATTCTAGTGCGTTACAGATGGAACCATGTTTGTGTCTCTTAATACTGGAACTTGTTATTGGAGCAAAACATCTCCTTCTCCTTCCACCGCCCACAGGCAGTATTGGCCTTTAGTTTAAGTCCAGATGCAACAGGAAACGCACCTTCCAGGAAGTTCTCATTTTGTCACACAGAATTTGTTCAATGATTTTTTGGCAAATGTCTGACTGTTGAACTCTGACCTCAACTGAGTCAGCACTTTTTCCCTCCACACGTTGCTCTTCTTTCATGATGTCCTGGTTGAGTCGTTTGGTGTGTCGTTGAAGGGTTCTGCGTTCCCCTCAGGCTGTCTGCTGTTTTTCTTATGTAACGGCCACAGTTTGCGTTGGTCGGTGGTTGGTCGCTGGGATGTTTCTTATTCCACCGACGTTGGCTCACATGACTCTCACCATGCTGCATCTTCAGGGCTTTCAGCCCTTAACTGGCTGGTCAGGTGACGATCACACAGGATTTTCAGGACCATCACTGAAGAGCTTTCCAACATGAGCAAACACAGATAAAGCGGTATAAAACTCATTTATTGTTGCTAAGTTATAGATTTATCTGAACTGACTTGTGTTGAGATTTATTTATTCTCACTGAAAAGCAGGAATGACTATAAAAGCTTATAAAAGTTAAAGTTTGTAATACTGGCCAAGTTTCAAGAGAAGTTAGTAACTGTTGAGGACTATATCATTCATTTTCAAGAACAGTTTTCCCCTTTCAAAAATGTTTCGCTTTACTGCGTCACCAAATTCCTAGACTCTATTTTTAAAAGCCCAACATGCAAAACAAGTAACAGTTTCTGGATAATGCTTGATAAGAGTGTTCTAGAGCTGTTAAAA
The DNA here is from genome assembly GCA_036245035.1 of Adrianichthys oophorus. NCBI lineage: Eukaryota > Metazoa > Chordata > Actinopteri > Beloniformes > Adrianichthyidae > Adrianichthys > Adrianichthys oophorus. The sequence continues at coordinate 10,840,983 of BSAI01000101.1, forward strand.
AAAGAGTCCACGCCCCCATTTGCAAGATACCATTATCAGTGTCAGAGGTGGAGGGGGCATCATTGTGAGATGGGGGGGCTGTAGTCAAAGGTGTTCATTTTTTTATCTCTAGTGTTGCAATTAACTGCAATAGAGGAAATCTCAAAACTTCTCACTACAAACGGGATCCACTGTTCTCAGACAAACATTTCACACTTTTCTCACTTGTTTAAACTCACAAAGTTCAACCTTTCATAGAAAAATAAGTCCAGCATTGGAATGAAACAAAGCTCTGATTATGATTGAAGATCTCTAAACTTGGCCAACTGAACGCATTCTGCACAGAAGACACCATATGGAGGAGATTAACAACGATGTACAGCCAATAAGAACACAGAACACAACGCATTCAAAAAAATCAGGTAAACGGCAAGATGACAAAAGGTGAACGGCGTACTGGTATTAGTGAACGACCAATAAATATTCCACCTTAACCTATTTCAGGCAAATGTTGTATCTTTATCTCTGGCTTTCAGATAAATCAGACAAATGAAAATGGACCCATGTCACTAAATCAAACAAACAAAGCCCTTTGAGGATGCTCAGTAGGCCTGAATGATATGAGGAAAACTTGCAGTGTTGGTAATTAGTGTTGCGCTGACAATATGACTTGCAATACAAATAGCAAAACAAAAACCAACAAATTCATCATTCTATTTCACTGTAACAGTTTTATTAAATAAGTCACCATCACTTAATTTATCCTCCAAATAACCCATGTCTACATAGGATGCAGGCATCTAACATAAAAGGGCTCCATTCGATTGGTCAACGACGTGAGGGGGATCCCCCTGAATGGTCAAACGCGTATAGGGATTTCTTTGATTCATTAAATACTTCAGGCTGCCACGAGACTTTATTATACCGTCTTTTGCGATATGAATATTGCATAGGCTGATGTCGCAATGGAGATAAATTTGCGATTATATTATGCTGGTCCAATTCTCAGATCTATTATGTTGTCATGCAACACCAAAAATGACAGGTCAATTTCTCAAAAGGATCACCAGCTTACCTTGACAAAGTTCTGTTTGCTTGAAGTTACTTTGTTACATTAATGTCTTCCAACTTTTTAAGCTAGAAAGCAGTTTCAGCTTTCACAGCTGATTGGAATCAACTGAGTGTAAAACTCATCTCTGCATGATATGAGAGGAGGGGAGGGGGGCCTGAACTGTGGGTAACACACGCATGCATGCACGCATTCACGCATGCACACACACACACACACACACACTGGTGCTGATTGAGGCTCAGAAATGCAGTTATAACTCAACTGTCCTGTAGGGTTTTTTCCATCCTGGTATCATTTTGAGAGTCTTTGTGTTGGACAGGAGATCATCACTGGCCTGTACTTTCCATGTCAGCGCTCTTCTTTAACTATAAAGAAATTATCTTTTTTTTTCCAAATGAAATGTGGGGCTCTGAAGCTGCATATGAAACCATAGCATTGCTCTGTAGAGAGCAGGTCCTTTGAGAAACTGCAGCTTTAAATAATGCATGTGCACCACTCCGAGTGGGTCCCTGACCAGAGCAGGCTTTGTTTTCCAGCCTGCAGCATCAAGTTGGATAATGTTCTTTATCCGTGTCGACTCACTGAAATGTACAGTTTAAAACTCGTGAAGAAATTCCTGTGTGTTTGATGGGGAGGGGGTGGGGGGGTCACATGCACAGTTGGTCACATGGAAAAGCCTCAGAGTATTTTCAGTAAATGAACATAATTACGAGTGAGTATGTAGATAATATGATGGCTCTGTGGTCTGTCAGATTGCTTACAGGCTTTCTTCTGAGCTTTAATTATGTAAGTTTATTCTTCTGGAATCGGCACACAATGAACTCTCTCTTTTAGTGTAAAAACTTGTTTAAAAACTTAAAGTAAATCTATTTTAAAAAGCTGAGAGAAATTGTAAGCATTTCTAAGCGGTCTTTGCTTTTGATGCTGCTTATGGCCCCGCCCACCCAAAACCATCCCATCGACACAGACCCTTTCTAAAAAATTTGAATATGATGGAGAAGTGTATTTTTAACATAATTCCCTTCAGAAAAAATAAGCTTTCATAGAATTTTCAGGGCCTGCTGTTTATTAAACATTTATTTATTTGAATACTAATTGGGGTTCCTGCTCATTAAACCCACAAAAACAAGATTTTATACATTTAGAAAAAATACATTTAGAAAATTACCATTAACTTTTCAGTTTTAGCACTACTAAAGAGATTCTGATCACATCAAATTAAAGAATTTCTTATATTTTATTTCCATCTTCAATCCTTCAAAATTATGGAGAGAGTCCAGGTCCTGCTGGAAGATGAAACCTGCATCTCTATCCAGATCCTCAGCAAAAAGAATCAGAACATCTAGAACATTCTGGGAAACTGGTGCAGTGATTTTGGGTTGAAGAAAGCAGAGTTTTCCAACACCAGAACTGGACATTGCAGGTCAAATCATGACTGGAGAGGAGCAGAACCCAAGCTGCTGGAGGTCCAGAGTGAAATCTCCACAGTCTTCCTCCAAAACCTTGGTCCTTGATTCCTAAATGAACAACAGACTTTACTTTCATCAGAAAACAGGACCTTGGACCACTGACCAACAGTCCAGTCCTTCTTCATCTTGGTCCAGTTGAGATGTTTCCTCCTTTGGTCCGGGCTCAGGTCTTTTGATAATCGTCTCGTCTCTTTTGCTACTACATCTTCTCCTGTCACATTTTACCCTTTCATTAGACCTTCTGTTGATCTGCTTTGACACAGCGCTCTGTGAACAGCCAGCCTCCTTAGCAATGAGCTTTTGTGGCTTACCCAAACTATGAAGGGGATCAATGATGGTCTTCTGGATAGTTGTCAAGTCTGAAGTCTTCTCCATGTTGAAAAAAAAACTTTTTGTTTGCTTTTTTGCTTTCTTCTTACATTTCTTTGTTAATGTTAGAACGGAATGCTGCTTCTTCCCTTTCAGCAGCTGCCCAAGCAAAGGCTTCACAGTGCTTACATCATTCAGCCCACGAAGAAGGATGTGCTGAAGATGTTCCTGAAACTCCTGGCTCCGTCAAAGTCCCTCTCCCCTTCTTTCAGAGTAAGTTATGAAGAAAAAAGGAAAAGGCTTCACTTACATTCGATTTTTCTGTAAAACGTCTTACTTTTACAGAAAATCCTCCTAAAAGAAATCCAGGAGCTCTCAAACTACATCGATTGCAGCCAGCTGCCGGTGTCGCTCGGCGGGTATTTGAGATACTGTCACCAGAGCTGGGTCAGCTTCATCAAGGTAAATGCTTCCTCTTTTCAATTCACTGAAAATGTCATTGGTTCTGTCAGATTTCCATCACTACTCACTATGTAGTGCTCTGTATAGGTCATTCGTCAGCCTAATCTACCATTCCAAAATCCATTGGAATGGAATTTTCCCAAAAGTCCTGGCCAAAAACCAATGTGCGTCGATGCTCACTAGATTGGCAAAAATAGATCACAATGCATAGCATTTGAATGATGTAATTTGAAAGAATATACGTAGATTTATTTATTATAAATAGTCAAAGTTTTCATCATCAAAACACATTAATAGTCTTCATAAAATGTTCCTTTTGATTAGCTTTATACTTCTGCAAATGAGTGACGTTATTTCTGGCATTTAAAAAAAGAAATACAAATGTATTTGTTCAAAATATGTTAAAATCCATAGTACAAGGTAGTCCCACATTATCTACTGTATTTTTTGGACTATAAGTCGCTCCCAAATATATGTCACAGCAGCCAAAAAATGCATTGATGCTTATTTAGCTTCATGAAACACAGGAAGAAAACCAAAGAATAAAGAACATGCTAACAAGTCAACTAAACTCTCTATAACGCTTTAAATCACTAAATCTATCGAATGCGTCATCCTCTGTGAGGCTTTGGAACAATTCCACCAAACCCGGCGGAAGACTGAGCGGTGCTTCGACAGTTGTTGTTGTTTTTTTTTTTTTTTTTAAATCCCATAAGTCACACTCCCGGCCAAACTATGCAAAAAAAAAAACTGTGGCTTCTACTCTTAAAACTACATTAAGTAGTCTTTTAGGAGTTGGGGAGTAGTGAAAGTATTCAGACATAGCCACATTCTTATTTTTATTTAAACACTCCTAACCATAAAAGTATGGATTCCTGTTAGTAAAAGCATTAAAATAGCTTGTTCCTTGCAATGACTTTTTTGTAAAAGATTTTTAAAAGGGCCTACTTGGTGCTAAATTACACAGAATCACTGAATCAGATGGACTACTGAGTCCTATAGATTTCAGTAGCTCCACACATTCAACAATAGAAGTGTATTTTTATGCATGCATTTATTTGTTTTGATGGGCTTTTTATTTCTCTTTGTTGCATTTGTGCATCAATAGTCAACAGTGGAGTAAATTTAGCCCAAAAGATAGTCCTTCTTATCATGTCTGTGATGAAGAGTGAGCCTCACTCATGCAGTCTCCATTTGTGAATCCATTCATGAGATCCATGCTGGCGGCTCTTTTGTCCGTTACCGTGGTGAAGCTTGTGCAAATGGGTGGCGTCATCAGCTGACCTCATTAACAAGTGAAAGGAGTCCTCTTTCATGCGTTTGTACATTCATCTGGTCCGTTCATCGCCATCCATAAGAGATCTCCTCGGGATTAAAGGATCTCCACCGGACCTTCTACTGGCGATTGGGGCTTTCTCTCAATATTTAAATGTTGACTTTGATATAATTGATTTTTTTTTTTTTAAATAAAAAAAAAAGGTAGAAACAGTATACAGTGTGAGTTGCATTCCAAAAACTAACCTGTGATCGGTGAAACCCCTCAAAGTTCAAACTGTCATAGAAAAATAAGTCCAGGTTTATAGAATAAAAACAAAGATCTGATCACGATTAAATGTTTATGTTAATTTTGCAAATGTAGCACATTCTGTACAGGTGAAATGGCACAGAGGAGAACGAATGACAAGGTCTACAGCCAATCAGGACTCAGAACATAATGCACAGGGGGAAAAAAAAGCAAAAAAGAAATATGCACTAAAAGAAATCTGCAAGATTGCAAAATGTGAATTGTGATTAGAGCAAAGGAACACTGTTATTGAAGTTTTCTTAGAGAAAAAAATGTAAACTTCAAACTTAAATGATGCTTGTTAGAGTCAAATTTCTTCCAAATATGTTTAAATCCCAACCATTAAAACAAGTTTATTTTCATAATGCCCTTCATTAGTAACCAGCAGATCTGCTGGGATTGTTTGGTGTCAGAAGACAAACCCTGGAACATCTGTTTGTAGACCACTAAGTGTTTGCAGTACAGATTTAATGATTGTTCCTGCTCTTTCCTGCAGGAGATTGACTTATTTGTCCAGGAGTTTCTGTCTGTGGTGCAGCGTCTGCCCTCGTGCATCTCCACCCTGCAGGCTATGTCCAGGCTGCAGCCCCCCTCCACCCTCAAGGATCTCCAGCACTTCTGCAACACCAATGAAGCAAAGTTCCTGCTGCTCAGGAGGTGACAGTAATGCTCACCTTTGAACTCTATTCTGTCCTTTACCGGAATTTCTCACATTCCTTTAAGTTGGTTTCAGTCTTACCTTTCTAGCTGCACTGGTTCATTTAGTTTCACTCTTTCTTTACTCCTGTTCTGTCTCGGGGCCTTTGCTCTTCATTACTCACTTCTATGCCTGTATCAATATTTTGACACCTAGTTCCACTTATCCTGTAAACCTCACTCTACAACCTCATTTTCCCTCATCACTTGAAATCAGACTTGATATGCTTTCTCTCATCCACTCATTTTTTTTCCATCTACTCAGCATCACTCCCCCCATCCTGCCTTCCCTCTGTTTTTCGGCCTTGTCGCCTCTCATGTTGATCACTGTAACTCAACAGTTTTTAGTCTTCTTCACTAAATCCTCCATAAGCCTCAACTGGATCAAAACTCAGCTGTGGACGTTTACACCAAAACCCCTTCAACTCACCGTCACTGCAGTCCTTCAGGAAGTCAACCGGCTTCCAAACAAATGCAAGAACATAATTCAACTTCTGTTTTTCTCCTTCAACATCATCCCCAATCTCACCCCCCAGCCTCCATGTCTCTATGACCTTCTCCATATCTCCACTCACCTTGGCGCTTCTTCCTCCACTCATTTCTGTTTCCTCTGCTCTCATCACCTTGGGGCTGGAGTTGTGACATATGTAAAATATTTTAGTTCCTGAGTTGATTCTGTTCAGGAAGCTGCTGCTAATCGTTAATGGTTCTGTTTGCTCATCCTGGTGACCTGAGCCCGCCTGCTCAGATGCTGACCTGCATGTTTGTGCTGAGGCTGCAGGGAGTTGGGTTTGGACGAGCTGCTGAGGCACTGTGAGGGTGTGGTGGAGAAGCTGCACTTCCCTGACTTAGACCCATGCTACCAGGACATGGTGGGCACCACCCTCTTCACCCAAACTGCCTTCGACATGCTTCAGAACCATAGCAGGTACTGCAGCTCGGGGTTCTTGGCTCTAAATGAACCTTCTCACATGCCTAAATCCTGGTGTTCAGTCGTGTTGCACCGATCGTGTTCTGCAAAGCTTAAGCAGAGGACTGACATGAGTTTGGAATAGATTAGAAATGTATTTGTGACGTCCTTCCTTTTGTGAGAGTTCGTGAGTGTAAGCTAATGTCTGCTTGGATGGACTTCTTTGTGTTCTCCAGAATCACTGCTGCTGTGGAGAAGGTGGAGTTACTGTGGCAGCAGGCCTTTTCTAAGGCCCTTCTGCAGCTTCAGGTGGTCCAGCTGCGCAGTGACGCTCTACAGGTGAGTCTTCTTTAAAGATATAAACTGATGTGCTTTTTACAAATCTAATGGGGTCAAATCAAGATCAGCTTTAAGCAAATGAAAAACTAGATTGTAAATAAAACATTTTGAAAACAGTTTTAAGCTCAAAAGAACAAATTGTTTAAACTTCAAAGCTTAAAAAAAAAAGCGTGAAACCTAAAATGGTTACCAAATGAAAAATGTTTATTTGTATAAGCTGGCGTTTCAGTATTTTTAACTTTTGCTTTATTATTTCTCCGCCACTTTGCTTTCAGTCCTTAATTTACAGTTTCAGGTCAGACTTTTTGTTTTTTGAGTTGAGCCTAATTTTATGTGGGGGCGATTTAATGATTGACATCAGGTGATAGAGCTTATGGAGATGTCATTTCCGCTCCAAAATGGCGTTTGTCATCGGCGCCGCCTGTGTCATCACTCTTCTCATCACTGCTTACTGACGACCTCTGGTTCCAACATGGCAATGTTCATCTCCTGAAAAAATGGCGACTGAATTGACTTCATTTAGTTGGAGCTGGAAGTAAACCATTTCCTCTCTGAGATGTCACACTCACTCACTGTAGTTCCCAGACTTTCCCAGTTGAAAGTCTTGTTCCCTTCACCTTTCTGTGGAGCATGTTCAATCCTCTGAATCTCATCTCAACAGATGACTGAGAAGATCGAAAGCCTTCAGGAGAAGCTTCAGTTGTACAAATTGGAGATTGCCAAGGACGGTGTGAAAGCTGAAACATTGCTGTCTGAGTTTAAAAGCTCCATTCACACTCCTGCTGTGGTGAGATCCGGTTTCTGCTTGGTACCAGGTGAAAAGACTATGTTTTCGCTGTAGCTGCATGTGTGTCACTTCTCGACCAGGCTCTGGTCCGATGCGCTGAAGACCTGATCCACACGTTGGCAGAGGTTCTGCCTTTGGAGGCTCGGAGCCGGGAAAGCTGGGTTCTAGACCTGGAGAGACTGAAGGACAATCTCCACACATCTGTGCATTACATCCATCAGACCCTCAGAGCAGTTCGCAGCTACCACCACCACCACAGCAAGGCAAGTTCCCCTCTCCTGATCAGTGGAGGACGCAGACGTGTAAAGCTCTAAACTGTCCAGATGTTTGAAAATGCTCTCCTAGGGAAAAGCAGATTCGTTTTCTTTGTCCTCCAACTGATGCTATGACCATAAGCAGAAACCAACACACTGAACCTTCACATGTAGGATGTAGGCAAACAAACGGGATCACACCAAAAAGCAATATAGAAGCAAGTTATTATGCTGGTTCATTTAGAAAGGAGTTCAGAAATGAGAAGTGATTTGAAAAATGTGTTCAGGCCATGAACCAAGTCATGTAAGAACACATTTGGTTATGTCTCCTCTAATCAATTAAATAGTTGGAGTGTTGATGCAGTTCTGCATTATGCACAACAATGTAAATACTTAGAAACTAAAATATACATAAAAAAAGATCAGAACTTTAATTAATAATTTTAGGAAAATAAAGTTTCAATCCTCTGGCTTCATGGACTATAATCTTAAATGATTTAAAATGAATTGAATTTTAACAATTATGATTTAACTTCTTTGCATTCTTGCTAGTACCGGTTTGGATCCCCTTTTCCCTTCAGAACTGCCTTAATCCTTGATGGCATAGATTCAACAATGTACTGGAAACATTCCTCAAAGAGTTTGTTCTATTTTGACATGACAGCATCACATAGTTGCTGCAGATTGGTCGGCTGCACATCCATGATGCTGATCTCCCGTTCCACCACATCCCAAAGGTGATCTATTGGGTTGAGATATGGTGACTGTGGAGGTCATTAGAGTCCAGTGAACTCATTATCATGTTCAAGAAACCAGTCTGAGATGATTCCAGCTTTATGAGATTGATTTTTATCCTGCTGGAAGTATCATCAGAAGATGGTACACTGTGTTCATAAAGGGATGGACATGGACAGGAAGAATACTAAAGTAGGATGTGGTGTTGGAACCATGTTCTACTGGTACTAAGGGGCCTAAAGTGTGCCAAGAAAATATCCCCCATACCATTACACCACAACCAGCCTGAAATGTTGATACAAGGCAGTATGGATCCTTGCTTTCATGTTGTTGACACCAAATTCTGACCCTACCATCTGAATGCTGCAGCAGAAATGGAGACTCATCAGACCAGACAACATTTCTCCAATTTGTCCAGTTCTGTTGATTCTGTGTGAACTGTAGCCTCAGTTTCCTGTTCTTAGCTGACAGGAGTGGTACCCAGTGTGTTCTTCTGCTGCCGTAGCCCATCTACCTCAAGTTTGGACGTGTTGTGTGTTCAGAGATGTTCTTCAGCAGACCTCGGTTGTAACCAGTGGTTTCTATCTTTAAAATGTTCTATCAGCTGGAACCAGTCTGGTCATTCTCCTCTGGTATCAAGACATTTCCGCCCACAAAACGGCTTCATAATGTATATTTTCCTCTTTTTCTGACCATTCTCTGTAAACCCTAGACATGGTTGCAGGTGAAAATCCCAGTAGATTTTCCTATATTTTTTTTCATCCCCATGTATCTGAATAACAGCAGATTCTGATGCCCCCACAGGTCAGCAGCTGGTACCACCTGGTCCTTTGTGAGAACTTTCTTCAGGAGCTGCTGTCTGGTGTCTATAAAGACCCAGCTTCTTCTCAGAGGGCTTCGATTCCTGTGTGGCGACAGAGGTTGGCGCGTTTCCTGAAGAAGAATCCGCCTCCAGACATGGAGGTGCTGCTTCATCTGGCTCATCTGTCCAACAGCATCCCAGACCAGGAGATCCAACAGGCGGGGAGGCAGATTTCTCAACGGTAAGATCATCTACTAATTCTGGTTTTTCTGGTCAACAAAAAATGTTATTTTTTTTAAATGTCAAATGAAAGTAGTAAATCTTAAAGTTTTCAAAGCTGGACGTTCCAGTTTTTGATGCATCTGTTTACATTTTGACTGCGGGTGGGCCGTAGGAGTAAACTATGAAAAATAACGAAACAGGAGTCAAAGTCAAATTTTTTCTGGAGGAGAACCTTTTCAGGAGAAGAAACTAAGTCCACTCTGCAAAGCAGCTCTGACCTCTCCCCTTAAAAGGCACCGTCTTTTATTTAGACAAAGAAGAATCCCTCAAAATACAAAAGGGAGGGTTAGTCTAAGGTTTGCACAAGAATGGAGTTAGTTCTTTTGTTATTCTTAGTTTAAGCTGTAGCAAAGCCAACAATAGGTCACTGGTGTTATGTTGCAATTTAAAAAATGGAACACTCGACTAGGGTCTTGTCTAATCAGCTGTCACTGTGTATCTTCAGCATCTCAGATGTTTGTCCTTCTAAGGCATCTTCTATAACTTTCAGTGTTTAAAGGATTTGTGAAGCTGAAGCTCTTGTCCTCATCAGGTGCATGACCCTCAAGAAGCTCCTGATTTCCTCTGGGCCGGTGTCAGTGGAGCAACTTCAGCTGGCCTTGCAGTGGCAGTACGACCTGCTGCGGAACAGTCGGGTTAACCAGTCCTTCGATGGTCTCCACAATGATGCCATGGGGGATCTGCAGCACAGCTCTTCAGAGCCAGAGCTCATAGGAAGTGGAGATGTCCCGTCACCTGGGCTCACTGAGAGCAAACTGCCTTCGCTCGGCTCTTTTGACTCAGATTTCGGACAGCTGGAGGCGCCTGGAGGGGCAGGCACAGGTGGGATCAGGGACCTCATGAGTCCAGGCCTGAGGCAGTCTCAAGTCCAAGTGGAGATGATCTGCAGCGTGTCAGACTGTGACACAAAGGAGTTTAGCTCTGGCTCTGTAGGAAACTCCTCCAGGGCGAACATCCAGGCCCCCTCCAAAGGGCAGGCGGACGCCATGAACTTTGAGATCAAAGTGAATCGCTCTGCTGCCCCCCCCACTAACCCCTGGTTGAGCCTACCTGTAGATGATCTAGAGAACTCTTACACCGTCACCATCACACCTAACCTAATGCCCCAAAGGAAGGGCTCCCATGATGCATCAGATCTCCACGCTGCTTCAATGCAGTCTTGGGATCAGCCCAGACAGACGGAGTCCCATAGCAGATTGGAGGATCCAGAGGTCAGCCATTTTGGAAATCTTCCATCCAGCACCATCACTGAAGGAGGAGCACTCGTCTCCTCCACAGAGGAGGCCCCCATCCTGCTGTGGGACCCCTACGACCTCCACAGGCAGAAGCCAGATGCTGCCAGCAGGTAGATCTTCGTCCAGACCATCCAGCAATAACGAATGATCTCAGGAAACTTTGTTCTGCCTGCGCTCCTTGTGTAGACCCTTCAGAATTTAGTCTTCATGCACTTGACTGACTTAGCTTAAAGCTTAGACTTAAAGCTTAGACCAATTAACCAGACCCATCCTTATGTTGCAATTTAAAAAATGGAACACTTGACTTGGGAAATGTTAATCAGCGATGGCCACGCTTCACTCTCATTAAAAAGTTCTCAACTGTTCTAAGACGGCTGGGACGCTGCACCACAGCATACAGACATGGGCTCTGTTTGGTGGTGCTGCTGGGCCTTAAACACATGAATAAACATAGATGAACAAACAGGAAGTGTTTGGGAAAAGAGCACAACTAAAAACCACAGTTCAGATGAAATCAAAATAAAAGACCAGGGACTCCTTTAGCTAAACTCACAATGTCACATGGTGTGCTGAATGAACAGCTCTCAGGTTCACTGCTCGTCTTCAACAGGTTGAGGTGATTTTAAAAATGCTTTGTGGTCTTAAATGCATTTTTGTGGATTTTGTCTTCAATAGTAAAGATCCATCTTCGACATCTTTTAGTGACGATTTAAAAGCAGTTTAGCAGCTTCTTTGAGAACATTGTGAGTTTGCTGCAGAGTTTTATGATGTTGTCTTCCAGGATGATGGAGGTCTCTCAGGACTGGGATGTGAAGGAGCAGGAGAGTCTCCAGGAGGTGGAGAAAATCCTAGAGAAGACTAATGAAATACTGGAGGTGAAAACCTTTGAGTTTGAATCTCATATTTTTTCAAATTGATTTAATATCGCAAGAGAACACCGGTGATCTTCTTAAAGCTTCGTTGTTGTGCAGGAGGAGGAAAATGTTTTGGCTCAAGAAGCTGTTCTGGATTCTCTGCTGAGGACGGAGAAGTGTGTGAGGTCACGGCTGGACAGCGAAAACCAGCTTTCTGGGGTACGTTCCTCCTCCTCTTCTTCTTTACTGACGCAGACAGAAATGATCATGTTTGAAGTTTCTTAACAATCATGCAGCTTGCTGGTTATTTTTGGGCTTAAAAAATCAGCATTAACACACTGGAAAAGGTTTGAAGAATGAAGAGTGTGAAGAATCTTATTTATGTGGGGGTAGAGGCTCCTGTTTGATTGTTTCACCTTTAAGGTAGGGGGTTTCAGTTGGTTTGTTCCATTACAATGTACAAATCCAGATGCAGACACGCAAGTTTCTAAAGCAAAAAATACATTTTAATCAATTAGGACCAAATTCTAAAACTTTTTATGAAGAAAGTAAAACAATTTTTATCCATTTAAACAGCAGTAACACAGACACATTAGTATTTCACAGTAACCAGCTTAGTGGCCTTGTGGTAGAGTGTCCGCCCTAAGACTGGAAGGTTGTGAGTTCAAATCCAGGCTGAGTCACACCAAAGACTAACAATGGTACCAAATGTCTCCCTGCTTGACACTCAGCATTCAGAGGTCTGATAAATCTGATGAAACAGGTAAACCTGATCAAACAGGCATACCTGAAACAAGCATACCTGAGGGCAGGTGGTTCTGCAGCTCACTGTTCCCCCAGAGGATAGGTCAAACGTAAAGAACAAATTTCACACACCAAGGTGCATGACAACTGAAGGAACTTTAACTTTCAGTTTCTGTTATCGCTTGGCAACATGACCAAAAAATAAAATCTGACCAAAATAATAATCATAGTAATAATGAAAATAATAAAATAAAATATGACCAAAAAATAAAATCTCTGATTTTATTTTTCTAATAAAATCTGATTTTATTTTTCACACCCAATTCGATTTTTTTACAGCAGCTAAACAGGTTAGATATTATTGATAAATATTCATTCATTGTATTTAGAAAATACAGTTTTTGTTAATATCCCATGAGTTAAGTTTGTTGTATTTATCCACCATGTCTTAATGTCTGCTCCATGGAAGAATCGTCCGACTTTAAACTAGTTTGTGACCACAACACACAGCACAGCTCATTAGCATAGCATTGGTCGTAGCGTGATAGCATCAGTGTGCAACTACACGGCTGTCTCCAATTCAACACTTTTTATTAAACTCTGTGGCTGCTGTGTGTCCAGCCGGTTTATCCTCCATTTCTGTTCGGATCTCGTTAAAAACCGCCACGTCCTGCTGCTCCATCAGCCTAAGCTAAACGCATCTGAAAACAGTTTTAAGCTCAAAAGTGCAATTGTGTACAGAAGCAACCGAAGTGGGGTTCGGGGGCACTTTACATGCGCTTGTAAATATTGCACAACAAGCTTATTTTTATTTTTTGGCCTCACGGAAGAAGCTCTTCTGCTTGCCGCCGCTTTCATGTCTGCTCGTTGCGAGAGACAAACGGTCTAACTTCAAACAACCACTACTCCAAAAAACGGAAGCCCAAGAAAGCAGAGAGAGATATATCACCCAGCCCTACCTCTATGTATGAATCCATTCAGATGCCTCCATGTGAATCCTGACCACTGAATAGATGCTGAAGTACTTACCAAATTATCTGACAGCTGACCCAATACTTGTCTGTTTCCAAACTAAAATAATGTAATTCACTTTTAATCCAAACTCTGACATGCATGTGAAGAACAGGCTAGAAGAGCTTCCTCTTTCTTATTTCATATTATGACGGATAGAAAAAAGGACATTTTTATTGATCAATATTTACATTCAAGATTCCCTGCATTTTATGTTTTGATTTCCATAAAAGAGAGTACCGTCACTTCTTGTTGGCCACTTAAAGCACTGAGTGTGATATGACTATACTACCCAGGATGCCTAGAGGCAGCCAGTGGTTGGTCAGAGGGGCTTATGGGAAGTTCTTCAAATGAATTGTTGTTCACATTTGTGTCTTTAATCTCCGATATTCAGCCTTGGCAGCAAAAGAAACACAACATATAATAAAACTTAGACAAAAACTCTAAACATTTATGTTATAACATTGAAGTTATATTTACAAGAGTTATAAATTGAGAATTTAGATGATTAAAGTCATACATTAATGGGGCAAAAATCTGTTTACTAAGAAAAATATAACAACAAAAAAAGAACCAATATGTGTTTCAGTATGAGAGCTGAATGAGCACTTTGTAAGCGGTTGGTTCAGGATTGTGGATTATCAGGAGGCTCCAAGTACGCAGTCGGCGGTATAATTGCAGAGGTCCAAATGCATTATAACATATAGATTCCTGTGATTTAAAAAATAAATTAAAAAAAACATGAATACCCGGCTGCATTGATGGATTTATGTATGGATGGAGGCTTATGCCACCAATTTTATTTTTAAATTACAACTTTTTTTCTCCTACATTTTCAAGGTCATTCTCAAAAAAAAATTTTTTTCTTAGAATTTTACAACTTCATTCTCGTAAATGTATTTATTTTCTTTATTTTTATGGTGGCCCTAACACATCAGAAGATGGTACACTGTGGTCACATCATAGAACTTTGTTCAATTGTAACATATAAAATACAAAACAATACTCTCACTTTTTTCACTTGAGTATGTTAAAGCACTGTATTTATCGCTCTGCCAGACTCTTGACTACAATAACCATAATGCTCCAACAATCCATTGTTGAAGTTTACCAAAGTCATACTAAAACATTTGGACAGATTTTTGAGCGCTGTTTACCACAGAAAATCTGTTCCAGTTCAGTTCAGTAAAAAGAACCATGTTGGATGCATGAGGCACACTGTTTTGGACTGATTTTGTGGACTTTTGGTCCAAAATGACGTTAAGTCCACTGGAGCCTGAAGGTTTTGTCTTCATCTTTTTCTTACAGATGTCTTCCTCTGAGCTGCCTGAAGACTCTGACGGTTCTCCTGAGCCTGAATCAGAAGAGTCTGCAGCAGAAAGCTCAGCGGTTGAAGGAGAGACAGGTGAAGGATCATCTCTCAGCAGGCCGGACCTGCTGACGGAGCTGAGGGACGTCCTCATCCTGAACGAGCTGATCATGGAAGAGAACGTGAAGATCAGCAAACTCCATCACTTTGAAGAAGACCTCAACCAGTGTCCCTCTGAACCTTCAGTCCCTGATGAAAACTGTGCTTCTCAAAAGAGTGAGGCGTTTTGCTTACAGCTGGAAAAGGAGAGAAAAGAGGTGGAAAAGCAGGAGGAGAGTTTAGACAAAGAACAAGAAATCAACAAAGAAGCTGCTGACGTTCTGGCAGGTTCTACCCAACATGATGAGCCCTTTTCTGGTAGATCAGGCAGATCTGTGGCCAAGAACCCTTGTTCGCATCAAAATGAATTTCAGGACACAACTTCTCAAACATCAGGCCTCACTGAACCCAAAGAAGAACCTCAGACATCTCAGAATCAGACCCTTGTGGGCTTTGAAGTTGATCCATCAGTTTGTGGGGAACCTGCAATGAACAGGACACCAGATGATGAAGCGTTTGATCCTGGCAGTCATCCCACCAGCGCTGCAGCAGGTCAAGAAACCCCTGAAGTGTTGGATCCAGCCTCATGCTCGGCAGCTGAGGAGCGTGTCTCTTCACAGAGAGGAGATAGAAGTCCAGACCTCAGTGAAGAGCTTCTTCTTGTCTCAAAAGAACATCCTAATAAAAACAACAATAACAACTTGATCCTAGAGAGCAGTGAACCATCAGAGAACTCCCCTAAAATGATGAGTGAAGATGAAGACGACCCATCAGGGAGACCTGCACATTTGCTTCAAGTGGACCAGCGGCCTGCAGAGAAGGTCCAGTTAACTACAGAAACACGTCCAGAACATCTGCTGGAGTTTGATCCACATGGAAGATGTGAGGAGATGGAAGCGTCTAGCCTTCACAGCTCAGGGAGAATGAGGACATCTTCCTGTGGGTCACAAGAGATGCAGGGCCAGCATCTCCAAGGCAACGTCAGAGACGTATGTTCCTTCACTTCTGCTTCTTAATGATTACTAAAGCAAAAAAATGTAAAGTCCTGGTTTCACCAGCTCAGCCGGAATCCTGTTTTAACACATCTTCACTTCAATGAGAACGTTTTCTTCTCAGTTGATGCTGTTGCAGAATGTCCCAGAGATCCTAATCGCTCCACACCAGCAGTAACCA
Organism: Adrianichthys oophorus; assembly: GCA_036245035.1. Classification (NCBI taxonomy): domain Eukaryota; kingdom Metazoa; phylum Chordata; class Actinopteri; order Beloniformes; family Adrianichthyidae; genus Adrianichthys; species Adrianichthys oophorus. The sequence goes on from BSAI01000101.1 coordinate 10,857,068, forward strand.
GCTCCATTCTGGTTCTTCAGAGATCCACACCTGAGATGAAGACTAGTTGGAAAAAAATAACTTATATTTGAACTATTTGATAACACAAAGGATGTATTAATGTGATCATGGAGCATGATTTAAGAGTTTCATCAAATCCTCACAGATAATGAAGTGTGATCTTCAGATCTTGTTGAATTCAAAAGAAAATCATGTAATTCAAATATGTCCTGCGCAATTTTCTGGACGTTTTCTAAAAAAAGTTCATCCAGCTGTGCTGAACTGCACTCTGAGCTGCACCATCTTTATTAATCACAAAAGATATGTGGAGGAAATAATCCTGTCAGGAAAGGAAAACAAATTATTGGCTTGCTGTTTTTGTCAGTCATTTAAAAGTATTTCAGAAACATGCCTGACTTTGTTGTTTAAAAGAATCAGTAAAGAACTTTTTTAAAAATGCATTTCTGCTCTAAGGATCAGTGGTACACAGCCCTCATAGCTTAGAAGCTCCTGATGAAGCAGAACTCTCTTTGGTCCAGACCACAAAGCAATTAACTCCTACTAAACCAGTGACACTAGAACTGTTTTATGTAGAACTGTTACACTAGAACTGTTTTTCTACGTAACCCAACTGAAAGGAGGCTCAGAAGAAGTCCTCTGTTTTTAGAAAGTATCATTTAAAAATCATTAAATAAATAACCCTCATTTATTTCTTCTTTGGTCCAGATGGCAAATTTTGAAACTCCCATCGTACTGGATACTGGATCAGGTTTGATGAAAGCTGGATTTGCAGATCAAGATCTCCCAAAGGTCACATTCCCAACGATAATCGGAATACCAAAATACGAGGTAAAAGCTAAAGTGACCTCCCTCTTTTCATTTAACGTACTGCAGCAGTTCTGGACTGAAGAACCTGATTGTTTCTTACGATTCTTCTTTCTAACTGCGCCTATAAATGAAAATTTAACCCCTGCCCTCAAACTCAAAAGCTCACCAAAATTTGCACACATCTAGTATCTGATGAAAATTAATTTTGAACATAGTGAACGACCCCCTCCATCCAAAATGATGACATCACAGCAGGCAAACCTGTCAAAAAATGAGTGGGGATAAAATCTTGTATGAGGTTGAAAAACATATATATATTTTCAAAATCAATTAACAAACAAAAGACACGTGTTGGGTTTATCCAAATGAAGTTTAAAAGTTATTATGGGATGGCCACTGGACCTACCGCCATATTGTGGTAAAGTGACAAGAACGCTTGATCGAGCAATCTTCATGAAATTTAATTTACACACAGCCAGGTTAAGTCTACAGCCACAACTGAGGTTTCATTGACCTTTGACCTTAGGAAGACACCCCCCACCCCCCAAATAAATAAATAAATAAATAAATACACCTTTAGAACCGTCTACAAATTGTAACTCCTCCTAGGGATGTTGACCTATCACCTCATAACTCCTAGAGCATCATTAGGAAGCTACTTGGGGGGGGAAAAAAAGTTTTCCCCCACTTTTCCCCAAAAAGAATTTGAATGGAGTTAGCTTGGCTAGATCGCAAAATTGTCGTTTCCATTTTGCTCACACAATTTGTACTGGGGTGAAAAATGTACACATGAAGCATTAGCTTGAGGTGAATGAAATGATATGAACATGTTAGAAATGTGGGTGTGGTTAACAAAAAACCCTCAAGTTGCCAAGGAAATCCAAAAGTTGACTTTTACCAATTCCTCTAAAAATTACACAGACCTGTTCGCCACCCCCAAGCGACCCAAAAATACAGAAAGGCAGCCATGTTGAAAAAAGCCCCCGCTCTTGCACCTTTTATTTATGAAGGGGAACAACCCTTAGAACACGCATTAATGCGAGTGTGGTGACCTGAACCTCTGCATCCTGATAAGCCATCTGGAACTGCAGAACCGGGCATTACATATCAAGTTGTTCTAACAGAGGACTGTCAAATGAGCTTTGGACTTTAAAAAGGACTCTTGTTTACTGATATGGCACAACTGCTGCGCAGCTGAAAGTTTTTGTGCTTCAGCTGCCTAAACTCTTTCATCGACCATTAGTCAACTGCAAAGGAATGACTTTTGTTTTGGTTTTTTTCTTCTCTGTAGGAAATCATGAACGGTAACCTTCAGAGAGAGACGTATGTTGGTCAGGAAGCTCAGAACATGAGGGGGGTTCTGGCTCTTAAACGCCCCATAAAGAACGGGACAGTTCAAAACTGGGACGACATGGAAAAGGTGAGGAAGAGGACTGAAAGATTTTATGCACGTCCGCTACCAGAATAACAAGAGTCTGATGACCTAATGGATAATAGTGATGGCTCTGAAGCCATGACAGAATGAACAGTGCGGGATTGGAGCTATGAGGTCCTGGAGACTATCCTTTTAGACCACATTAGAATTTAAACTGTTTACAAACTTTTCTGTAAAAACCAAAGTTAAAGTTCAACTGATTCAAGCTGATAAGCAATGCATGATGGGAACAGGGGCTGAAGCTTGTGCGGCCTTCTTTCAGATCTGGGAGCACACCTTCCTGGCGCTGCGGGTGGAGCCCGAGAATCACCCCATTTTACTGACGGAGCCGGCCATGAACCCTCTGGACAACCGCCAGCACATGGTGCAGATCATGTTTGAGGTCTTCAACGTTCCCTTCACATATATGGCCCTGCAGGCGGTGCTGGGGCTCTACGCCACAGGGAGAACCACTGGTACGGTGCTCTCGCTTTCTGCGTTGAGCAGATTTTCTTTTAAAATCCTCACTCTGATCATCTTTTTATCTACAGTATTTTCAAAGCGTTCCCATTGGTCTTCTAATTATGATTATGCTGTTTTTAGCCAAAATAAAAAAGCTGTCGTTTTCTAAGCTTTAACAGAGCGGCTGGAGTTCATCAGAAATTTGCCTCAGAGATTTGGGCGGGAACATTGGTGCAGACTAAGGCCCCCCCCCCACACACACACACACTTCCCACCATCCCTTTCTTTACACACTCTCACAAGATTAGAGTCCCTCACAATTCCAGCCTAATGTTGCTGGTGCAACAACAGTGGTGAACAATATTGGAGCTATCCAGTTGTACAGTGCTGATCCAGATGCCAGCTCAGACGAGGAAAACAAAGTCGTTCATGGATCCGTTTGTCTGCAGGTGGATGAATCAGAATGGAGTGGAGCAGGTAGCTTCTGGACCGCCCAGCGTATTTCTCTTTTAGGCCCCCTTTGACTGTGCCGTAGAGCGCTGTGTGATGATGCTTGGCTGCCGCAAGGCCGAACGAGTGTCAATCTTTCGTCTTTGTGAATCGATGTGTTTATATGTTGATGTATTTTTGCTTGTACTTCAATCTATGCCGCTCTACTGCGACATATGGTAGATCGAAGATGCTTGATTTTTGACCTCATTCCTGTACCCCTCTCATGTGTCTTGTCTGGCATTAGCGCCGCCAGATCTGCGTGGCTGCTGCCCACCACGGGGCAATAGGTCCTGTATGTGTTGCCCTACCACAACCAATTTCCCTTGGGATCAATAAAGTGTATATCATCATCAAATACAATCTTTTTCAAACAGCATTTTTATCATCTGCTCACACAATTTTAATAGATACATACTTAGAAATGCAATTTTAATCTTATGTTTCTTTTATATTTGTCTTCCATCATTAAGAAAAATGCTACAATGGCATGTTAAAAACACCTGTTTTATGGAAGTGGGTCTTTAATACCTCAGAGAATTTGGGTTTTCTGCTGAAGAAGGTCTTCAGAGCTGTGGGATGTTGTGTTTGCAGGTGTGGTATTTGACTCTGGAGATGGAGTGAGCCATAGTGTTCCTGTGTTTGAGGGTTACTGTCTGCCTCATGCGGTGCAGCGCCTCCCGATGGCTGGTCTGGATGTTACCCTTCATCTGAAAAAGGTGAGTCTGAACAGATGAAAAAGAATGTCTTAGTAGCTCTAAAATAGATAATATGTAAAATTTATCTTCAGGGAAAAAAACTGTAAATTTTCAGTCTTTTTCTAAGATGTAGAGAAAAGGATCCATGTAAAGAAATTATGTTCTAAATCAATGGATCTACACATAACTCCATGGATATAGATGCATGATCACTTCTAAAATACTATCTTACCACAATGCTTTAATTCTTGATAAGAGTCCACAAGATATTAGAAATAGAAATAAATTGAGAGTAAGTGCCATTGGTGTTAGAAACACAGGAGAATTCAACTGTATTTGAGTGGTGTTTCCTCCATATTTTACCCAAATCCAAGTCTTGACATGATTGCAAAAGCAATTTTCAAACAGTATTTTTATCATCTGCTCACACAATTTTAATAGATACATACTTAGAAATGCAATTTTAATCTGAAGTTTCTTTATATTTTTATAATAATTTTATATTATATTTTCCTTTTCTGCAGATAGGTTGCAGTAATCTTAGTGGAGTGATCTTTTCGTGGGTTCAAATGTACAGTTAAAACCGCCGCCATTAGTATGCATACCTTGCAAGGTTGATAGACGTTCTGGTTTAGAGATTGATGCAGGGACAGGACGCAGAGCTGGAGGTAGCAGAGATGAAGATGTTGAGGTTCTCTTTGGGAGTGACCAGGACGCAGACGGTCAGGTTTGAATCCATCAGAGGAACAGATTACGTTAGATGTTTTGGCAATAAATGCAGGGAAGCAGATGGAGGTGGTTTGGACATGTTGAGAGGAGGAACAGCGAGGATGTTGGTGAAAGGATGCTGAGGTTGGAGATACCAGGAAAGAGAGGAAGACCAAAGAGCAGGTTCATTGATGTAGAGGGCATGAGGGTAGGTAGTGTGAGGGAGGAAGATGAAGAGGCTAAGCTTAAAAGTGAACAATTCTCTGTGGCGCCCCCTTAAGGGAGCAGTAGAAAGAAAACCAAGAGCCTGATTATGGCTCTGATCCCAAGAAGTGTTAAAATTTTAACTTCTTTATATGTATTTAACTATAAGATGTAATTAAATCTCACTGGGTTCATCCACTTGAAGGGATCACATCATCTGAACTTCTCCAAAGAATAGCTGAAAAGATGTTTGAATTATTGTCCAGTCTATGTTCCAGTCTGGTTCCTGCAGTTTAAAGTAAAGCTAGACCTCCCTGTGTTTGTGGTCCCAGCTCCTGCAGGAGCAGGGCGTGTGCATGCACACCTCAGCAGAGGAGGAGATCGTCAGGGAGATGAAGGAGAAGTGCTGCTGTGTGGCTCTCCAATATGAAACAGAGCTGAGTGGGAGGGGCCAGACCTGCAAGGAGATGCATTACACCATGCCTGACGGGCGAGTGGTTACCGTCGGCTCAGAGCGGTTCAGGTAACATATGCAGGAAGACACAATTCGATTTTTACAACTCCAATCATTTATAAACTCAGCAGTCTGGATTATTCAATCCCAGAATTTTGGGGAATTTTTAGGATTAGGAATAATTCATCCAGTGTCCTTCTTTGGTTGGTATTCAGAGCTCCTGAGATCCTCTTCAAACCAGAGCTGATTGGACGAGATCATTGTGGGATGCATGAAAGCATCTTCAAGTCGATCATGAGGTCAGACATTGACCTGCGGCGAAGCTTTCTGGAAAACATAATCCTGTCAGGTAACTGGAAGATTCTGTGAGATATCCAACTTCCTTTCCTTTTTTCCTCAACTTGTGTGGTTCTGTGATTGGGTTCTTGTGTGAAGGCGGCAACACTCTGCTGCCGGGCCTCCCTGAGCGGCTGCAGGCTGAGGTTGGAGACCTTGTGCCGTCAGACATGTCGGTGAAGGTTCGGGTCACCAGCCCCAAAGACAGAGACTTCCTGGTGTGGAGCGGAGGAGCGGTGCTGGCCAACTCGCCATCCTTCAGCTCCGCTTGGATCAGTCAGGAAGAATATGAGGAGTACGGACCGCAGATTGTCTTCAGGAAGTGCTTCTGAGGCACAAGGTTTTGGATTTAATGGAGTAAAGTGCAATATTTGGAGCTCCTGCAGGGGGCGTGAACGGCCTCTTTTAAATATTTATGTTTGTGTTTCCTGTGGAGCCCGTTCTCCTCTGGTCTTGTGTGGATCTTGGTGCTGGCGGGTTTTCAGGTGAAGTTTGCTCATTTTAAGACTCAATACCCAAAGATTCAAACCAGCAGAACAGTGTTTGTTGATTTTGTTTATCTTTATTTCCTGATTTTTGAAGATGACTTTGTGTCCCAAAAACCTGAACTTATAGATGTTTATGAACAAGGATTGAAGCTGGCCTTTGATTGAGGTTAGCTAAGTACTTTTGTTTGGGGTGGGGGTGAAGAAAACTAATAATTTCAGCTGTTTTTTATTTTTGTGTAGTCATGTAAAACGAAATAAATTGTGAGAAAAGTGGTGAAAAATAACTTAATTTTCTAGGCCTGAAAAAAACATCTGTAGCTCTTTTTCTCTTTAACTTTTTTTTTGTCATTTATTGTTTATTTTTTTTACTCTGAAGTTTGTCTGGAAACAGAATTCTGAGTCTGAGCTTAATGTTTAGCTCCATAAAGACTTTTCCAGAAGGTGAAGTGTTGGGAATTGTACTGCAGGTTTGCATCAGTGTTTTCAAACTGGATGCAGTTTAGTGAAATTAGCTGTGAAATCATCTCCTCTGTTTTCTATGGATCAGCTGGTTTTGGGAAGTCTTCAAAGCAGGGGGGTTCCTGGTCCTCCATGGGCATCGTTTAACAGTTCTTTTGCTTGCTGAATATAAGAATTTGTACTTGAAGTATGTCGTTGCGTGTTTTACTTCACGTTTGTGTCATGAACTGCCTTATGGGGGTGCTGTTTGGCCTGCAGCTCCTGAAAACCACTGAAGTGTTGGTGCAAAAAACTCCTGAGCTTCAGTTTCCTTCTGGTTTCCTGGTGAAATTGAAGAAAACATTTATTTTTCTGGACATTACCCGAGTTTAGCATTTATCACTCAAACTCTACACCAAGGATGGACAACTCCGGGCCTCGAGGGCCGCATTCCTGCATGTTTTTTAACATATCATGTTCTGGCATGTTCCAATTGGCTGGATACACCTGAACCAGATAGTCATGAGTAGGGCTTGGATATCTGGAAATCATGCAGACACTGAGGCCCTCAAGGCCTGGAGTTGCACATCCCTGCCCTATACTCTTTTTTTTCTTTTTTTTTTTTTTTTCTTCTTCTTTCTTAAAAATGTTGTTCTAGTTGTCTAACGACCTCCTCTGATCTGCTGACACTAGTTCCTTGTACATCTTACTACTACTGGATTTAAGCTCGGCCTTTGAGACCATTTTGCACGTGATCCTTCTGAACCCACTCTCCTCTATTGATATTGCAAACCTATCCCTCCACTGGTTTCGGTCATTTCTCTCAGACCACACTCATTCATTCAACTAAACCAAGGCTCTGTCCTGGGGCCTTTGTTTATCATCTACCTTCTCCTTCTCTGTCATATTTTCCACCAGCACAACATTCAATTTCACTGCTACGTAGATGACACCCAGCTCTACATCTCCTCTTAACCAGATTCTACTCTCCCTTCTCTGTCCCTTACTAATTGTTAGAAATAAAATCCTGGTTCACCTCAAGCTTTCTCAAACTCAACAGTGATTAAACTGACCGTCTCCATGTAAGCACCAAGTCCATTCTCAATTAAGTCAATAATTTCTCTATCCCTTTCGACAACTCTTCCATCCTACTCTCTGCATGTGTAAATAGTCCGGGTGTCGTCCTTGACAGCACTCTTTCTTTCACTGCTCATATTAATAACCGGTCAGCATACTTCCACCTCCGTTATATCAGCAGACTTTGTCCGTCACTCAGTACTCATTCTACTGCCGTTCTTGTACACATCCTAGTTACCTCCTGACTCGATTATTGCATTTCCCTTCTGCTTGGCCTCCCACAAAAAACTCTTCAAAGACTTTAGCTGGTTTAAAACTCTGCCGCCTGCATAATCACCCAAACCCCTCCACTCATCATATCACTCATGTGCTCCACCAGCTTCACTGGCTCTCAATTACACACCGGATCAACCACAAGATTCTCCATCTCCCTTTTAAGGCCATTGACCATCCCTCAGGTCTTCATCTCCCTCCCCAACTGGCTGTCCCCACCACTTGTCTCATTACCATGGGGGGCAAAGCATTTGGTCACTTCCCCAAAACTCTTGAGTTCTCTCCCCTCTGACATTCGGAACACTTGACTCTCTTCCTCACTTTGCAATAAAACTCAAAACCCATTTATTCAGGAATTCTTAGTCCTTGTAAATCATGATCAGTGTATTTTAAATGTTTTACTCCTGTAATTATTTTCAGCTACATGTTTACTGTTGAATCTTTTTGTTGTAAGGCAACCTTGAGTGCCCAAAAAGGCGCCTAATAAATAAAATGTATTAATATTATTAATATTGTCCTCAGTTCCTTCTTTACTTTCCTCCATCTTTAATTCCAGTTTTTAAGAGATTTAGCTCCGTTTATTTATATGAAATATTTGACTTTTTGTCCTTCAAACATCTCATCAGATTATTTGGTTTCTTGCTACAACTGGAGCTTTTCTGCAAAATCCCAGCATCTCAGCACAAGCAGACGACAGCAGGAATCTGCTGCTCATTTTGGTCGTCTGAATTCCCTTACTACTTCTAACTCCTAGACTGTATATTGAGAGATTATCCAGTGAAATGCTTGCAACTTTTCTTTAAATGGCAAAAAAGCATCACCTATTTGCAGAAGTAAAAACCTAATAAATCTGAACATTTTATGTAGACTATGAACCCACTGTGTTCTGATAATGAAGACTTGAAGGATTCAAAAAACCTGAAATACAATTCTTTCAACTGGCAGATTGCAAGCAATGGGATTCCACAAAAAGAAAATGATTAAATTCCATCATGCAGTAATGTCACATAACAGTTTTATCTTTTTGAATAACATTCTGTAAACCACAGATTTAGCAGTGTTTTGTTTTTTAGAGCAGAATTCCTCACAGCAAATATATAGCGGTTGGTGCTCTTGCCTCACAGCAAAAAGGTTTTGGTTCAAACCCCAGCAAGTTCTTTCCGTGTGGAGTTTCCATGGTCTTATGCATTTGTGGGTTTTCTTCATGCACTCAAGTTTCCTCCCACGGTCCAAAATTATGCTTCATTGGTTAATTGTTGTCACTTGTGTGTGAGTGTGTGGTCTTCCAACACTTTGCAGAGCTGTTCAGGGTGTACCTTCACCCAACAGTAGCTGGGCTGACTCCAGCAGCCCTGTGACCCCAAAAGAGATCAAGCTGGTTTTGACGATGGATGGTTAAATGTTTACAACAGGCTTGGGCCTTTCTTTTAAACTGAATTGGTTCTACCACAGGAACCACCCAGAACCTGCTCACAGTTCTATGATTCATAACAAAAACCCACACTGTGGGGCTTGTCCGCAGAACAGCCTCTCTGTGTCATGATAAAAAAAAAAGGGGCTGACTGACTGCTGCGGAGAACACAGCTAGACGAGCCAAAAAAAGGAGGTGGAATCAGGAAGAAAATGAAGCTTTAAGATTTCTGCACTGGAGTGAACCAACTGAAGAAAGGCTTCATTGCTTCATGAAGCTTTGTTTACCCATCAATAACTGAAACTTGTGTGGTAGATCACTGCTGTCCAAAATAAGCAGAATAATCCAAGACTGAGGTCATGCTATAGAAGATGGGAAAAACTGATGGACAAGACCCACTTGAGCTTCTAACAGATGTGGGGCTCAATACTACCAGAGGTTAGCTGATGGACTGGCTGTTAAATTCAGCCAGAGTGAGTAGAGAGAGGTTACAAGAGTTTCCGCCACCAATCCTGCACAGCTGTGAAGAAAAACCGACACCAGCAAGAAAAATCCAGTGGGCTGCAATGACAGAGACCAACAGCAGAGGGCAACAGAGGGACATGAATCTAACCCTGTCACCCATGATGATCTAAGGACCTCTTCTACAGAGATCTTGAAATAAAAAAGCTCACTTTTTTGGTCTAACATTTAATTTAAAGCTTGTTATATATTTTTTGTTTTATTTTGTGTTTTGATTCATATATTTAAAATCTTTCCTAAGAAAACACACAGCTGATGTCCTAAAGCTCTTGACACAGCACTACAGGGGATCTGCAGCTGAACCACAGCATGTTTTCTCCTCGACTTTGACAAAATTAGTTGTGTTGGGAGTGTTTTGGTTGGGAGGTAATGCTCTGGTGTGAACCAAGAAGGAGTTGGCTTCATCAAAATGCAGGTATAGCTGCTCTACTGCCAGTCCTCCTCAGCTTCCTCTTCTTTAGGCTGCATTTCAAAAACATTTACCAGAAATCCAGTTATTTTCCTCTATCTCTGAATGTGCAAACATTCTCTTTTTAATTTCCAGTATTTTATGAACAGTTAAAACATTTGTGATCTGTCTTAGTCCAGACTCCAACAAAAGTACAGAAAATAAGTACATTAGAGTCTCCAGTTTGAGAAATGGACACCTCACAGGTCCTCAACTGGCAGTTTCATTAAATAGTACCCACAATACACCAATGTTAACATCTACAGTGAAGAGGCGACTTCGGGATGCTGTCTTCAGGGGAGAGTGGCAAAGAAAAAGCCACATATGAGACTGTCTAAAAGATAAAGATGAATATGAGCAAACGAACACAGACATTTGACAGAGAAAGATTGGAAAAAAAGAGTTCTAATCTAAGTTTGAGGTGTTTGGATCACACAGAAGAACACAGAACAACTGAAAAGATGGTGGAACAATGTCTGATGTCATCTGTCAAATAAGGTGGGGGTAACGTGATGGTCTGGGGTTGTTTTGGTCCTGGTGTTTAGGGTAAAAGGAACTTTAAATAATAAAGGCTATCACTCAATTTCACAACACCATGCCATACCCAGTGGATAGCGCTTGACTGGAGTCAATTTAGTTCTACAACAGGACAATAACCCAAAGCACACCTCCAAATTCTGTAAGAACTAAAGAAGAAGCAGCAACTGCTATTCAGCTGCAATGGAGTGGCCAGCACAGTCACCAGATCTAAGCCCCATTGAGCTGTTGTGGGAGCAGCTTGACCATATGGTTTGCAAGAAGTGTACGATCTTCAGGTAGATCTTTGTTACAGTTCCCACCTATGGTCATGAACTCTGGGTTGTGACTGAAAGAACAAGGTCCCGAGCACAATATATTATCTTAAAAATAGCAAGCAACTCCTCCAAAGAAATTTGTTTCAGTCCCTACTAAATAAATGACTGAAATCTGCCTCAAATTTCAATTCCTGATCTTTAAAAGTAGTGTCTAAATGAGTTTCTGAAATTGCTAATACATTCAAATTTTATCCATACAGTGAATCTGAAATATCAAGTTTTTTTCTTATACTGTTTATTGTCTTGTGCTACTTTTAATCTCTTATTTGTTAGCACAGCATCTTGTCGTCTAACCTATGATTACTGTACTTCATAGTGTAGTATTGTACATTACCCCTACTAAACAACATTTTTGGAGGGTTTTGGAGCACTACTCCTATGATGAGTTATAGTGTAACCGGTTTTTAAAATAAGTGCGCATTTTGTGGTACAATCACAAAATTTGGCATAGATATACCTTAGAATACCCTCTTTCAGAAAAGCATTTTAGCCAAAAGAAAACCAATTTTTTTTAAATAATTGTGGTGTTTCCCTTACCTTTGGGCTACACACCCAGCAGGCTTTACGACTGCTGTAGGCATGGTTTGGATGTTCCTGAATATATAAGGTGTACTTGACCGTTTTGCTTGTTGGCACACAGTGAATAAATCTTCATTTTCAGAAGATAAGAAATGTCACATGACCACAAAACCAGCAGAAGCACAGGCTTCTTCGGCATCATCCACAACCTCGCTGTCTCACTCGCGAGGACCAAGCCACGCTAGCTGCTGCTGCTGCCGCCGTAAAGCTGCCTGAGTTCTGGGAGAGCAATCTCGCCTCCTGGTTCCACCATGTCATGGCTCTTTTTCATCTGCGTGGTATGAACGTGGACAACGTCAGGTACTACTACTTGGTACTACTACAGCATTCCACACGCAGGGCTATGCTGCTGCTGCACAACCCAAGGAACCAAGGAACTTCTGTTACAGCCTGTCTGCTTCTGAGAGAGTGGAGAGGATCCTCAGCATGTTGGGCCTGGGAGGCAGTCCGGTCTTTGACTTGCTAACCTATAAGGCCTTGAATGGTATGGCCCCATCTTATATTAAAGATCTCATCATGCCTTACCAACCAAACAGAACACTTTGCTCACAAAATGCAGGACTGCTCGTGGTTCAAAGCTCCTGTTATTTGAAATGAGCTCCCAGCTCATGTAAGAGAGGCTGACACAGTTTCTACATTCAAAGTTGAGCTTAAAACATTCCTCTTTGGACAGGCCTATTGCCAGGGTAGCTAGCAATCAGAGAATATTTAACCCACTGCTCCCCTACATCACCTACTGTATTAAAGTTTGAGGTAATAAATATAATTTTCATAACATTTATTGAACATATTTGTCTGCGGAGCTAAGCAGAGGGAAGATGGTTTGTTAAACCGGGCCATGTCGGCCTATTCCCCCATTTTAGTGGCCGACATGGCCCGGTTAATATTATATTATAAAGCGCTATGTAAGTAAACGCCATTTATTTAAATTGACATGCTAAAACTGCAACATGTTGAATTAAATTTCAATACCAATTATTTGGTAGCAGGCTACTAGAGGTTAGAAGCTGGGTGTGGGGTTATGGACCCAGGACATTTGTTGGTTTTGTGTTTGGTGTCCACTTCCTGTTTTATTTTGTTGTTGGTTGTACTTCCTGTGTTCTCTCCCTCCCTTATTGGCACACCTGTTTTCACTTACCTCATCCCTTCCTCTTGGTTATAAGTATTCGTCTCCCCTGCACTGGTTGTCGGGTGGTTTTTGTACCTTCATGAGTTTGTGGGCAGTTTTCGAGGACTTTTCTTAAATAAATGAGAGACTTTGCAATTACTATTGCCGTCTACATTTGTGTCCTCACGTCAACCCTGACACTGGGGAAAGTATGGTGCACTGGGGCTCTGTCCTCTTATTACTTCTCCTCTCCTGTTCTATTCTATTCTTTATCATTTATCCAGTATTACTTTTTATTTAGTTCATCATGTCTCTGTTTGGCCCACTGCAATTCATATGTTGTCCCTCTTTCCTGTGTTGCTGTGTCGCAGATACTTAATATATTTAACGCAGTGGCCGGTGTTCTAACGATCTGTCCTACCTTGTGAGATTTTCCTACCCGGAGTACAAAATGATAGATATAGCTATCCAAATGTCCTTATCAGATAATCCTACCTAATGTATATGAACGAATGAACAGTTTTGATGTTAGGTCGTAAACACAACAGGGTAGGAAAGAATTTCCGAGCAGCACAAACCCACAGCGGGTAGTACATTTTAATGGGTTAAAATAAATACGTAGTATGCTGTCATGTGCAGGTGCAGAGTGTAAAAAACGTGTCAGGTTGTCAATAATAGGTTGTATGGAGACAATACAGCAAAACTGCTGCAGATTCGTATCAGCAGTGCCTGTCTGTCCATGCAGTGAACGTTTCTAAATCTGTGAGATATTTCGAACAGAAAGTTGTGGAATATGACTATATGCTGGAACTGAACCACTCAGCCAAGGTTTAATTCACAAATCGCGCTCATGTCTGTTAAACTGAAAGTGAGCGCGGATTTTGAAACGTTAATCATGCAGAGTTAGCAAGTTAGCTGCATTAAGCATAGAATTTAATGTAACCTAAAGTTACAAAAGAGGCAAAAAACAACACAGTAAGCGCAAGATTACAGAGGTAGGACAGAATTATGGGCACTCCACCAAAACTGAAAATTATGACGTAATTTTGGTCTGCGCAGTGGGTGTAGATAAAAAAAATTCATGGGTAGGAAGGATTTATAGAGCACCCACAAACTTCACTGCTTTGTGCCCAACATTGTCATTGGGATTGACTCACAAACAAAAAAATAAACAGTACTGATCAATATTTAAAACTTCAATGTTTTGTTGTGTCATGTTTGTAGATAAAGTCGATGCTTAAAAGAAAGGTATGTGTTCATTAAAAGGTTCAGAGATCAGAAGTGTCTTTTTTAAAAATAACAGTACATTTCTTTAATGTCATAAAACTTGACATGAGACTATACTTTCAATTATTAGTGCTTTGTGAGAAAATAATCATTTTTTTTTAATTTTATAAATAAAGGAAATTACTGTTTGGCTTTGAAACACACAAATTATTTTTCCATAGAAATGTTTGGCAATTAGAGTCCAGATTTTGCTGGTAGACTTTGGAAGTTATTGAACAATTAATTTTGTTTCCAATTGACTTTATGCATGACCTACTTCCGTGTTCGGTCCTTGACTGGTCAACCATTTCTGGTTATGTTGTTTACATTGGAACTATTTGCCGTTAACAAGATGTCTTTTAGAGCTACCCAGACTCACTATAAGATATGTTAGGCGCGTTGATCGTCTTTCTAGCAAAATACCAAAAAAACAAAAAGGATTTTTTTTTCTTTTGTGTCATCCATAGCAAACTTTGAAGGTAATTTGCTAAGGCTGATGTTATTTGCATGTATTTACGGTACGACCATCTTAAAAACTGATGGAAATTCATGTTGGTGACATGGCATATGTGAAGCCAATATGGAGATTGCTAAATCGAACTGGAAATAAAACTGGAAACAAAAGAGCATTCTCTGGCGACATATGGATTCAATAGATTTTATGCTCCATGCATAGAATCTATTGAAGTGATTCTCTGGTTTGCTCTGAGTATCCTCAATCTGAAAAGGCTCCCTCCTTGGTGCAGAACAACTGAACCAAATGGCCAGACATTACTAATGTACAGTAATGGTATAGGTTGATTCGATTCGATTCTGCCTTAAACAGATCAATCTGGTTGGATCATAGGACTAGAAATTGATTAATGGATTAATCATTACACCTCTAACACATATAGATTCCCACCTCTGTCAATAAAACGCTTTCTGACAATAAAACAGTATTATCTTTATAAAAGTCCCGAAGTTCATGAAATAATGTTTATATTTATGTGTTTCTATATTTAATTTGCAAATAGGACAAAATAACATAGGTAAAGTCTGCAATATTCTTTTAACAGATATTTAACATACAAGTATTTCCAAAACCTGTGGAACTTTTCTGACTGCTTTTTCTTTTTCTTCTTAACATATCAAAATTGGGTGATTTATGGCTTTTGTTAGAGTATTATAAAGATGGACAAACAATGGAAAATATGAATTTATTTTTCAGTCAACAACAGTCAAGCACAGGGGTGGCAGGATGATGATGTGTTCTGCTTTTGCATTCACAAGATTGAGATATCTTGCCGTCAATGATTTATGAACTTTTTTCCAAAACACAAAACTGCAACACAAATCAATCAGTTTAAATAAGGGGTGTCAAACTCAAGTCCTCAAGGGTCGGCCTCTTGCTGGTTTTCCAGAAATCCTGCAGAATTTGCTGCAGATAACAATGGATCAGGTATGTTGAGCCATTAATGAGATTCAATAGCAGGCTGGTTGGAAAATATACAGGACACCCGCCCTCGAGGTGTGGAGTTTGACATCCCTGGTTTAAATACTGATAACACCAAAAAAAATCAATTTTTTCAACTTTATCTGAAATATATGGATGGATTTAAAAAGCAGAACAACAAACAATAAAAGCTGATGCAGACAACAATTCTTTGTTTTCTCTGAACTTTAAAATTGAGTGGACAGACACTGTGACCTAATTCTGTAGTGTCGAGACGGCAGACTCGGAAAATGACAGGGCAACATCAAAGCAACAAACGGTGTTGGTGCCTTTCATCTACTGTACACTCTGGTGTCATACAAGCCAAGAAGAAAAGAAAAAGCAAAACAAATCACCCTCCATAATTACACAGGGTCTGCAGAGTTTAGGTTCAGTCTGCTCAGGCGTCAGAAGTGGGTGGTGAAACCTGTTTTAGAAATTGAAACAGCCCTACCCAGCTGGAAATATTACACAACCTTTAATTCAGACATCTGTTATTCAATAGACGATAAAACATTCACTTATGATGTGTTTCTTTCATTGTTTTGGGATTATCTATCACTGAATTTTTATCTTTTCAGTGCACTAGGCCAGCTTTCACAAATTTCACAAAATATGTTTATTTCTATACATTATTACTACCTAAAGCAGAGACAAACGTTTGCTAAAACAGGACATGTAAACTCCTCCACCAGATGAAATTAAAACGGTCTCCAAACTGTGCAATATTTCTAACCCATGTAGCAGTAACTCAATACTTTCTCCCTGCTTGATTGTGTCCATATGGCAACAGTATTTTTTCATTTAAACAGTACATACTGTGTTTTGTTGCTTTCAATGTAAATTGTAAAGCTGGAGTGTGGAAATTTCCCCACTGCAATAAAGAGTTCTCTTATTTTACAATATTGAAAGAACAAAGTGTTCATTTCTAAAAAAAAAAACAAAGAAAACATTTTCTTTTATAAGTGTGTAATGATACATTTTAATAATGATTTAATTCATATAATAATTTGTAGTTCCCGATCTGATTCATAGTGGATATTGGTTCCTCTTGAACGATCCGATTTACTGACCTAAAACCGATGGAGGACATCTTCAGCCATAACTTCAGAGACAAATACCTGGTACCGAACAGTGCAGGTGAAGTTTTCCAGATGCCTTGTATTTCTTGCAAAGTAATCAGTGTAATTTACATACGTGTACAAACAAACAAGTAGATAAGAATTAATGTCAAATACATTCACATTTTAGTTTGATAAAGTTCAGCCCACACACAGCATGCTTAAACATGATTACAGATAATGGTAGTAATTAGGCTCACATAGGAGCAACGAAAACATTTTTGCCAGCCTGTTAGAAATATTGTAGATTTAGAAAACTCAAGACTTTTAATTTACTCAAACATTTTTTTTGATTTTTATTTTATGTCTTCCATTTATTTCATGTGTAGAATCGTTCTTTGAAATATAATTTTCCGGTTTTACTGAAAAAAAATGTAATAATGCAATACAAGTATTACATGAAATTGCAAACTATAAAAAAGGTAAATGCAAAAAATAACAAAGTTGTAATAAGTTAATATAACAGATAATGTTTAACAGATCTGTTAGATATGAAAAAACAAAAAACAATATTAATTAAGAAGAAGAAGAAATGAAATATTTAAGCTAAAATTAAAGAATAAATTATACATAAATTTAATAAGAAAGTAATAAAATGTGAAAAAATATGTATTAAACAGTTTAAAAGAAATGTAAACATTTTTGATACACCACACTCAGTTCTGTTAAACTTGATAGAACAGATGTCTTTAAAACAGTAAAGTGAATAAAAGGGTAGACATTCCCTTCAGCTCTTCTTTCGTAGACCCGCACACTTGATTGAAGTTATTTTTGTCCTAAAAGCTTCTGTAATTACATTCTTTTACAGTGTTATGCTCTCTTAGCAACCCTGTATTTACAGTCTTATCAACAAGGCACTTAAAGAATTAAAGAGTTGGAGGATGATTTTCCTCATTTTTATCACTGAAGCATGCAGGGCGGTTACAGAATAATTCATACTGTTCAAGTTAATGTCCCATTGACTCAAGTAGAAAGGAGGCCTGGCGTGCCTGTTTGCAAACATACCTAAATAAATTTAGAGAAAAGAAATGCCGACAGATCTAATACAGCTGTGGAATTAATCTAATCTATGCAGAAATCATGATTTGGGATTATCCGAGTGAAAATTATCCATTTAAACTTGAATCCGGTTGATGTGAGGTGAGGGTTTTAACACAGCAGTCTTTTATTTAGGGGTTGGGGGATTAAGACCGAATTGCCATGAATATCTATCGGTTTTTATAAAGATATTTTAGCTAAAAAGTAAAATTTTTAGAAATATAAATAATAGCGTAAAAATGTGTAATAAGTGAATAAAATGGTAGGGAATCAGACAAAAAAATACAAACAATAAATACAGGCTGTCCAAACCATGAGAAGGCGAAGAAATTCATCTGTAAACACAGCAGCTTCTCTGACAATAAAGAGAAGTTTGAGGACTGTGCTTTGGCCTTTCCATCATCAACACCTTGTTCCTCATGTTAAACTTTAAATCAAAATTTTGTGTGCAATAAAGTTTATTTCTAAATTCCCAAACAACTACCAAACTATATAGTTATGGGCTGGATTGTTTCAGGCATCTCTTTGCACAGCCTACACCTTGGGTCTTGTCTGGTGTGGTAGATCTGAGCCTCTATCACTCTGGTTGTTCCTGTGATTGTTCCTGAACTGCCTGGATAAGCGCTTCTGTAGTGTCTTCTAGAACAGCCCTCTCTAGCTATTTGTAGGACTTCTTGATATCATCCCCTTCAGTTATGGTTAGGTGGTTCATCCCATGCAGAGGCTTGTCCTCCCATGAGGATCTGTCCTCCAGCACTGCATCCTCTGTTGTCCATTGCCTGAGACATTCGCTGAGCACACTGTCAGTTGGGGCCTTGAGCTTGATGTATTCATATGCATCTTGGATGTTTCATCCTGGATGGTGGCTTCCACACTTACTAGTCCTCGGCCTCCTTCCTTGCGGCTAGCAAACAGTCTCAGAGTTAGAGGTACATAATGTACATAATCTAAAATCTTTTGTCATCCATTTGGAGGACCCTAACTGCCTCTGTCTCCTTTCTTTCACAGAAACAAATGTTTTAGGTTACTTGAACCTAATACTCAGGGTGCTGGATTTGGGATGGAACTCTCAGTGTATGGTGAGGAGCTTCCGGGTCATAACATCTGTGGTCTTTATCTCTTCATTTAGCCATCTTATTAGTCCTAGAGCGTCTCTGATGACTGGCAGTCCATAACTGTTTATTGCCTGGGTCTTGTTCTTTCCATTGAGTTGGCTTCTCAGGACTTGCCTTACTCATTGAAGGTATTTGGATGTTGTGGCTTTCCTTGTTGCCTGCTCCAGGTTGCCATTTGCCTGTGGAATTCCAAGGCACTTGTAACTGTCCTCAATGTCTGCTATCGTTCCTTCTGGGAGTGAGACCCCTTCAGTGTGGACTACCTCGCTTCTCTTTGTCACCATCCGACTGCATTTCTCAAGCCCGAATGACATCCCATGTCAGTACTGTAGATCCTGGTGGTGTGGATCAGGGAATCAAGGTTGGGCTCGCAAAGGTGACTGATGGTTGCCCCATTCCTATGCAGGACAGCAGTGGGGACAGAGCATCTCCTTGGTATATGCCACATTTGATGGACACTTGTGCAAGTGGCTTGCCATTGGTTTTAAGGGTGATTTTCAACAGCTTCTTTGAGTTTCCTATGAAGGCTCTTGGAGTCCTGTTGATGTTGTACAGCTCCAAGCATTTAGTGATCCAGGTGTGTGACATTGAGTCATAGGCTTTCTTGTAATCAATCCAGGCTGTGCACAGGTTTTTTGTGTCGTGACCTGCAGTCTTGAGCGACTGTTCTGTCAACCAGGAGTTGATGTTTGACTCCTCTGGAATCTCTACCAATGCCCTTCTATGCATTGTTCATGAATTGATCCATGTGCCAATGTGTTTCGGTTGCAATAATGCTTGACATGAGCTTCCATGTTGTGGAAAGACAGGTTATTGGCCAGTAGTTGGATGGGACTGCACAGTTTGAGGGATCTTTCTGGATCAGCATCGTTCGCCCTTTCATAAGCCATTTGGGATGAGTCCCATCTCTTAGCAGCTGGTTTATTTGTGGTGCTAGTGCTCATGGAGTGCAGTGAGTATCTTAGGCCAGTGTGCATGTATCATGAGAGGGACTAGTGATGTCCAGTTTTTCATACCTGAGGCTCTTTCTTGGATGTCTGCTACTGTGATGGTTACTGGATTCTGTTCAGGGAGGTTGCTGGGCTCTTTTCTCAGAGAGACCAGCCATTGAGCATTGCTGTTATGTGCTTTCTCTTTCTCCTATATACATTTCCAGTACTGTTCAGTTTCCAGCCTTGGTAGGTCTGCTCTTCTGTTTTGACCCTGCCAATGAGAGTAAACTTCGGTAGGTTGAGTTGCATACAGCCTGAGTATCTGTCTGGCTTCATGGTCTCTTTAGAGACAATTGTACCTCTTTAGACAGCTGCTCAAGGCCAGGAGCCTTTGTTTGGCAGTTTCCAGTGCTTCAGGTATATATATATATGTATATATATATATATATATATATATATATATGTAAGGACTTTGGAAGACAAAATGCCAGTAAAATATAGATTATTCAGTAAAGTCAAATTTTGACAAAGTCTTGGTTGCTCTCCATTTGATATTTTAAATCGATCCAATGTGAAAAGGAGGATCTCATTAATCCTACTGACATGCTGACCTGCCTTCTCTTGAGGAAGCAGAGGCTGCGGACCTTTGGTTGGAGCTGTCCACTACCCAAGATAAAGTCACTGAGGTAGTCAACAAGCTCCTTGGTGGCATGGCACCAGGAGTGGATGAAGTCTGAGTACCTCAAGTCTCTGGATGCTGTGGTAGTGTCTTGGCTGACACATCTCTGCTGCATTGCATAACACTTGGGAACTGTACCACTGAATTGGCAGACAGGGGTGGTTTGCAGCTGAGTATGAAGCGGCAAGGATGAGTGTCAGCACCGCTAAATCCGAGGCCATGGTTCTTAACCTGATAAAGGTAGTTTGTCCCCTCTAGGTGGGTGGAGTGCTCCTTTCCCAGGTGGAGGAGTTCCTTGTATCTTGGGGTCTTGTTCAGGACTGAGGGAAGATCAGAGCGTGAGATTGACAGGCAGATTGGCGCAGTGTCCACCGTTATACGGTTGCTGTTCCTGTCCGTTGTGGTGAAGAGAAAGTTAAGTCAACCTTCGCTCCAATACTCACCTATGGTCATGACTAAAAGAACAAGGTCCTGGATACAAGCAGCCGAAATGAGCTTGTATTTTATCTGTGCTGGGAGTCGGCACAAGGAGACCCGGACTTAGGATCTCCTGTGGCTAGATAGTCAGGCAGTATCGCAAAAGGTCTTGTCTAAGGACCCATGCTAGATGAAGCTTATCGCTCCTCCGAGGAAACGAACCCTGGTTTCCTATGAGCCAGTCCTGCACGCAGCCAACTGAGCCATCCAGACTCTCAAATCAGAATCAGCTAATTTACGTTAACTGCCTGGACACATCAGCTTTCCCAAAAACGTCAGTCGTACCACTCTCCTGCCGTTGGCTCACACAGCACTGTTTGTTCTTGTGGGCACTCTTACAGAGAAATTTGGCTTCATGGAACCAGAAGAAGTTAGGAATCCTGCTCAGGCCCTTTATGGGAAGAAGATGCGATGTTTGAAATTCAACAGATAAGACTTATGTATGTTTATGATAAATGATAAGTATTCACATAGTTCTACTGTCAGAAAAAGTTGTTGCCTCCCCTGTGAAGTATGAATACTTTCTGATTAACTCAACATTAGTCTGCATTCAGATCACTTTTGAGGAAACAGTGAAGGTGATGTGAAGACAGAAGACACGAGTGTGAATTTGTTATGGGTCCAAACCCAGCCAGCATTTCATCGTGGACTGGTGGTTAAACTGTGGGCTGCAGAGATGGCTCAAAGTTTGCCGGGTGGCCCGAGTTGTATTTGTCTGCAGAGACAGTTAGTGAAACCTGTGTTTGGATGGAGTTCTTATGCACTTTTTACACGGGACTCATGCACTTCATTCCTCCACCTAAAAGAATAATCCATCTGGGTCACAGATAGAGCAACACAGGGCTACAGTGTGGGTCTTTAGATTCACGTACAATTTCCTGCAAAACAGATCAATTAACACATTTCTGTTTCCACGTTTGGAAACATTTTGATCAAATGGTGTTTTATGAGTGTTTTGGTCAAAAACTGAACATGAATTTCAAAGGCTAAAAATAATCATCAGGATTTTTACTCATCCATCTATCCATATTCCATACCTGCTTCCTGTTCCTTTTGGACTTACAGGGTTGCTGGAGCCTATCCAAGCCACTGTTAGGCAAAGGAGACAAGCAGCCCGGGTTGTTTCTTACTGAAAATGGAATAAAACAAAAATAAAACTTCTGGTTCATAACAGCTGTATGTTCAGAATTTGGCTACTGAGCATGATCAGAGCATCATGTCACTGCGGTTTCACGCTGCTGTTATGCTGTTCATCTTAGAGCAGAAATGAGAAATGGAACTGCGATTTCAAACACCTGTTCTAACTTCTGAAACATTACTTGTGAGATCTAGAGATTTAGAACTTTTGTAGAAGCTTGAGGAAAGATTAAAGTTCAAAAACGAGAAAATATACATTCATTCATTCATTTATTTTCCAAACCACTTTATCCCTTTCGGGGTCACGGGGTTGCCGGAGCCTAACCCGGCTACTCATGGGCAAAGACAGGGGACACCCCTGGACTGGTTGCCAGTCTGTCGCAGGGGCCATAATCACACACCCATACACACTCACATTCACACCTAGGGACAATTTCGAGTAACCAATTAACCTATGAAGCATGTTTTTGGACGGTGGGAGGAAGCCGGAGTCCCCGGAGAAAACCCACGCATGCACGGGGAGAACATGCAAACTCCACACAGAAAGGTCCCCCCATTGGTGACACTGTTTCATATATATATATATATATATATATATATATATATATATACATAAATATATATATACATAAATATACATATGGGAGAAAAAAATCATGATTAAAGCTGCAAATTTTTGCGCCAAGTGAAGGCACGTATGAATGCATGTCTGTGCGCAGGTTGAATAAGCAGGTCTGTGAACAACACCATCTGTTTCCTTCTCTGCCATCCACTGTGGCCTGACTCAAATGGACATGTTGGACGCGCCTGGGGGGAACCCCTCATCTTTGGCAACCGCGGGGTCTGGATGCAATTAAAGTCTAATATAAGAGAAAGAGAGGCAGGAATGTCAGACCAACCCAGAATATCCAGACTGTGGCTGCATCAGCCAGATGTGATGCACCGTCTGCCGGATGAACGGTGCTGCACGCTTTTACCCAGCAAACTGTGGCTTAAAGATCACAGTTATCACAACCTTTACCTATAACTGTAAAAACTCTACAATGAAAATTAATACAGAAAATAAAGATAAAACTGAAGTTGAAGTCTTGTTTGAAGGTCACACATCCAGATGCCTTCCTAAAAGTTTTATGTCTCTGGGCAAGGCTCAGTTGGATCACCAGGCCCTATGCGTCCAATATCTTTAAATTAAAAAAGAGAAAACCTTACTTTTGATCATTTAACATCCAACACACATTCTGTGTAAAACAATATCAGTTCACCTAAACAGTGGCCTATGTCTATCAATAATAATAATAATAATATTAGTAATTTCCTGCTGGGAAATCCATCTACTGAAGGGCAAAGCCACGGTACAGAGGGCCATGGTGCAGTGGTAGAGCGCTTGACCTCTGACCAGAAGATCGTTTTGCATGCCCATGTGTCAAAGTGTCCTTGGGCAAGACACTGAACCCCACATTGCTCCTGGTGATTGTAGGTTGGCGCCAGTGTTTGGCAGCAGAGACGCCATCTGTGTGTGATTGTGTGTGTGAATGGGTGAATGGGACTGTGACTAAAGTGTTTTGGGCCTTCTAAGAAAGTTATAAAGTGCTGTTTATGGTAGACATTTACCATTTACAAGGAGGGCACAATGGCATATTCTTTATAGTAATGACAACTCGATGAACAGGATTATAATGATAGTAATACATTTATTCTATGTATAGAACAATAAAAATGTTCAAAAATTGGTGACAGTTGCTCCACTTGAATTACATTTCATGTTAGACATACTGGTGAAGCAAAACAACTGACTGTTTGTCACCTTCAGGTCTTCAGATGCACTAACCCTATCATAAGGAAAGGGTCCATTCATCCAGCGCTGTTACATGACCCCGCCCACCTTTGTAAAAGCTGCTGTTTTTTTTCAATAAAACTTTTTAGTTTCACACTTTATTTTCCATGTAGGCCTTCGTGAAAGGGCGATTTAAATAAATGCGTATCGTGGTGGGAAAACTATTCCTACTGTTTTTTATTTTAAATTAGAGCACTCTGCTCCGCAGGTTTTCTTTTTTTTGACACCGAAAAAAAATCAAGTCAATCAAAAAACAATCAATAAAGTCATGTCTATTTTTTAATAAAACTTTTCATGTGTGCATGGCATTAAGAAAGTGCTTTTACATAAACTTGCTGGAATACACTTTGGTCTGAATTCATACTTTCTTCTCCTGGGATGAATGTGTGTTTGTCCTGATCCATATCATATCAGAGGATCAAATCAGCAGTTTGTTTCTGTTGCTTCATTATCCAGACTCAGAGCTCAGTGAGGTGATTTTTGTGTGCTTTGCAAGGAAATCCTTAAATGCCTGTTTTCTTTGCCAAAGTCCTGTGGAGATCCGGATGTACTGTAGAGATTAACTATGGGATAAAAACGATTAGCTCCTTTGGAAACACAAGAAAATCAAATTGTTTCCTGCAGCATAAAACACATTCATTATTCCAGAACTCATTATTAGTGGAGTGTAAACAGAACGTTTCACACTGAAGGGTGACTGGCAATGGAGGAAAGGATTTGTATAATGTGCTTCTCCTTTGTTTCTTACTATACCCACTTCACTTTACCTGCCGATCTTCGTTCCTATATTCACTATGGCCATGACCTCTGGGTCATGACAGAAAGAACGAGGTCTCAAATCCTAATGGCTGAAATGAGCTTTCTCCGTAGGGTGGCTGGGCGCTCCCTTAGAGATAGGGTGAGGAGCTCGGTCACCTGGAGAGAGCTCAGAATAGAGTCGTTGCTCCTCCACATCGAGAGGAGTCAGATGAGCTGGCTCGAGCATCTGGTCCCGATGCCTCCTGGACGCCTCCTTGGGGGGGTGTACTGGGCATGTCCCACTAGGTGGAGGCCTGGGGGAAGAGCCAGGACACACTGGAGAGATTATTTCTCTCAACTGGCCTGGGAACGTCTCAGAGTCCCCCCAGAGGAGCTGGAGGGAGTGACCGGTGAGAGGGAAGTCTGAGCATCTTTGCTTAGACCGCTGCCCCGCGACCTGGTCCTGGATGATCGTTAGAAGACGGATGGATGGTGGATGAAAATTTGAAATAAAGTCAACAGGGACATTTATTCCTCCATGATTGTCACAATTATCTTGTTTTTTTGCCACAAATAATCATTTTCATTTTTTCCTTCTTATGGTATGAACAAGCATAGCTTTTGTATTTCTACCTCAACTTTTCACGCATGGGTCAGAAAAGACCCAAGTTCATTTGCTAGCTCAAGCATATGGAGTGAAAAGACAGGTCAGCACAGATCGCTCATACATGTAAGTATTGTTTTTCAAGTCTTCTAACATTGTTTAATTATTACCTAGAAACCTTTTTAATGATAATTGTGAACTGTATATAATATTTAATCTATAATAACAAGAGTTCGCATTATAGCTGTATTAGCTTAATTAGTATTTATTAGCTAGCTAGTGGTTTAAAACTTTGTCCATAGAGTATGAAAGGAAAATGGAAATAATAATCTGTATTAATACAAAACAAGATATGTAAAGAATACTTGGAATATTCAACCATGAAAATATATATATTTCAAAAGATAGAACAAAAAAACCCTCAGCCATCATGAAATATAGAAAACGAATTTGAAGTGCAAAGAGGACAACAGTGGGACTTGAATAAAAAAAACTTTGTGGAAACGGAACATCAATGAAATCTGCGTACAAGACTGTTGGCCTGAGCATACAGTAAACATTGCTGTCTGTGGATGTCATCATCATCAGTCCATTTTTCACAAATCACATGACCAACATCTAGAACTTTCTGACAGACAGGAAGCACAGCATTAGAAAGTGTAAAGGCAGGAAAATTCTGTGTCACATCCTCTTTTGCTCTACAGATTAGCACAGCACTCTTATTAGCATTAAATAAAATATAATTATTAAAGCTATACACAGAACAGATATTTAAAAGCTCTTCTAAGCCAGAGCTGCTGGGGCTGAAAACAACTACATCATCCAAATACATAAGATGGTTAACTTTAAAACCCCCAACCATGCACCCAGTCGTACACTCATTGACTTGATAAGTCACTGACGTAAACATTAAAGAAAAGCGAGGACAATATGCCTCCTTGCCTTACTCCATAGCTTACCCCAAAGGAGGATGAGAGACTTGGTCCCCAACTAACCTGCATCGACTTGTGAGCATACCACTAAGTTAGCTGTCTCACAACGTGCCAAGGCACACCCCAAGAAAGCAGTTTTTAGAAGAGTTTGGTGGGGTTTATTCTGTCAATGGCTTTTGATGCATCAATGAAACACACAAGGACAGACAAATGATGCTGTCTGTGCCTGTCAACAATTTCTTTTAAAACATAAATGCAGCTGTCTGTCCCATTGTTAAAGTACTTTGCTTGCATACTATCATTCTAAGTGCTGTTTAAAACTGTGATTGAACTCTGACCTACATTGTAATCTGCAGTGCTGGAGTTTTTCTGTGTGCCATTTGAAGAGAAGGAGATTGCAACATCCGATGAATACAGAGTTTCCAGAAAGCAGTTGGAGATTAGAAACATAACTGCTCAACTGAAGAACACACCACTGACCAGCAAAAAGATGACCCCCATCCGTTAGATTTCTTTGAACCAGGGCAACCCAATTCTTGAATAAAAGGCGGAGATCATGCAGACATCTTCAGAGCTGCTTTGGCAGATGGACTGAAGTTGTCAGTATTCAGCGAATAGACGGACCTTACCATCTCTCACTATACATAGCACAAAGGTTTTTTTTTAATGCTCGATGTTACTATAGATAAAATTAGAACACAAAACAGCATCTCTGGGAAAATGGATTTTACTCTAAAGTGTAAATGTTTGAGCATGATAATAGCATTTCTTGCTCTGTAAAGGCTGTCCAATCTAATCTTTGAATTTTAGGACAGCTAATATTTCTCATCTGAGCAGACAAGTTCTCAGAGTTATTAGACAAAATTAATGGAAGGTGATCAGAAATGGTTTTATCATATAAAATGCTCATCATACTCAAAAGAGTTACAGTATTTGCATCTGCAGTGCTGATACTGTTATCCAGCCATGATGCCAAGCCTTCCTTACATAAGTAAAACTATCAGCAGGGAAAAATACTTTACTAGAAAGCATAAGATTATTATTTTCACAGAAATCACACAATTAATCAACAAAGACAAAGATTTTATCAGCGATGTCAGCATTCATACCCTCAACAACAAATACACTAGTTGTGGGGCTGTCATGTCTGTAAGAATATATGAAAGCTAGCTTACTTAAAAACTCATCCTCAATCTGAGTGCATTCAAATGATGTATACATTCACAAGGGTAAACTCTCTTTCATTGTGAGTGAAATGTATTGCGATACACCAGGTTGACCAAGCCTGACCACATTGACCATTGGGTCAAGCTCTTTCCTCCAGAGAATAGCCATAACCGCCTCGAATCCTCCCTCTAACTACTGATGTGCTGAGGTCGGTGGTAGACTCTCCAGCTCCATAAAAGGCTGAGTTCAAAGAGTTCAGTATTTCCAGGTCTTGTTTTGATAGAAATGTTTCTTGGAGACACAAAATGTCACAACTTTCCAAAAGTTTGTCAATAACTCTGCGGTGAGCTTCTTTCACAGCGTTCTAAACAAAGTGCACAGCGGTGGCAGTTGTGTGAAGCAACTCGTCCTGCCATTTAGCATGACTATTGAGGTCCTTGAACGGCAACACAATCCCCCACAGCAAGTGAGGTGCTTAGACCAACCACTGCAGTCTTACGTGGCTCATAATACCGCCTAACAAAGGCTCCTTCAGGCCAGCGCTGCAGGGCGTACATTTCACTCACATCATTACACTCTGCAGAAACTTAGAAGAGCTAAATTAACTATTTGTCGCACCAATCTTTTGATGAGCCACCTCACATCCAAGCCAGTCTTTAAGATATAAAGACAGTGTACTGGAATCCATTGCAGGGTCGAACCTGGTGGCAAATACACCAGTTTTGTCCCGATGACACACATACATTTTTTTTGCTTCATTTCAGTGACACAAGCATAAATGTGACACAAAGTACAAACATATTTTTTCTAGATTATTCAAGCTGAGCTGTTGAGTATGTTTGAAGAACCCTTGCAGGTTTGGTTTTTTATTACAAAAACTTTTTGTAAATTTCTTAGACAGTTGAGTTTAAGGTTATTTAAATATTCTGGCCAAGTGTATTGATGGAGATTCCTGCATTGTCTCAACACCCCTTTGTTTGTGGTGTCTGAGAGAAAAAAAACGTAAAGAGCTTTTGTTGCATCTAAAGCAGACTCAATACCAAGAATCCCCATACAACACACAGATGTCAGCAGACAGAGAAATCAGGCCACTTATTGTCTTTGTCACTCAGCAGCATTCCTGGTGCTCACTCCTGGCAACCCAGGTTTAAGGAATCACAGAGACCTGCTTTGACAGCCATGTCACAGAGATTAGTACGTATCAGGGTGGGGCCAGGCCCCCTGTGGACTCTGTTTGGGTGAAGTGGAGGGATAAATATAGCAGCACAATGTCGTCAAACCAAAGACTGAAATGTGGTCATTCTGCTGAATATCACAACAAGGTAACCAGTTTGATTAATGAGCCGCTTTTATCAGGTTTGAGGCGACACTGACAGCTGAAAGACATTCACGTGGCTTAAACTGAATTCGTTATTTGTGCTGACAATTCGTCCTTTCAGTTTTTAGATTCAAGTTCATGTCTGACTGACAGCTTTTCAGAGTGGTTCACAGCATTCACCAAGATCCCCAGAGCACCAATCCAGATGATCTGCATGTCATTTTGTTCTGACTTCAGTTGCTCTCCAGCAAACAGCAGTTAGTTCTAATCATTATGAGAGAATGATGGAAAAAAAGTTCTTATTCATTGTTGTGTGTTTACAGGATGACATGAAAAAAACAAAAAACGAGAGGACAGCACATAAAGCTTCCACTGCTGTGTCCCTGAATGTGCAGCATCAGCTAAATGTAACTTCTTATCAGCTTACTACACTTTCTTAAAAGATGATGAGTTACAGATGAAGTGGGTCATTCAGATTTGGCGAGACTGCTTTCATTTTCATTTTATTCCTGATGACTTGATCGTAATGTGCATATAGCCCACTAAATGAAAATGATGGGAAAAAAGAAGAGTAACAATTTTTAAGATTGTTCTGGAGTTGATCTGAACCGTTCAATCCACACTCTTTTCAATTGGGTATTCTGTTCACTGCTTTCTGTAGTCAGACTTGATTTAGGTGAACACGAGGGTCGCTTGCAGACATGGACTCTGGTGCTGTATGGATCCTAGTGTAGTTGCCTAATGTCCCCAACTGTGATCTAATCTTTTTTTTCAATGACTTGGCACAAACCCACAATTTAAACCAAACACTGTTTCACAAGATATGCTATGGTGAAAATATGCATAATTTTATCCTTGTTAGACATCACCCTTTAAGTCTTCCATCCATCTTCTTTCGAAGCCCACGTAAGCTCTTTCATAGTCACTGGGTTGCTGGAGCCTATCCCAACTACTCTCAGGTGAAGGTAAGAGACAGACAACTACACAATCAGTTCCCACATAAAGACTTTGTACCAACTGCCTTTGTTTGAGGATCTAATAACAAATATTTCATGATACACTACCACACACAAGACATTGTTCCACTTTCATGATGCTCTTTAAGGTGGCCATACGAGCCTCAAGAAAACTGCAAGACACATTTATGCTTACCTTAAGATGCAACACTCCTCTCAGTGACCCTCCATGGACCTGGACAATCCAAAAACTCTAACTCGCAGCACCTGTATGGATCAGCCCCCTGCATGGATGCATGTGAATAAGGCATAACCAGGGCATTCTTTTATGTGAGGGAACACCACCATGCAAAATGTATCTATTCATTAATCAATGTTGTTGATGTTATTTGTGTTATGTTTTGTTAACAGCTGACACTCAAGTCATCAAATCTTCAACGGCCTACAATAAACCATTGGTGTTTGTTCCGCCCAGTATCAGGATGTGAGTATCACTATCCCACCTGTTGACTGGGGGATAGTGAGATCTGAAAGATTAGAGTTGAGTAGTAGACTTTAATGTCAAATAAACTGTTTTTTTTTGTTTGACCTCACTAAGATAAGGTAAAGCCCATTGTGTTGGGCCAAACATTCCATGAAATCTAAATGCATTAAATGAAACAGTCTTTTAATTGCGTTTACACCTACAATTAATCTTGGTAGTTTCTTTTTCTGTGTTGAAAATGAAGCTTAAATAACTCGTCGGTGAAACATTCTGCTGAGGTTTGTGATGCCATTTATATCTTGCCGGTTGCTATAATTGCCCACTTCCAGAATACAGCATTTTGATCCTGTGATTACAGATGCTGAGAAGGCTCTAAAAGGAGCAGAGGTTAGCCAAGTCTGACTCTAGCTAGCCAGCAGAGGCTGTTTCATATTTTTTTGCTAGCAGCTATTCCTGTCGCTTACCCGCGGGCTCCGGATAAACACTTCCACTCTGCAGTCCTGAAGGCAGAGCTGACAGACCACGATTACAGCTTTGGGAGTGTTGTATAAATATCTCCTCTGGGAGCGAGCCGGCTGACGGTTTCTGCAGAGCGAACTTCCAACAGCTTTTCTTCGTCAAGCTTGTTGACCTGGAAGAGTTTCTGCACATACTCAAAGTTTTCTTTTCCTAAAAGCAGGTTAGCTCAGACAGACCGGCTCCCTGGCACTGCCATTGTCCCATACAAGCAAGGAAAGAATGGTTCATACTCTGCTTCTGCTTTTGCTTCCCACAGCTTCCGATATAGTTCTACTTTCCATACACAATAAATGTTGAATTTTTATGAAGTGTGATTTATACTGAAGTGGGGACTTGAATCTTGACATTAAGGGACATTTTATGAAAATCATAGAACTTTTTTGGAACTTGGGACCATATGTTGTGGTTTTTAAGAGGGTGGCACTTTAAAACGCCAACATTTTACAACACTTTCACTTCATTTAAGGGTAGAGATCAAGAACAGCAAGCTCTGATCCGTGTATTTGGAAACTTTCAGTGGCCTTTTCAACAGATGTGTGCTGCGTTGTGATCCGTGGTAAAGCAATTTCACCACAATCAAATGTGATCAAATGTGATTTCATTTTGACTATTGTAGATGACTTATCCTTGGCAGAACAACACAAGAAAACTCAGAGAATTTGTGCAACAGCCTGAAACAGACAATTTTAGCCAAAATTACATGAATTATTTTATCTTTTATTTTCTTATTTGTACATTCATTAAACATTTTTAAAGTTTTTTATGCATATGTCCTTGTCTCCTTTCTTTTCTTTCTTCTCGTTTTTATTGAACCTTAAGCGTTTTATGGTATTCAGAGTAAGTAAGAACTTCATTGTACAGGGAAACCTGTTTCCTTATTGTGGATAAGACAATAAATTCTAAGATTAGAAGATAATCAAGAGTTCTTCAAAGGACCGAAAATCTTAGAGCAAGGGTGTCAAACGCAAATGCACAGGGGGCTAAAATCCAAAATACACCTTCGGTCGCTGGAGGAAAAGGATAAACATTTATTGGACACAATGAAATAACATTTTTAAAAAGTTTAATACTTAATTTTTTAAAACATAAATATGAAAAAACCAGACAGGAATATTGCTCCAGAAATAAACAATTTAAACCTTAAATAACTTTCAGTATTTTGCTCTCCATAAAAATATATCCTGTCAAAATTCTACAGATATGAACATGCTGCAGAACAAAACAAACAAAGCCTGGAAATGTCAATAAAATTTGTGCTTTTCAGCAACAACTAATCAAATCATTTGGTTTTCTTTGCTCTCGTGTCGTTTTATCAGAGCTGGACTCCTCGCATCGTCTTTGTGAAACGTTTCAGAGTGATTTGATTTTTAAAAACATGTTATTGTCAATATAATTGTTTTAGATGTTAATAAAAGATGAAAAACTAAACCAAATACCCTTTTACTTGATGTTACTTCCCAAATATTTTGGTGTTTTACTACTACTACACCAACAGTAAAAACCCTCCCAAAAACTTCTTTACATTCATAAATGATCTATTGTTTATTTATTAATCTCTGAAAAAGTGCAGCTGTTTTACTGCCTTCATCACTGCCTGTCTTTTCAGTGCAGCTTTATGTCAGAAACAAACACCAAAGAAATGACAAACTTCAAATAGATATGTGGAAAAAAAAGACAAGTAATAAAAATGTCTACAATCTATAAATAATTGATAAAGAATGACATTATTGGTAAATGCTGAGTAGACTAAAGTCAAGTGATGGTCCAGTTTATTAGGGATTGCGCAATCAAGTTGCGCTACCAGTGCCTTCGTTTATCTCACAGTAATTGTAAAGAAAACACGCAAAATACAACGATTTTGAGGCTAAAAATTATTTATAGTCAATTATATAAATAACAGTTAGAGAACAGGTAGGTGGACTCATTTTTATTTTATTATTAGTACCTCACGATAGCAAAGAGAGTTTTCAGATAAGTCGCTGGCCTATCCTGCCCCCCCTTACGAGAAGGGGGGGCCGTTTTCTTAGTATTATAAATAGTTTACATATGACAACAAAAAACAAAACTATAAAATATATCAGTTTAACTAAGTACATTTTGAGATAAGTAAAAAAAAAAAGTATTCTTCTCAATGCAGGGGGAAGTCCAACAAGGTTCTCAGGACTTTGGAGACAGCAGTTCCTATCAACGGGGTGAAGTTTGTTTTATTCATTTTTGCAGACCGTAGGAGGCGCATTGCACACGTGAGTGGTAAGACTCAAGCCAGCCATCATTCAAATTTGCGTGAACTCATATTCTCAGCTTTATGAGACCTGAAGGAACATGTCTGGAATCCATTTCCGGTTTTCAAAATAAATACAAAATTTTGACTGAAAGAAAGAATTCTTGTCTTAATCAATTATAAATTTATGATGAAAGATGACTGATAAAAGATTAGGACTTTAGAAGTAAACTCTTATCTAACCCTGTTTCGTTTGTTATTTGTAATTTTATTTCAAGTTTTCCACAACATATGGAAATGTTATCAGATGCCCTAATATATAATTTTCGAGAAACAGTACAAAAACTTCATTAAAAAAGGAGTGCTGATATCATTGGTAGTGATACTGTCTTTAGAAGACTTTTCAATGTTATTTGTTTCACAATATGTGGTAGTAACTACTATATTTTACTTCTGGACTTTGTTGACTAATCAATAACTCAAATTTGAAACATATTTATTGCTAAATACTTGAAAAATCCAGGTGAAAAACACCAAACATTTGACCTTTTAACACAAATACTTTATTTCAGACTGTAACATTGTTTTTGAGAGATTGTAGAAAGACTTTTTTTCTTAATCCGTAGTAGTCACTTCTGGATGTAGCTGCAAGACTATATTATCTACATAATTTCAAAAACTTTCATTGTACAAAAAAGATATTATCCAGGTGTGAAAATACAAATATTTATCATTTCAACATAAGTGAGTCGCCTTTCACTCTCTTTGCAAGTCTCTGGCTAAACATCTTGCTGTGATCCATGATATTTACTAATGTACCTACTTCAGGACAATGTTAGATACATACACATTCATTTTCAGACACTTTTTACTTTAGAAAAATTGAATTATCCATGTTTAAAAAACAAAACAAAACATTTTTAACATAGACTGATCGCGTTTTTCTATCTACCTACCTACCTACCTATCTATCTTTTTCTTTCCTCTACATAATTACATATATGTTTTGAAAACAACTTATAATTTTCAAATGCCTATTTTTCATACAGTCTTTTTAACAATGAAATTGTTTGTGAAGTTTTCATTTCAATAATTAAAGAATTCCACACTTTTATTCCAGTAAACACAAAACCTCTTTGCCTAAATGAAGTCTGTACAAAAGGTAAATAAAAGTCTCATTTCCTTCTATTATTGCAATCGGTAATCAGATTAAATTTCCCACAATCTGTTTTAATCTTCCACATTATCAAAACTGTATTTAACTGAACAAGATCTAGGAATTAGAGGGTGTGGGATTTAACAAAAAGATCATGAGTATGGTCTCTTGGTTCTGTGTGATTTATTATCCTCATAACTTTCTTTTGAAGCAGGTTTAATCTATTAGTGTGACTTTTGCAAGCATTTCCCCTCACCTCATTACAATAAAGAAAATATGGGACAATAAAAGAAGTCTATAACATTTGTAAGGCATGTTTATCTAAAATATGACTTACTTTATATAAAATACCAGTGTTTTTACTTATTTTCTTACTTATACATGGAATTTCAAACTAAGTTTATTATCGAGTACAACTCCCAAAAATTTTATTTCAGAAACATTTTAATAACAACTTCCTCAATTTAAATAATTCTACTTTCACTATAATTTTTTGTTCCAAAAACACATATTTCGTTTTTTTCCCCCAATTTAGACTAATTTGTTTGCATTAAACCATCTTTGTAAAGTAAGCAGTTCATTTTCCATATTTGTAAGGACTAATACTAAATTATTCCCTGAGCTGTAGACAGTTGAATCATCAACAGAACAACAGAAAGTTCATCTTTTTTGAGATTTCATGAATGTCATTAATAAATAATATAAAAAGTTTAGGCAGACTGGCGACCAGACTGGCGACCAGTCCAGGGGAGGCCCCTGCCTTCGCCCATGAGTAGCCGGGTTAGGCTCCGGCAACCCCGTGACCCCAAAAGTGATAAAGCGGATTGGAAAATGAATGAATGAATGAGTTTAGGCCCAATCACAGAACATTGTGGGATTCCAGACAAAACTCTTTCACATTTTGATTTTGAATTATTATTATTTGAACATATTTCTATTATCAAGATAACTTCCCAACCATTTGTGTACAATACCTCTTATTCCATAATTGCTAACAAAATGTTAAAGTTTACGGTATCAAATGCTTTTTGCAAATCAAGAAACAAACTCACCTCATCTCATCTGTTAGGTAATTGAGTGCAGTAGAGGTAGATCTATTAGAGGGAAAGCAATATTGGTATTCATAAAATGGTTAATTTTTTTCAAGAAACACATCCAACTATTATTTTGGAAAATTGAGAAAGTATGGATACCAGACATCTTCATCACTTTGTTTAAATATTGGGATTATCTTGGCCACTTTCCAAAAGTTCTAAAAGAAAGGTTAAAGATTTACACTAGAGACCTAAGAATGCAATTTATTGTCTTTTTTTACTATATCTATTCCGTCACAGTCAGTTGAAGTTTTGTTCTTGCATTTTCTGACAATTGTTAGGATATCACATTCTGTATTTTCATCAGTATAAATAGAATTTAAAATTCCCTTTGAACTATTTTGTGAACTGGCACTTTCAGTATGGTTGATGTTTTCCCAACGTTTTACAATATTGGTTCCCACATTGACAAAAACAGAATTAAACTCATTTTCCTTTTGGGTTTTATCATTAATAACTTTTCCTTCATGCACAAAATGTTCTGGTATATTCATTATTCAAAGTAATATGCAATTTTCCAATGACAATTCAATTTGTAATTTGATCATGCAATTTTAAAATGCATTTTTCAGTTAACAAATCAATTCAGGCTTTTAATATGAGAATATATTTTGCTAGTCAGAATTCTATTTTAAAAATTACAATTCAACATGACAATTTTAATAATAAAATATTGTATAAAAATGTAAATTGTCATGGGTTTTTGATGTCATAATTCAAATGACAATGCATTTTGTAACAATTTGACCTTTCATTTTGAAAATGAATGGAAAGTTCTTCCATCATCTACATTAGGATTTACGCTGTGCCATTGACAGATCTCAAGTAGGAAACTGGAGGCGGGATTTAACAAATTTATGAAGGTAGTGAGCCTTGCCTTGATGAGGGCCTGACAGCTTGCATTTCAAATTGACTATTGACCAACAGAAAGCACCATGCTGTGCAAATGAATATCCATTACACCAGGGGGGTTGCTGTTTGTTTGTTTGTTGCATTAAAAGCCTGAATTACATATTGAATTGTGAATTGAAAAATGTACTTTCAAATTGCATGATAACATTGAATTGTCAATTGAGAATGGCATATAACTTTGAATAATGAATAAAAAAAAACTTCCAAACAAACCCCTTAATCTAACAATGTTTAAACATCATATCAGCTTGACATGTTGCCGGGCCATTATAATCGGTGATGGGCGGGCTGGATCCGGCCAGCGGGTCTTCCCTTTGACACCTGTGTCTTTGAGGAACAAACATGTATATAAATGAAGATTGTACAGATACTGTTAGACAAAAGAAACTCATGCTCAAACTGTAAGCTGCAAGGGAAAAGGATAAGATCACATTTTTAGGATATGACAATTGGATATTAGCAGAGCAGGTTAGGTTGACATTCCAGACAAATCGTCCATTTTGTGGTACAAGTGCCAAAATTGGCATGGATATACATCTGAATTCTTCTTTTATAAATAGACATTAGCCAAGAAAAAAAAAAATCCAAAATGACCATACACTCATTTGCTACAAAAATCTTCAATGTCTATCTGCCTCAGTTTAAAAAATCTTGGCTGTTCATGCATAAAATGCTGTCTTTAGACTGAGGGGTACTCACAGAATACTATTATATGCAGGGATCTAAATTAACTTTTTTGGTTACTAGCCAGAGTGTCCAGTAATATACATGTACATACATATATAAAATGATACAAATATATATTGTTTAGTTCAAAGAACTGGGTTTTGCTCAATAGACTAATAATAAAGATAAATGCAATGCCTAAAATGTTATTTATCTTCTGTTACTTGTAAATTATTAGTAATATTCACAGAACATTGTCAAGGAGTGGTGGTGGAGGACCCAATCAGCAAGAATCCAGGTTTGTGACAGAAACGTAAACCATTTAATAAATAAACTAAAACATGACAAAAACCATGAAGAAACAAAGGAGTGACAAAAATAAAGCAGATGACCTGACACTGATGAACTGAAAACCAGACACTTGAAAGGACTGAGGGGAATTAACAGAAATGAAGACAACTGTGGATCATGCACCTGAAACTGATGTAACTGAGGGACAATTCAAAACAGAACACGACCAAAACCCAAGCACAGACTCCTCACAGACATAAAGAGTAAGCTGTGTGGAATGCAGATCCTGCTGCAGAGAAGCTCTCAGTGAAGACCACAGGAGAAACAGTTGATTTAATGTTTTTCAGTTTGACTCCATGAAATAAGTTAAACAACACATGTAAAACCAAATATTTATAACTTAACATTAAAGTATAACTCGCTATCTTAAGACACAAAAATTAAAAGCATGATTACTAACCTATTTGTGTTCCATCTACTGTGACATTGATCAACTATTGTGTAATGAGGGGAAAAGACTTCATATCCTGTGGTGATCTTTTGCAGATTTTCGAGAAAATCTTCTATTATGAAACATCTGAAATGGGTTTTTGTCTGCGACATTCTTCATCTCATAAACCTTGCATGGTTCATTCACTCCTTATGGAACAGAACATGCTTGGTGTGTCTGCTGCAGCCGTTCATAAGGAGGTCACTGTTCCCTTAAGCTGTTCTCGGTAAGTTCCCTGAGGAATGTCGGTAATTAGCTCGGTAATCAGAAGCTTTTGAAAATCTGCAGAGAAACTGACTGTTTTGCTGTGAAAATCATTCCATCTTCTATGCTTTTATTGTGAGGTAAGATGGCAGAATGGACAGGGTGATTTCAGAAAAAATGGAAAACTGGCGGATTGAGGTTAAGCTTGAAGTACTGTCACTTGTAAAACTTTAAACACTCTTTAGATGTTTGTTTTTTTTAATCAATGATTGAAGTTTCAGTTGGCTTTATTTAAATCTCTTAATGACACTTTCATGCCCTGATTCTTGGTTTTAGAACAAATTAATCATACTTTTATGAAGGACTACAGTGTTCACTTTTACTGTAGAACTACTGCGAACACACACAGCTGCTTTTTTCCTAGTACTGAACAGAAAAGTGTTATTCTAACCCCCATTTGAGATAAATTCAACACGTTAAACGTGTCTTTGAAAAGTTAGGGTCAATAATTTTAAAAAAGGGTTTGGAGAAAACTCCAGGTAGTTGAAATTTAACTACCAATGGATTTGGATTTTGTTTATTTCAAGCAATCAAATCAAAATTATACAAAAACAAGACAAACAACAGAAATGTCTATATCTTAATCTATACAAAGATAAATCAAACAAAAAATAGTTTGTCATAAAGTTGATTGAAAAACATGCAACATAACATTGAAACTGGATGCAACTGCGCGAATATAGTTCGGTTTGAATGCAGCTTACAGACAACAATCTGGATGTGACAAAACGTCTTGTTTTTTTTCATCATGTCAAATATAAATTACAAAGAAAAATAAAAAACACGTTTTTGTTCATTCTGGAGTGTCTTTGTTTGAAGGGCGTATGGGTAAGGGTGTAATGACCTTCAGTTTTTCTTATACCAAAACGTAAAAAACACAACACTCACTTTAATCTGAATGTCTGAGTACCAAAAATAATTGTGGTTTAAATCTGTTTTCTACTTGTTTCTTATTGTCTGGTGTCATGCAACATATGTCCACTTACACTCAACCTACAAGAAGGTTTATTAGTTGATACATATGTGAAAGTCTTTAATTACATTCCTCACTTTATATTCTCGTATAGAGGAGTTCCAATTTGCACAGAGAAAAGAATGACAGCAGACACTGATGTGCTGTTCATGAATGGAGCTGGCAGCACATGAGAGAAGACAGGCGGGCTAAAGGAAGAAGCCGTGGCTTTTAATTTCCTGACAGGAGAAACGCCCTGGATCCAAGCTTCTGCTTATCCGCCAGCCTGTAATTTATCATGGTGTCGGGTAACAGACTGCTCTGAACTCAGCATCTGTAGCAGTTCCTCACATCAGCATCACATACAGAATCTCAAGTCCACTGACAACTGCTTCTGCGGCTTTGGTGGCCACTAAAAACAGAAACAAAGCTGACAAAAAGAGGAAAAGGAACGTTTTAATTAATTTTCCAAAGTTACAGAAGTGTCTCCGAACAAAGCCTTTTCTTGGGTATTAATAGTATGGATTTATTTTATTGATTGGTAATAATGTTAGGATTACTATTTGATTACAGCCAATCAGTTGCTTTCGTCAGACTTTTACTTTTTTTTATCATGATGGAAGACATGTATGAAATAATCTAAGATTAAAACTGCGTCTGAGTATTTCTTTATTCAAATCATGTTTTGTCAGGAGCAGATGAAAACCCAGGGTTTAAAAAAGCTCGGGTTTGTGATTGCGCAACCACCATGGGCGGGCCAAAGTCTCTCTTCTTCTTCTTTTTTCACTCTGAAGCATCCACTTGCAGATGAATAGATCCAATAATGTCTTCATTTTCCTTGTCTGAGCTGCCATCTCGCTCTAAACTGCACGGCTGCAGAGCTCTGATATTGCTAGCGGAAAAAATATAGTTGGAGTGGGACTCTAAATAAAAGCAAGACAATGAAAATTAAAAATAAAAATAAAAAAATAAAACGAAAATGAGTGAATTAGTAACATTGTCAGATCAAATTAGAAATAAGACCAAAACATTTAGAAATGATAAGAATAAAAATATTTTACGAATGCATTGGGGATTAAATAACTATTGATAACATTGTATAAACAGGAAAGTGAGTGAAATATATGTATACGATAAAGCTTTTTTGCCCAAACGTATTAATTGCTTCATGGTAATTATTATTATTGATGAGAGAAAAAATAACAAAATCACATAAATGAAGGTGGAAGCCTGAGGCAACACTTTCTATACAGCTTTTTTTTTTTTCAGTGAACTGCATGAACTCCTGTAGTTTTACAGAAGATGCTCCAGGTTACATTTTTTGTGTTTTGGAGAACAGACCAGCTTCTCATGTCTGGCACAGAGGTGTGAAATATCAGGAATAGCTCTGATTCCACACAGACTCTCTTTATGGACAGGAATGCACGAGTGCCACAGATATCTGCCACTGAGGTACATATATGTTAAAGGAGCCCCAACATCCATCGAAACTGAAAGCAGCACTGAAGCACCACTGGCATTACATCCAAGGCAGGAATGAGAAAGGTAACAAAAACTGCTGGATTTTGAACATTCAGTTCCATGGGGTACTAGGGCTTCCGTCAGTCAGTTTATGTGCTTACTGAACCGAGCCTGACGGTCTTCCACTCCAGGAATTGCTCAAGATGGAAGTTACAAATGTCCAATTTTGGGCTGTCACTTCAATGACATCACCTGTTTGGGAATGAATGTGGTGACTGACCAACATTCAGACTTCAAGAGAGACACAGCAGTGTCAGAAATGTGACATTATTCATCTTCCAGTTGATGAAGCTGCTTAACAACTTGCTCAACTTCCTGTTTCAG
Organism: Adrianichthys oophorus; assembly: GCA_036245035.1. Lineage (NCBI taxonomy): Eukaryota > Metazoa > Chordata > Actinopteri > Beloniformes > Adrianichthyidae > Adrianichthys > Adrianichthys oophorus. Next base: position 10,897,520 of record BSAI01000101.1, read on the forward strand.
TTATACTAATGAGACACAAATCTGCAGTAGAGATGTCAGGGCCACGGACATGTTGATATTTCTATGAAAAGCAGCTCCACAGCATTTATGAAAACAACATTTTTAAAGATCGATTTCTGAGCTTTCTGGAAAAGGTATGGATTTTAAAAAAATCTTTCAATTACATTTAACCAAGCTAAACTATATTTTCAAAACATTTTGGACTATACTTTATATAGTCTTATACTTTATACTTGCACTTTTTTTTTTTTAATAAATAAAGTTTGATTTGATTCAGCTTACAGGCTAAATGTTCATGTCAGGGACTGAAGGGGTGGGACCCAAAATGCATGAGACCAGGTATGGTGACAGAAACAAAAACATTTAATAAATATACTAAGATGTGACAAATCCGTAGGAGCAACAAAAGGCTGTCAAAACAGAGCAGAGGAGATTACCTGACAGGGATTAGCAAAAACCAGACACTTTCATAGGCTGAGGGCAATTAATTGAACTGAAGACAGCTGTGCATCATTAATCTGAAACTGGTGTGACTGACAAAGGGAAACCAAAAAACATGACGAAGAACATCATAAATCCAAACTTAACCACAGAATCCTTACAGTAACCCTTCCCAAAAGGGCAGATCCCAGATGCTCAAATACCTGAGAGGAGGGGACCTGGAGAAATAGAAAAGAAAAACAAAAAACAAAATCTAGAACACAGTTTGGGTTCTTGCAGTCTAGTGGAAGTGAGGGATGACATGGTGAACCCCTCCTCAGGAGCAGATATGAAGAGTAGCAGTCCCAGTGACTCTCCCCAGGGAAGGGAATCATGAAGGGGAGCAGCCCCGGTGACCCTCCTCCGGAACAGGAAATGTGGCCAAGGGGGATGAACGGCGATCATCCTCAGGGGCAGGGAACATGACGTGTGATCCTGGTGACCCTCCTCAGGAACAGACACATGAAGAGGAGCGGCTCTGGCCACCCTCCAGAAGAACAGGAAACTTCAAGGATGGTCCCAGCAATCCCCTTCAGGAACGGATAGGCTGGACATGGAATGGCATGATTTGAAAATGGCTGCAGTAAACCCTCTCACGCATGGTGTGGCATGGCGTGGAAACATTCTCCTATTGGGTCTAAGGTGGTCAGATCATTCTGTCAGGAGGTGGTGGTGAAAAACCAAAAATGCAAGAGACCAGGCTTGGTGGCAGAAACTTAACATTTAATAAGTTTGACAAAACAGAGCAGATGACTTGAAAAACCAGACTCTTAAATAGACTAAGGGCAATTAAATGAAGTGAAGACTGTGAATAATCAATATACATAAATCAGGAGTGTCTGATAGCGGAACAACTCAAAATACAACTTTGCATATTTGTATTTCCACTGTTATCTTTGAAATGAGGAGCCTTTTTAATATACTCTGCATTTTAGTTCTTAATTGCACTGTTTATTAAGGTTGTTACCTTAAATTATATGTTATTAATACAAATACACTTTAGTATTTATTGATAATTTAATTCAGTGCTGCAAAGGACATTAAATTAATATATTGTGTTTTAAATTGTTCTAAAATAAAATATTTTCAAGTACATAGTTATTTAGTTGTCTTCTTTCTCCTTGTTTTCACACAGAAAAGTATCAATAAGAATACTGATAAGATACCAGATTGATAAGCAGTAACGATAAGAGTAGTATCAATAACATCTTAAAGATATCCATCCCTATTGCTGGCATTATACATGATTTTCTTTCACAATCCTTTCTTATTTTCTCAATGTTATATAGTAGACCCTAGCCTTTAAGGATGCATGTTAACTTTAAATATTTGTTAAATGACTTTGTTACAAGTTTTATTTTTCAAAAAAATCTCTACCTGCATTTTAACCAGAGATTATCTTTTGTGATTGCAGAGATCAGAAAACTCTTGTTGTCTTAGTGTTTCCTAACTGTTTACAGGCCAGAGTTTTGCAGGTTAACAGCTACACCTAAATAGGAGGATTCTGTGTCATGTCTGTGTTATTACCCTAACCAAATTACAACTTGTTCCTGATGTGGAGCCTTCCACAGGTACTGTATCCCTTTGATAGTGAAGGTCAGCTTTGGTACTACACATATCTAATGGCCAATCTGTGTCTTGCAGCAGCATTCCTTCACTGAAGAGCTCCAGTTACAAACATGGACTGCAGCGGGTGAATTCTGCTGTGATGCTTGTGAAGCAGAGAGGCATTCTGCTCACATTACTGGGTCACAGTTTCTGTGCAGTCTGTCTGCGACAGTTTCAGGTATAAGTGGGAAATACCCATTAAAAGGTTACACACAGCACTCAGTTAACACTAAGCTCTTTGTAAAAAAAAAAAAAAAAAAAAGAGTTGCAGTTCTCTGCATATACTTCATAATTTACCATAAAAGCTAAACTGACTTCACAAAACCACCTCTTGTTTTTCATTCTTGTCACTGCAGCTTTAAAAGGGGCAAAGTGAAAAGCGAACGTGCATTGTTGGGTTGCCTCTAGACCCATTTTACATCCTGAATTGGTGGTGCGAGACAAAAGGTGCACAGAAACCAGAGCTTGAGGTAGTGCTGTACTTCTGCTGAGGGTCAGGCGGGCTTGAAGAATGGAGTCCTTTCTCTCTACAGCTTGGCTGAATGTACTGTACACCTCAGAGAAGCACTCAGCAGCAAGAGGAGATGGGTTGCACTGATAATGGACACACAAAAGACTTATTTTAATGTCTCCTCTACCTGCTGGAGCCCGGGTTTGTTTTTGACAAACTCTGCACACATTTGTTCAGTGAGTTTGATCCAACTGTTGGTAAAAGAATGTTTTCCTCGCAGGCTTCTGTGAAGAAAAGATTTGTTTCGCACAATCACCACTCTAAGTTGACACAGCTATTCTTTCTTTCAAACAATGAGAACAAAAGGTCAATTATCATTCTTAAAACCCAGAAAAAATTCTGGCAGAACATCACGATGATGCCAAGATGGCTGGGAGATCTACACAACAGCCCACAAAATAAGAGCTCTGTCACCAAAACCTTTTAAACCCACTACACAAAGGTTAACCAGAAGCCACAAACACAAGACACGTAAACACAGGATGCGCTCAAAGTATCCCCGCTTTAACTCTGACTTCTGAGAGTAAAGCAGTATCCTCCACTCAGACTTCAGATGTAGACTGGAAAATCCTCCAGTTGTTGTCACTCACAGTTGGATATTCACCAATTTTTTTTGTAGGTTTGGACTAAAATGGCTGATTTTTGTTGCCTTCTTTTCAAAGCGTTTTTTTTTTATTTCTAAAAATGTAAGCTATTGCCAGGGAGCAGATGTCCATCCCCTCCTCCACCCACAAGAGAGAGCCATCCCCAGAATATTGACTCTCTGAGCCTCATATTCCCATCAGCCACTGCTTTCTGTTCCCCGGTCTCCCCAGCTGTCCCTCATCATGTAACTGCTACAAACAGTATATAGGCAGTCACTGAACTTCTGCTCAGTGCAAAGTCTTGTTTTACCCGTTTGTTTACCTGATGATTGCTCCTTGTGTCCTGACCGCGTCTTGCCATGCCCGTGTCTGCTTGTGTTTGCTATTACAGTTTTTCTCCGATGGTTTTGCTCATTCTCAAAACTAAAAGGTCATTTGGCCAAACACACTTACACTTCTGCACAACTGTTCAGCTTACTAGCAAAAGCTAATTTATCTCCCAAAACTCATCAGACACGCATCAGAAGCAGATTCTTTTTGCAGGTAGAGTCAATGCCATAAAAATTGTACAGACCCTTCCCAGTTACTTTGGCTCATTCTCATCCATTTAGTTCTTTTCTCCAAATAGCTTGGATGCATCAGCACAACACTATGGATCACCTGCAGACGCTCATATATCAACAAAAACAGTTTAGCCGTGGGTCAAAATGAAGTTTATTTCTCAAATGAATAGTCAGTGCCCTCAAAAAGCATTGTCCCTTTGGAAGTGTGTGAGCACTGCAGCTCAGGCGGCTTAGATGTTTTATCACCGTTGAAGAGGTCAAGCTAACAGAATATATTTGTGTAAAAGTAAAACAAAAAAAAACTGTAAAGGACATTACAGGAAGATCAGCTTCAGAGTTTGGACTTCTCTTGTGACCATCGTCTTCATGCTCCTGGCCATCCACACGGTCCTCTCTGTTTGGCCCGAGATTTTCATCCACATCACAGCAGATATTTTCCCTTGCAATGAAGCGAGGGAAGAAACGACGTGAATGCCTCAACCTTCCCCTACACTGATCTGCTGTGATGTCCTCTCATGCATTATCCATCACTTGTAGCAGGGACCTCTGGTCTTGAGTCTGATGTTCATACACTCTCCACCTCCAAGTGGGAAAAAAAAAACTCTTTTATTGGATTGAAAAAAAGGAGAATAAGGTGGGAGTTCTTGGATGTCTGGCAAACCAGGCCCTGATAAGCTGGCCACAATGAAAACTGACATTGTCCCACACAATGACATAGTGGGGTAGGTGAGGCTCGTCAGGACCCCTTTCATTTTCTGGGACCAGATCTGAAAAAAGATGGTCCAAAAAAATGAGAAGCTTTTGTGTGTTGTTTGGGCCTATGCTGGGTATGTATGTGACCAGACCATTTTCAGGAATGGCAGGACACAAAGTGATTTTGGCCCCTCGCTGACCTGGTATATCCACCGTGGCCCGCTGGCCAATATTGTTATGACCACGCCTGCGACCCTTTGCGTGGTTGAAATTTGTCCATTTAGTTTTGAGAAGTCATTTCAGTTTCAAGAAATGAGCCAAACCAACGGAGAAAAACTGTAAAACCCATTGCACATGGATCCAAATGCCTCCGCCTCTTCGTTACAGCTATTTTTGAGGCAAGAGCTCAGTGGCAACTACAAATTTTTAAACTAAAACATTCAAAAAATATTTGCATTTTTCCTCAGTCAGTGACTACATTTAGCCCATCTGTGTTGGTCAGAAAGTTCATTATTGAAGTTCATAGTAAAATATTGTGAATTTGACCAGTTTCCACCTGTGTTACATGAAAATAGGAGCTGCCAGTTTCATGTAACAGTGTTGCTTTCTGAGGCCCTTGCCATCGTCCTAAAATTATAAAGTACAGCAGCAGTTGTTTTTATACTTGAGGTAAAGAGAACAGACTGAAGTTCTTTTCATAGTTCCGCAGTCCAGACTGTTTTCACCAAAATACTGTTTGTACAGATTGTGCAGGTGTTCTTGAGGTGGACTGTGGAGGAACTCCTTTGTGTAAGGTGGGGGGCCATCCATCTTGAATAACAGCAGCAGTGGGAGGTCGGGCCACGCTAATTATTTGAAACATGTTCTCTGAGGTTTGGAGGCAGCTTTGGTCTGCAAACCATGCAGACTGTCCTAACTTCCTGCTTTTGTCCATCACCAAGTTGAGGCTCGTTTGCAAAAAGGCTTTTTACAGTTGAGTCTTATTTTTTTTTTCAACAATAAGCGCCTTAGTGGAGGCTAATCACATCTGAAAGGCTGCCTCAGTGTCTTCCACATCCTGAGAAGATGTTTTTTGTGCGCATTTATTCTGGCAGGTTTGATGTGTATCAGGATTCATTTTGTCTAGGAAGTCTGAAAGGTCCTGAAGACTTGTACAGATCACAAAAACTCAATTCACTTGAAGTTAGCTAAAGGTCTAAGAGGTTTTAGCTGTGTGAATCAGGTGATTGATGCATTTTTTTTATTGTAAGTGTAGCTAGTTTTAAGCTGCGGTAATTTAAAGTTGTGTGTGTGTGTAAATTGTATTTTGTAGCTTTTTGTAATTCATAATTTTTGTACATGTAAATACACAAATGCAAGTTCCCACAGTTACACACAAAATGTAAGTTACAAATCAAGAATTACGTACACACAAATTCAATGAGTCAAATTTCTTTCCATATATTTCCTTTATGAATTCAAAGGACTTGCAATATGAGCAGGATTTCTTTTTTTCCCTGTCTTCGTTGGGCATTATCGCCTTCTAGTGACCAGTGTTGGGACCTGTGTGGGTTTTTTGGTGCAGTTTGGTCCACTTCCGTCCTCGGTTCACTCGTGGGACCTCTGTGTGATAACTAACCAAGTCAGATAAAACATTTTCTGTCCACTTAAATCGAGTCCACAGGACTATAACAGCGATTAATTTAACGTAGGCATCATATGAAGATGTCCTAAGCCTAGCTGGCTATGCTAGTGTTGGTGCTTAAAGTTTGAGTCTCCCAGCGATGTGACACCTACATTTTTTTAGCCAGAGATGCAAATTGGTAAAAAACTGAATGAGGTAGTACTTGTCATGGACAATATTTGTCATGTTCCCCATCTTATAAATTGCAGTAATTAGTCTCCTTGAAAACCATTTTGATTTTAGCGCTGAAATCCTACCCTTAAGTGTCACTTAAGAAGGAATAGGGTTTTTGGCATGACCCAAGAGGCAACACTTTCAAAGTTATAGAAAGCAGGTTAGTGTCATATGTCAGTAACCCTTCACAGAGTTGCCCTGTCCTTCACTTTCATCACTTCCATAGACATTGATTTTAGCTTCTTTTCTTAATTGCATAAAACTTTGGAGAAATAATTACAAATCAACATTAAATTCACTTTCAATACTTCAAGAAAGTGTAATACAAATTATTCAAAAATTAAGTTACTTTGACCACACAAACAACTTGTTTATTACTGTGAAAATAACTCAAACTTTGTGATTTGGTAGAAAACTGTACAGCTGAAATAATATTCAAAGCAGAAAATTATTTATTATCAAGAAATAAACCAAAGTTATTCATTTAAAGAAAGAAAAAATATAATTTCAAAGAAAAAAAGTACATTTATTATACATCAGGCACACACAAACAAAAAGCGGTTTTTGTGTATCCAAATGTGGAGCAAGGCTGTGTAGCAGAACCAGTTTCATTTAAAACAATCTCAAAACAAAAAGGAATTTGGAAACACATATAGAAATATGGCTGCTGATAGATGTGTGCACATTCAAAACATAAATAAACAGTGATGTCTGTAAATTTTAATGAATATAAACTTGAATTGTGTGGAGGGTTGCATTTGGGTGGGATGGGGAATAAGATTTACATGGCACCAACTGAGTGTTTATACATGGCAATGAGTGTGGGTTGTTTCCATGTGTGTATGTTTATCTTTACGTGTAGTTATATGTGTGTATATGTGCATGTGAAACCTAATATGTACTCATTAGAGGGAACAGGTCTACAATAGATAGTTTGTGCAGTGGGTGTGATAAACACTGTCTTTCAGATGCTTGTATTTTTTTGTCCTATCTTTACTTTTAAAGTATATGTCCAAAATAAAATATCATCATCATTCTCATTATCATCATCAAATATACCTGGATGACCTCAGACGTCACCCAAGACGAATTTTTTTTTTTTTTGTAGATTTTTACAATGTGCAGAGCAGGACAAAGCAGAGTTCAAAACTCTGCCAATCAAATGTCTAAAATGTGTGCGTATACATAGGTTTATCTTGGAAAGAAAAAAAATTGCTCCTATTTGCAACCTACATCTGATGGTGTGTGGCAGGACAGCAAGATTAGGTTTTTCCTTGTTTTTGTTAATTTTGGGAACCGAAGCCCTTTTTCATCCAGTTCAGCTGAGAAATGTGCAGCATCTGATGTTTTGAAGTGCAAGTGGACTAACATCTCTGAGAACATTTTTTCATTTTGTCAAATAAGCAACTTAGAGCATCAAATGTGTTCTACGGGTAAAACGGGGTCAAACCTGGCATAAGTGAGGTACGGCAAATAGAGACATCAGTTTATATAACATTAATGGTATCAAAATGATTGGTAAAAATATAGTTTAGTTTCATACAGAATAGTTAAAAAAGCTGTCTTTTAACTTTATTTCAGATTTGGGATTTATTTATTAAAGCTTTGGTTTTATGTTTAATACACAAGCCAAAAAAATCTCAGGAAATAAATAAAGACATTTATTAACACAGACAATTTGGTCAAGTTTTACAATTTTAAAAACTATTTATTTCCTTGAAGTGAACAGTAGCTACATTAAAAAACAGCATTTATTTTGTACAGCTAAGAAAATGTTTACAGACAAGCCAAAAGTAATTGTACAAAAACAATAGAAACCTTGATACACAATAACAAGAAAGTAAAAACAATGAATAACACCGTATCAGTGTGCAAACCGTTTATACAGATGGACGCGCGCCTCCATGCGAGGCCACGGCTCCTGATAAATTATTTAAATAGGATTTATCTACACACACGCACAAACAAACTCACAAACAGCTAAGACCAACAGAAAAATAATTTATCTTCAAAAAAATGCCAAAAAGATTTAAATCTTCCGTTTAACTGGGATTCATCACAACATGGAAAAGATACGTCCTGTTATGTACATCTTTTGCCACAGGAGCAATTTGATGTTGGTTCTTTCAAAGGACTTCGTCTGATTGAAGGAAATAGAGTAATGAGGTAATTTTGGTGTGTTGAAGTTTCCTTTGTTTTTAAATTTCTATGGAAAAACACACAATTCATGTTAAGTAGTCCTACAAAGACCTGATTTTGGATCAGTTTCCATTTTAAAAAAGGTTTGGATACTCTTTTATGAAACAAAATTAATACATTTTGTTTGCTGCCTACATTGTAGACAGAAGTAAAATGAATCAGATATTTTGACAAAATAAAGTGAAACTTTTCAAAGGCACCTTGAGAAAGAAACAGACACATTCCTTAATAAAAAGATACAATTATAAAAACAAACTAACAGTTTTCTTGAAATATGCGTTAGTTGACAATGATGAAGGAAAAAAAGAAAAAAATATATAAAAGATTAAAATAGGAACAAGAAAACTGAGAATGAAAAATTTTCTGTCAACATGTTTACAATAAAAAACTTGAGAATTTTTAAGGAAAAAAAAAAAAAAAAAAGGAAAAAAAATTTTTTTTTTGAAGACTGTCAGAAAAATTGCCACTCACCGGAGGATTTATGAACCCCCACAAACACATGTTATAATAGCAACCTGTCGTTGTTTGGCTCACTGAGATGGTTAATTGCATTAAGTAGAGCGACAAAAGTTACCGTACTTTCCCCACTATAAGGGCGCACTTAAAAGCAAAAAAAAAAAAAAAAGACAGTGCACCTTATAATACGAAACACCTTATATTTAGATCCATTCTGTGCTCACTGATGTCCAAGTGATTTTGAAAGATACAAGTTACTCTGTCAAGATATTTGGTTGGATGTTATTGTTGATATGCTAACACGGCTAACGTGTAGTGGTGTCGGACTGTGTTTTTTTACGTGTTACTAACAAGGTTGGAAATTAGAGTAGTCACAGTAAAGTTTGCTTTCAGTATCAGTCTGTTTTATTACGGGTTGCCAACAAGGTTTAGAGTTAAAGGTAATGTGAATACGCTAACACGACTAAAGTGTAGCGTATTACAAACGTGAACACAGGTAATAAAGTCTGACTGACTGACCTATCTCTGACTCTTTTGTCTAGCTTAATAAGCCTTAGAGTTGTGTGTGATTTATACAAAATAGACCATTCCTTAACAGCGCAACATATAAACCAGGGCGCTCTATTTTGAAGAAAATACATTTGTCCATATGTTGCATTCAGCGGAAAAAGAAAAAAATGCCGTCTAACTGCGTAAAACATTTATCTTAAGGGCACCATCTAGAGTCAAAGTGCGATATTACACTGGAAAAAAACCTTGGTGTAAATGGTGGGATGCATTTTTAATTTTGCTTGCATATTTATGTAAGTTATGAAATACTTTGCTTTAACTTTTTTTTTTTTTTGGCTTTGCTAGTTGGGAACAAAGACAAATAATTAGAAATAGTTGTAGATGAAAAACTCCAGTCAGCATTTGACGAAGTTTCAATTCTAGTTGGTGTAAAGTTCTTCTCACAATCTGAGACCTCAATAAAAGTCGATCACATCAGCTCTATTGTGGTAAAATAATACATTTATTCCAAAAGTCTTTTTGTTGTGTTTTACTCCTCAGGGTGGCCCCTAAAAATATTCAATCTTAGAGTCCTCAGTAGTCCAGGAAATGCTTTAGTGACCGTGTTGTAACTTTTGAGGAAGTCCTATTTTTTGTGATGTTTTTTTTTCATTATATATGTCTGAGATTGTAAAAGTGATTGTTTCCATTTAATCCTGAGAGTGAAAAACAGACATCAGCTGACTCAAACTCAAAAAAAAACAGAAGGTTCTAACAGCAGGGATTTCTCTTCATTGCTTGTTTTTCACAAACTGTACATGTGAACACAAACATCTGTGATGTGATATCCCTCCTATCTCCTCTTCATAGCCAAAAGTTTGTTTGTTTTAAGTTGCAGTCTTTGACGTCAACAATTCTTTGAAAGTGTCTCTTCATCAGCGCTGGTCAGGAGACGAAAAAGGGAAAATTTCATTTTGTTTTTCTTTGGGATGTTCATCCGAAGAAAGCAAACAGGCTGAAGAAGATCGTCAGAGAGACAGAGATGTAAGTGCATGGTTTTCCAACAGGAACCTTTCCAGCACAGAGATGAATGAGTTCTATCAGGAAGCTGGAAGGCGGGCAGAGCTGGGACTGAAGGTGCTGGTGTCCAACTTGCAAAGCCCCAAAGCTGTTTTTTTCTTTCTTTCCTTCAGTCCTTTCTGTTCTCAGATCCTCAACTTTGCACTCAGCTGGTAGCTCTTTGCACAAACCAGCATGGAGTTACCCTGAGGCTGATCATATGCCTTCGCCCCGTTAGAGTGTGCGTGTCACAGAAGAAAGCGTTGAAGATAAATCAGCTTCTGGACTTTGCAGAAAAATCTAGAAGTTCTGACTTAGTACAGAAAAAGGTGCATTCCTCAAATCCTACTTATGCATCTGTCAAAAACAAACGGATATGTATCAGGAATTTGTACTTTGCTTTATTAATAGAAACTGTTAGGTAATATGTTAAACATACCTCTGCATTCATACTTCAGGTCTGAGAAATATACCATCTCCTGAGAGAAGACAAACAGACCTAGCCTGCCGCCTGCATACGTCTTGTCATAGATGCTTCCAGAGTCCGCCATCATCTTCTTCCCTTCATACATTACAACTCTGAGAAAGACAAAAACAAAGGAAAGCTGAAGAGGTCTGAAGTTCTTTGACGTATTTACCGTGACACGTTGGTGTTTTTCACTCACCGAATAAGTCCTGTTCTCGGTCTGTGGATCAAATGCCACCTGTAGGCAGTGAAGTCCTTCCATCCAACGTTCTTTGGGTCATGCCACAGTGTGCGGACCTACAGAGTAAAAGAAAAGAATGTGTGAATACAATCTACCCACTGAACTCATTTTTTCAGGGTGTCCATACCTGTCCTGGGGTGTTGCCTGTGTGCCACAAAGCATTCCTGAGATGCTCTCCTGGACCGGTAGTGGAGTTAACCACTTTGATGGACAAGCCAGAGTAGCCCTGAGCTTTCGTAGGTTTATGGGACCAGTAGGTCTGTGTGATCTGCTTCCACATCACCACGTAGAACCTGGAACTCGACTGGTAACCAAATACAAAACCAGCGTAGTCATCATCTCGTTCAGTGTTGATGAAGAAAGTTCCACTGAAGTCCACTGCGTTGAACTCGTGGTAACCTGGAGATGGCAAAAAAATAACCCAGCACAATTATGAAAAAGTGTTTGATCAAACATAGAACAGCTTTTGCTTAAAATTCATGGTGCTGTTTGATGAGTTTCCATCATCGTTTTAACCAAAAATTCTAAAATTCAATGTATAGAAACACTAATCTCTAATGCAGTTTTAATCCTTGACTCAAGCAGTTTCAAATACCTGAATAGGTTTTTAAGGGTAGACTGAAACGTACATTTGTTTATTCTTGACTCAGACAAAATACTTACTCGGACAAAAGGACAACACTAAGAGTTTTGACCCAAACCATGCTTGGAACGGTTTTAGGAGACATTCTTTTTGCTTACCGACAGCGATGCCAGGATCACAGTTGACAGTCTGAACCAGCTCCTTGCCTTGGTGTCGGACAACCCAGTTTGGATCAATCTGGGAGGTTCCCTTTGGATCCAGTGGAACCATCTGGAATTTGCGGAAGTCTGTCTCACTGATGTCAAAGTTCTCTGGACACACGTCATAGATGTCTGGCACGTTGTCCTGATCAAAGTCTTCTTTACAAGCGTCTCCACGGCCGTCCCCTGGAAAGCGTATGTTCATGTTACTCAAGAATAAAACAGTATCTACGTAGTTCAAGCTACGTCCTTCATTTCAAGTTCACCGACCATCAGAGTCGAGCTGGTCGGGGTTAAAAGCCAGCCTGCAGTTGTCTTTGTCATCGGGGATGCCATCGTTGTCGTCGTCATGGTCACAGGCATCTCCTTTGCCGTCTTTGTCATGGTCAGCTTGGTTGGCATTAGGAATGTACGGGCAGTTGTCCAGGTTGTTCTGGTGTCCATCCTCATCAATGTCCTGGTTACTGTCACATTTATCTCCCACACGGTCATCATCTGAGTCCACCTACAGAGTACACATCATAGCCACAGCTCAACATATAAATCACCTAATGCTGTGATACTAACAGTGTGGGCATGGCAGATGTCTGCATTGGTTGGTATGGAAAATGTATGTATGAAGTAAAGATACAAAAATTATTGATCTCAGGACATGTAAGTAATACTATGTTTGCTATGGACCAGAAGTCACCACTTTCAAATGAAATGAAACATTTGACACTTTCATTGTGACATACAGTTAACAATTTATCTAAGCAATGTCCAAAGTCGGACTCATTGGCCATATGTGGCCCACATTTAAATTTCCACCAGCCTGCAGGCTCCAGTCATAAAATCAATCATATTCAGCCCCCAGGACTTTCTAAAAACTGTGCATACGATTTCTCAATTGTGCCTGGGTAAAATCCGTCATTAGTCTATGTAAACCTGTGACAACACTTTTGTGGGACCCTCCTGTGACAGCATATTTCTAAAATATAGACAGTGAGTAATAAAATGGACAGTTAACAGCAAGAGCTGCTCCTTGTAACAATGTGGTCAGGAGAATTGGGGACATTTCACTTGAAATGATAAAGGGAAAGTTTTGATTTTTTTTTACTCAGTGACGAATTATTTCAGAGGAGTGGACAATGACATTAACTTGAGTGAAAAGTCTAAAATGCTAAACGAGAGGATTAGATTTATTGTTTTTTTAATCAAAACCAGAATGATTTGCACTTCTCAATAAGAGGACTATTTTCCTGTTCACATGATTTAAATTTAGAAGTTTACAGTGATCATTTAACAGTGAATAATATGTCACATATTACAAGTTTTTTTTTTAAATTCCAGTCTTCATCTGCTGAGCTGATCCTATTTTTACGTGGGGGCGGGGCTTTGAGCTACGACATTTCCCATGGGGTAACAGAGAAGACTCCTCACTACACATTTTCAACACTTTTCTCAGACAGACATAAACACTTATTTCTCTTGTTTAAGCTCTCAAAGGTCATATCTTCATAGAAAATAAATCAAATTTTAGAATGAAAACAATATTGCTCTCTCCCAAAGTTTGGTACATCAGAGTGGGGTGGTACAGGAACAGACACCCGTTCCGGAGCAGAAAAGAGATCACATCACTATAACCTCTTTGGGAACCATGGTAAATCACGTCCCAGTAGCCAATTGGCTCAAAGCCCCGCCCCCACTTAAAAATAGGATCAGATGGCAGTGATAAACTTGAAAACTGAATTGAAACAGAACTGAAAGCAAAGAGGAAGAGCTTAAAAAAAAGTTGAAAATGTAAACACTTTTTTTGTTTGTTAACAGTTTTAGGTTTCAATTTTTCTTTTTGTTCAAGTTTTAAATTTACAATTGTTTTTTCAAATTTACAATATTTCTTTCAAGTTTACAATATAATTTTTTTCAAATTTATAATTTTATTTTAAAATTTTCAAAAATTCCTTCAAGTTTACAATTCGAAGTTTTGAGTTTTCGAATTTTCAAAAAAAAATTTCAAACTTAAAATGTCTTGTTTTCAAATTTTCAATTTAAAAAAAAAAATAGGCAATGTGGTTTTTCATTCACTAAAGTGAAAGATCAGTTTAAAAACTGATCTTAAATTGACTCCATACATCCACTTCTGTGCATGTGTCCTCTAGCCTTTGATAGAAGTGCAAGTCACAAGTACAGGAGATTAGCCTTTGATGCCCCCCCCCAAACACACAAAAGAATCCCTGTTGTTCAACACATTCCTATTCCTCAATGTAGCATGGCACAGGTGGATGGACAGCATGCACACACCCCAGGGCCAGCCCATTCCTCAGTAATATCCAGCCCAAGGCTTCGTCAAAAGGCCATTGAAAGGACCTGCCCACCCCACCCCCGAGTACGCCTTATTGAACTAATGTGCCCTTGAGCTGCGTGGTGGACTTGCTCCACTGTTACATGGCGTGATAAGGCTCAAACAGCTGAAAGACAGATGAATGCTGAACTGGAGAGAAAGATGGAGCTCACGTTTTTACCGGGGGTGTGTGTGTGTGTGTGTGTCGGGGGTGTGTGTGTGTGTGTGTGTGTGTGTGTGTGTGTGTGTGTGTGTGT
>BSAI01000101.1:10912078-11180860 GCA_036245035.1 Adrianichthys oophorus
GTGTGTGTGTGTGTGTGTGTGTGTGTGTGTGTGTGTGTGTGTGTGTTATGGATCTACACACCTGATCGGGATTATGCTCCAGAGGGCAGTTATCACACATGTCTCCCACTCCATCCAAATCCGTGTCTCTTTGGTTAACGTTGTACACATAGGGACAGTTGTCCTTCTCATTTAGAATTCCTGGAAAATGCCACCAAAAAAAATATTACATTTATCTGTAACATCCTTATTGTTCTCTCAGTTCTATTTTCTCACCATCTCCATCAATATCCACAGCACAGGCATCGCCCTCGCCATTGTTGTCCGTGTCTGTCTGGTCTGGGTTGCTGTTATAAGGGCAGTTATCACAACGGTCACCCACTTCATCGCGGTCATAGTCGTACTGCCTGGGATTGTACACGAATGGACAGTTATCCTGTTTCAAAAGGAGACAGATGAGGAGGTGAAGACAGTCTTCAGATAGAGTGTTATCCTTCTTTGTGCAAACCTGTCTAATTACAGGGGAGGGGTAATGCTGGATGAAAAGGTGTTTTATCAATGGGCTTTGTCACGGATGTATGTCGGGATTAGTGGCACACAGAGGAGCTCTTTCTCAGATCGGCTTCAGCCTTGGAATTTGGGATTTTAGCTCAAACCAAGTTTTTGTTTTCCTGCTGAGCCTCTCATCATGAATCTTCTTAGAGACCACAAACGTTTCTAAGTGATCTTACTGACCCTGTCATCAGGGATGCCATCGTTGTCATCGTCTTCATCGCAAGCATCTCCAATTCCATCTTTATCGTAATCTTCTTGCCCCGAGTTAGGAAGGTTGGGACAGTTGTCCTGATCGACAGACATGATTTGCTCATTCAACCATCACTTGTGACATCAAAGAAACTGCAGCTGCTGCTGAACTGTAATTCTAAAGTTACAGTTTAACCGTACCTTCTTGCAGTGGTAGGTGGCATTCTCTACACACACCAGGTCAGCATTGGGCCACCCATCCAGGTCTGTGTCCTCTCCACAGATGTGTCCGTTTCCGGCAAAACCAGGCTTGCACTCGCAGCGGAACATGGGATCCGAGAAGTGGCCAAGGTAGTTGCAGCGGGCATTTTTGTTGCAGTCATGACTTCCATCCAGGCAGGGATTACGGGGTGTACACACCTGCAGGTTAAGGGAAGGGTGGAGGAGTTTAAACAACAGCAGATTAGCACAGGTGTCTGCTCGTTATTATAACTGTCTGCTCTGGCATTACTCGCCTGTTTGTTGGCAGTAGCTTCTTCGATGCCTTGCCCATATGGGTGGGGTCCTGTGTAGCGAGGAGGGCATGGCAAACAGTTGTAGCCTGGATCTGTATTCTCACAACGGTGCACGCCATTGAACTCAAAGCAGGCGTCTGGTACCTCCTTGCACTAGTTATCAATTAAAGAAGAGTTAAAGGAGTTTTGGCAGGATTACAGCTGATTACACTTGACTGATAATTTAGTATCATGAATGTAATACCTCGTCGATATCTTTGCACTTGATGCCGTTTCCAGAGTAACCATTGGGGCACTTTCCACACTTCCAGGAGCCATCAGGGAAGCTTGTACACTTGGCTCCAGAAAAGCAGGGGTTGGACAAACAACCATCTGCAAGCAACAATAAGACCTTCTTATTAACGAGTTTTAAATAAAATGCCTTGCAAAAATAGAAAACAGGATCACAAAGAACGACAACACTTCTATAACTATTAACAGTGACTAACCGACTGGACAGGCTTTCTTGTTGCACATCTGTTTGTCTGTAGCCTCGCCGACGCACTCTTTTCCACTGTATAGAGGAGCAGGATTGTTGCACAGACGCTTACGAGTCTGGACACCTCCTCCGCAAGTGAGAGTGCACGAATCCCACGGAGACCAGGGTCCCCAGTTTCCATTGACTTAAAGGGAAGAAAGGTTTACTGTTATTTTCACATGCTCAGAATCAGCAAGGTAGGATATTTTAAGGCCTCTAGTACTGGAACATGATGTATTTGAGTAAACAGTATGTTTATATTCCTTTATTTTGCAATAACATATCAACTGATTGTTGGGGCTAGAACAACTACCAAGGTTGTTCTTTGAAACCCATTAGTGTTTGAAAAGCATGAAATCATCCAGTCAGTGTTTGTGATTTAAGTCAGTTTGGTGGAATTTTTCAGACAAATCAAAAGTCAATGTAGTGCTGCATGATAATTTAGAAAGCTGCAGTTGGATTCTACTCAAGGACGGATGCTTAGACTTACTGGGACACGGAGACTTCTGGCACTTCTGGGTTTGTCGAGCTTCTCCCTCGCACTGCTTTCCTCCCAGCTGAGGAGTGGGAGAGTTGCATAGGCGGATACGAGTGATGACACCTTCGCCACAGGTGACAGAGCAGGATGACCAGGGCGACCAGTGGCTCCAGCTGCCATCTTGCTTGACTGGAAGAGGCCAACAGGTTAAATATGAGAACAATGACCAAGGCTGGTAAGTTGATCTGGTTTGATCTGAACTAAGGGGAAACCGTCATTAATAAAAGTTTTTAAACTTTGAAAACAGAAAACTGCTTTATGCCTAAAAGGGTAAAAACAATGTTAATTCTGGATTAGCTGATGACCTCTCAGCACAGCAGGACTCACAGCGCTTGTCGCACTCTTGCAGGTAGCAGTCGCGGGTCTGCACAGAGGTGCCCTCGCAGTTGTTGTTGATGCGATCGCAAGAGCGTCCTCGCTGCTGAATGCCCCGCCCACATGACACAGAACAATGAGTCCATTCAGACCAAGGTGACCAACCATCCTCTGCGTAGTCGCTCGCTGATCAACACAGAGAAAAAAGGAGACAATGAAGGAACTCTTTCAGTGAGGCTCTGCTCCTAACAAACTCCTCATGGGGGGCAGAAGTACCAACTCAGAAGATGGAGATGCTCCTCCTAAAGCCAGAAAGCTCCCTGAGATGAATGTGGATCCTCCTTTTTTGTAAAGATTTTAATAAAAATAACAGTCTGCACATGCCAGAAGAGCATGATGACTTCACAAAAAGATAAATTATAATTGAAGGAAAACTGAGAATTTAAGCCATGTTGAGACAGTCAAAGTGTTTGAATTAAAAGTGATGCACATTTCCTTTTGATTCATATCCTGGAAAACTGAAGTGTTTTGATCAAACATGGGCAACGGCACATAAAGATGCTCCTTTGGAGAAGCAGATGCCTTCATTGTGGCCTCTCAAGCTGTTTATGTAACGTACATTCAGGAAACAAATGGGGAGACTCACGTGTTCCACAGCGGGGGCAGCACTCCCCATCGGGGACCGTAGCATTGACACAGGGGATTAGGGGGCAGGAGATTTTACGGCACACGGTGGCAGAGTTCTGCAGAGGCAAAGACACCAACATGAATGTGACAGTTTGACTTAATCTGCAAGAACCTGGAAAGAACTGTAAAATGGATTCCACCTAAAGTGTTCCTTTTTTCCAAGAATCTCCTTCTCAATTAGGAGCTAAGCCTTCCCTAAAACTGCAAGATTAAAGTCCTGGTGATAGCAGACATTATACCAATGGAGGTAGTTGGGGATGGAAGCACCATTGCAGGTAGAAGAGACCCACCTGACACGTACACTCGGTGCAGTCATCCACAGTCCACTCGTCTCGGTTTTTGCGAACAATGCCGTTGTGGATACAGACACCTCTGTGGATGCCGATCCGGGTCTTGATCAACTTGTTCTCATCGGTCTGGAAGGGATTGGACAGTGAACTGATGTCAAACGTGTGGAACGTTTTCAGTGAAAGCAATTCAAGTCAAGGAACATGAAGCAAACCTCAGCATAATTGATACACCCATTGGGCATTGTCAAAGTAAAAACATAAGCAGAAGAACCACTGCGTCTCTCTTGTTACTATGGCTACCATCCAGCCAAAAGAAAAAATGTTTCATAATATACAAACATCAGAATAATTTAAACATTTGACCTTTGTGGACATCACCACATTGACCCAAATGTTAACTTCCCAACAAGAAACCAGAATCTTTGATGGTTTTATTGGTTTCTCTGTGTGTCCTGTCAGATTCCTCTAAAGACGCGGTGTATTTAGAAAGACTGAAGTTTTTCCACTCACTTGACTGATGTAACACTGGAAAATCTTAAGAAGAAAACTAAACACCAGCGTGATTTACATTAAAACATACGGCTACATAAATCTTAATCTAATGTAGACACTCGTTCATTGACCAGAGACACAAAGAAACGATTGGTATAAGACTTTAAACAAAAATGCTTCCACACGTCACAACGTCAAACCTTCCATGATCCATAGAAACATATGGCCGATCCTTTTAATGACAAACTTCAGTGAAAGCTAAGAACATCTTTATGCCCCTTTAAAATCAATGAGGTACGAAATGTTTTTCTTAGAAAAGCATTTGTAGCATTAAACAAACAAGAACTGTAGCACACTTTCACCTGTGTTGTGAACTGTGTAGGAATGTGTTTATGTGCTAAAAACCTTATGATTAAAAAAAAGAGATGGAAATGCTTTGATTTTCAGGTCGAAATATGAACAAAAGTCATTTTGCTTCCAATTTGAAAACTTTCCACAGATTTATAACTGCAGACGTGGATGTGCATATTGTATCACCAATAGGAATTGAATGGACGTGTCCAACAAGGGCTTCTAGTTTTTACAAATAACAGAAACAGTTCAAATTTTCAGACTTTTTTTTTCCTTTAAAACAACTGGTAAATAACTGTGTTATACCAGAAAATTATGCCTGTGAGTTTAGCTGAAATTTTGCCAATGGCATCATTCTGTCATCATAGCTCATGGCAATGGAAGAAAAAGATTTTGCTTCTAGAGACAGACACAAAAACTGCCACTTAGTATAAAAACAACATATGTTTCTGCTTCTGTGTTTAGGGCTGACAAATTTGCTTTTGCATTTGGGTGCAAAAATGAGTCCATCAGCTTTTAATTCAAACATGAAGCCCATATGTAAATATACTGAGTTTCAGACATGAAAAAGCCTGTTTGGTTCTAAGAGTATTCTTAGCAAGAGCAAAACAACAGTTTTCATGTGTTTCTTATGCCCTTTATAGACTCTGTGTGATCTATTTGGTTTGCTACCAAACCAGCTCCAAGTGTGCTTTAGTGATGTCTGCAGTGCATGTGGCTGCTGTTATTTCTTCCTCACCAGCTGACGGAGTTCATTGGACAGCTCCTTGACCACCACACCCAGACCCTTCAGCTCCTTGAACATGCTGATCAGGTCTTCGCAGGAGAATCCACAGACCATCTGAAGATCTGCAGGAGAGCGTCATCAGAGAAATGCTCTTCTTGATGAGCAGAAGTGCTTCGGGGTTCACTCAGGCGGAGTTTACCTTTAGTTTTATGTCCGGTGTACTCAGTTCGGATGGCCGAGGAGCCGTTGAGATTCTTCAGGATCATGGTGTCACTTGTAGCTTGAAAACAGCATCATAACTCCTCGTTATGGATTTAAAAGCACAATGAAGCAACAGCATATCTAATGTCAAGTAGAACACAGCGGCAGAAAGACTATTTTGGAAAAGCTTTGTTTGGACACGGAGAAGTGTTCTGGGATCATTTACTTACAGCTTTGGCAGCCTTTGTTGCGCATGATGGCTTCCAGCGTAGTTCCAAAAACGAAGCGCACGTTCTGAAGAACCCCCTGGAAACACAGCTCAGTCTGAGACTCCGGGGAATCAAACAGTGAAAATGAACAACATTCTATCCTGGTTTCCGTGCGTCTTTACGCAAACCAAAGTCCTCAGGATATTCCACACTTCTGATAGGAATAAAGGTTCCGGTTTGAATCGCTCCAAGCTCTCACCATGAACCGGTCCTTCACTGCGCCCTTCCCGACTCTAAGCCGCGTGCCCGGCGGGGTCTCTTGCGTCAGGATGCTGTGGATTGGCGCGTCCAGCTCGGCAGTGTTCACCTCCTCGCACCCAACGTAGAGCTGCGCGCGCTCCTCCTGCACGAACAGCGTGATGTTCTTCCAGTGGCCCGTGGCCAGGTCCACCTCTTCGATGGAGACCACCTGCTGCTTGTTCTCCGTGGAGTAAACAATGTCCAGGGTGTTCGCTTTGCCATTGGAGACGATCTCGAGCACGGGTCCGGAGCCGTCGCGCTTCTCCACGGTCAGGATGCTGCCTCTGGTACGCTTGAACTGCTTAAAGTTGAGCAGCAGCAGGAAGCCCCTCTCTGCGTGGATGGAGTCGATCAGGTCCCGAAAGGCGCCGTCGGGGAGCGGGGGGATCAGGTCCGGGTTGACGATCTTGTAGGCGGGGCTGTACGGGTCGTCTCCCTTCACCAGGGTCACCCCGTGGTTCTTGCTGGGGACGCGGATGAGCTCGAACAGGTCAAACACGCTGTTGTCATCTCGGCTCTCTGCGCAAAAGAAATCAGAGCGCGTGAGAGGGTGCACGCGCGTTTCCAAAGGGTGAGAATAAAACCCCCAACTCACCTGCGACCCTCGCAGCCTCACAGGAGCAGAGCATCAGCAGCAGAAAGGTCCCTGCGCGTGTCATGGTGAGACCTGCGGGGGCAGGGACAGACCACTTTAGGCGTCAGTTCCTCCAAAAACAAACACATGCAGCACAGAGACGCTCACCTGCTTCCCCCAGAGCCGAGCTAAAAGATAGAAAACCCTCCAAGAGTCCAAATCCCGCTGTAATCCTCCTGTAGTCCGATTTAAATCCGCATGGAAATGGTGCGTCCTTGTCCTGCGTGATTCCAGACACGCGTGTCTCCGCGGAAATCAGGGCTCTTTTCAGGCGACTCAGGGACAAAGTTCATTTAAATAGTTTAATGCTATTCCTGAGGGGGAAGTCCGTCCAATCACGGCGAGAAAATGGGAAAAAGGGACGAGCTTATCCACAGAGGGTGGAAAGATTCCCCCCTCCCTCCGAAGGCTGAGGGACCCGCTCTGAGGGCCCCGTGGCTCCTCTCACTGAAGTCCAAGAAGCTGTGAAGATGAGCTGTGATCGGCATCTGTCTGGGGAAAAAACGTATCTGAATTATTTTGATTTTCTAATAAAAACTGGTTTTTCCCTTTGTTATGTTTTTTATTTTTATTTTTATTTTATTTTAACGTGTGTTGGAACTCCTGCGCCTCAGAGACACTCGGCACTTCCGAACCCACCACAAGGAGGAGACAAGAGCTGGAGACAATACTAGACAGTTCAAAATAAACCTTAAAAGGTTTAAATTAATTATTCACGTGCAAATTTAGATTCAAGCTTTAAAAATACATTGCAACACAATTAAAATATTGTATATATAAATTATAAAATATGTAATGACATTTTGATCAAAGAAAATATAGATAGGTTTTGTTTAATTTATTATATTCATCAGAAAAAAAAAGCAGCAGCAAAAAAATGTGTAAAACAGTTTTCTGTTGTCTCATTAAACTTTCAGCAAGAAAATCTTAGTTTTTTTCCCATAAATTCAAATTTTTGGTTACCTTACCACAATGGAACTGTAAGACACACCTGTGCTCCCTTTAAGGAGCAGCTGGACAACCCCAAAAGAGACACCCATATGGGGTTGACCTGTAAAGGTGCGACTAAGACTTAAACTGCTGAAGTTACCAATTATGGAAGAAGTTTCTCTAAATCTTTAAATTCCCAAACACGATAAAAACTGCAATATTTTGGGCGTCGCATATATTTATGTAACAATATTTTTGAGAGGGTTTAAATTGACCTTCTGGTGGTTTTCACTGCAGGTTCCATTCAGATATCTGGACCTCAGCATTTTCTTCAGCATCTGATGGGATGCTGAGGTGCTCCCAAACCTGACAAGAGATACGATCTCCCCATCATAACCTTGAGGCCTTTTCTGAGACGGTCTGAACATTTCTCATTGGACAGCTTCTGTAACATTTCGTCAGATGCTAAGTAGACTTCAACTGTCTCCTTTGATTGTTGATGAGCAGCTCATTTGAGATCATCCTGGATAACCGTCTGAGTCTGTCAGGCTGAACCCAGTCACCCTTTGCAGAGGGCTGGGTTCAGGTCTTCTGGAGCTCACCTTCACAGATCAGCATGGGACCAACTAGAAAAGTCCCTTTAAATCAATTTTAATGAGGTGGATTAGGCACAATTTGTGCTCATCCATTACAGATCTGCATTCAACATTGTATTTATGGAAAAATATAACAGTCTCTAATTGTTCATTTCCTTAAAGCATTCATCAAGGATATTTAAAGGAAGAACACAAAAGTAAGGATCTTGATAAAGTAAAAGTCAATTTATTTGATTTATTTGTTTCAAAGAACAAAGCAGATTTCACTTTGACATGAGACGATCCTGATTTCTGACAGTAGGACAGTTTTTGCTACTCATACTGCTGTCATTTAGCTGTTTAAGACTTTCGTGAGCAGCATGGGTTTCAGTGGGGTCCTGAAGTTAAGGCCGAGCTGACTCCTCTGGTGCCTGAGAGTCTGCCTCAGATCCGGACCCTGTTTCAGCACCAGGTGAAGACACTGGCCGCTTGAGTCCCGGTCAATGTTAACCTGTCTGCAGCATAAAACGAAGGCATGCAGCTGAGGATTTATTACTACTTTTTATATCAATGCTTCAGAGCATGCTAAGAGGAAAAACATGGGAAATGTCTTTGGGCACAGGCTAACATTCCTTTTCTTTTCAACATCGAGAAGTTAGTCAAGGAAATTTAGAGATGGTAGGAGAAGAAAAGCTCCCAATTTACCAAAGAAAAGGGACATTAATGATGAGTAGCAAACAAGACAAAAAAAGTGAAACGTTTTTATGTATAAGGATTTTTTATTTCAAATGTTGAGAATTCAGAAGAAAGTTGTGTTGGAATTTTTACTCTTTGATTCAAAACAATCAGCGTCCACACCGATTAGACCACTTTTGTTCATTTTTTGTCAAAACAATTCAGCATACAGCCCTGTGACAGGGTGACAACCTGTTCAGGGTGAACCCTGCCATCACCCACCAGTATGTAGGGGGGGCTCCTCCAAACCCATGACTCCAAAAGCCATTCAGAGGCTTCCGAAGATGAATGGATGTCAGCATACAAGTAAATATGCTTTTTTGTGTAACATGTTGTTTGATGGTTACAGTACATCAAAACCTGCCCATGAGTACTAAACCTCTTAGCTTACTTTGCAGTTTCCGTACAAGTGTTGATCTCAGACTATCAAAAGCGTGCAATTTCCTTTAGATAGATTGCAATCATAAGTACACTAAATTGTATTTGTTAAAAAGATTATTAAACAGGTGGTTATAAAACTCTGTAAAATTACATTGAAAAGCTGGTCAGTCTAATCCAATATTACCAAATACCATGTTTTCATTTCAAAATGTTGATTTCTATGAAGGACCTGGTACCATGGAAACCACATCTTAATTCATTCATGTCTGGTACTAAAAAATGAGCATAGAGGTTTTAATCTTGTGTTTTACACAACTCCCTTTACAGTTGGATACGGATCGTCTGTGTGTAAAACATATGGGCAAATTTGTATGAGGCACGCAGGGGACAAAAGAAAAGTGTCAAAATGTTCATATCTGACTGAAAAAAGTGTATACAGTGAGGCATCTTTTCGCCTTAAAGATCTTTAATCCGACTTCATGGATTTCACCTACCATGGGTTATTTTTAGAACGTAACCCCTGCAGTAAACGAGGGAACACTATGAAGGAAACACAATGGAGTATTTTGAAATACAGCTTCCTCACTCCACTTACATGAATGAAACAGCTTATCACTGGCTGTGCCTGTTGAATTTATGTACAGGAAGCAGCCAAGTAACATTTAATGACAACTTTCCACATCCTCCATCCGTTTTTGGCAGAGGTTCTGCATCACAGCAGGGTCCGACCTTGCCTACGGGCTGCTGTCTTTCTGTTTCTTGTTTGGCTGACACACCTTCCCATGGTAACTCATCGTATAGTAGAGTCAGACGTGAGTAATGAGTGGCCCATGCTAAGAAAGGTGCATGCATTTTGAAAGGAAATTATATCTACTGGACAGATTAGCGGATGGGTTGGTCCATATTGAATTATAAACACAACACAGTCAGATAGTTTTTTTTGCTGATTTCCTCACTCTGTCTCCAGATAGTCAAGAAACAAGTTGGATAGTTCTTGGAAAACAAGAAAAAATATCACTAAAAAGAACATTTTATCAATAAAAAGCTGTTTTACATTAAGACTTGTTACATTTTTGAGAATTTCACAAACCTATATTTCAAAATAACCCCTCAATAACCACTCCAAACATGATTAAAGTCCCATCAGTTGTCACACACCTTGGTGTGTAAAACTTGTTCTCCACATTTGATCCATCCCCTGGAGGAGTGGTGAGCTGCAGTCACAGCAACACTTAGGAACAATTTGGTGGTTTAATTCCCCCAATCCAACTCCTTAATGTTGAGTGTCAGTATCAAGCAGAGAGGCATTGGGTTCCATTTTTAGAGTCTTTGGTTTGGCTAAGCCTGGATTTGAACTCATTGTTTTCCAGTCTCAGGGCAGACACTCCTCCACAAGGCCACTGAGCTGACAAATATACAACTCATCCAAACTCATTACAAACTTATCATTGTAGACACATTAAACTTGAAGAATGTTCACAATTAGCCCCCACCCAAAAAAAAAAAAAACTTCATGCATACTTTCACCATTGCAACTTGACAAAAATAATTAAGGTACCCAAATGTGTATGTGCTTCTTGTACCAATGTACAAAGACGTTGGTTAAAAAGGATTTCACCATCTCACCAGGTGCTGTACCCACTGCCACAAGGTTCCAAATTCTGAGAATAAGGTGAGAGACCTGATCTTCCAGCTCCACAGGGATCATGGAAAAATAATTCTCCAAACCACAATCCTTTCGCTGTGCCTTAGAGTTCTGTCCATAAAGAACCAGTCATGAAGGGTTCTGTTGGAATGCAACATGCAGGAGGAACAGGTCCAACATACTGCAGGCAATCTAAACTGAGCTTCTGCTTTAGTCACACCAGAGAGCCCTCTGAGAGACCCAATGCTCACAGAGCACCCTCCACAGGACACCACAGGGAATGCAGTCAAATGCCTTCTTCAAATACAGACAACACATCTGGTGAGCTCCCACGAACCTTTAAACTTAAATTTACATTGACATGGTAAAATTAAGGATTTTCTATTATTGTTATAATTATTAACATCCGCTATTTGTGCCATATTACGTGCAACTTAACATTAGCCTGTTTGAATTAGATTTCAACACCAATTAGATCCTAGCAGGCTACTAGAAATTAGAAGCTGGGGAAAGTCTGGTGCACTGGGGTTCTGTCTTCTTTTACTTCTCCTCCATTCTTTATCATTTATCCTGTATTAATTTTTTATTACGTTCTTTATGCCTCTGTTTGGTGCAGTGCAATTCATGTGTTGTCCCTCTTTCCCATTCCCTTCTGGGGGAGCGGGAGATATTCCAGATTCTATGTGGATCATCTGTGCTCCTTTCTTTGGTTGTGGACCTCACTTCTGACTCCCCCAGCTGTCCCCTAGTTGCATCTGGATGAAGCCCATCTGCTACACTAGTTGTAGAGTTAAATAAGCTAATTCTTCTTTGACATTTCTAGCACATTGCCTGTCTGTCCTGGGAGAGGATTCCTCCTTCATGTGGGCATCTCTGAGGCTTCTCAAATTTTTCCCCAAAATCTATTTTTTTACAAGTTTTTCCTCACCGTGAAGGAGGGTCTAAGGATAGGGATACCAGCTTAGCTTTGTCTGTTTAGTTTAATCTAGCAACCAGCTGTTTGTTTATGTTTTATGACTGACTTTATGTTCTTCTGTACAAACACAGCTGTAAAGCCCATTGAGACAACTGTGTGGTAATATTGGTCTTTATAAATAAAATTGAATTGAATAAAAAAATGTAAAAGTGTTTTGCCCATCACTGTTAGGAGAAAGTGTGTGTGTTTAAGTTAGCCTGGGGGCTGTGCTGGTAGCGCAGACGCTTCCTGGAAGGGGCTGTTCCTCACTTTCATACGTATAAATGTGAAAACCTGCTTATTTTTGTGAGTTGGGAGGGGCTGGTGCTCAGAGCGTAGTTTTTTTGAGGAACACTCAGAAATGCGTGAATGGATCAAAACACCACTTTGTCGTTGTTTAAAGTGAGGAATAAACATACACTTAAAAGCTTAAAAAGTTGATTTTGCATGATATAGACTTTCTAAGACTTGTAAATTGGTACATTCCTTTATTATGTCATAGTTTACCAATTTGAAACACAGACTTTGTTCTTCGACCCTTTCAGGACTCGTGCACTCTTTAATTGCCACATTCTCCTGGATCCTGTTTTGGTTGCTCAGTTTATCACACTAAATCAGGATTATTAGTTGGGTCCTGCACACAGGAAACACCTTTAGGCGGTTTTGCTGCCACATCCTCAGCCGCTCAAGGATTTCCTAATGTCTAACATAGTCCAGAAATGCTCCCTTGATCAAGTTCCATTTTCTGCCAATTAGGTGTTCCCAGAGTGCCAGCATCTTTTAATGGGCTTCTGTGTACAATGCAATTTGCATCCAAAGTTCAGTGGAATTTCTTCTTATATAATTATTGCTGTGAGGAATTTATTGTATTTGGCCTCCAGTTACATGTTCTTCTCAAATGTGGCAAATTAAAGAAAAGGTCTGTTTTAACTATTAGCAATGCTATGGCTTTAGGCTGCTGTTATATGCTATAAAAACTGTAATATGGACAGAGTTTCCAAAAAAAAAGTTACCAATTTAAAGACATAAAATAATAAAGTAAAATGTTGAAAATTTTGTGGTGTTAGATTTTTGTCTCCACACGGTGCTTTATTATAAAGGTCAGAGGTCACACAGTAATTCTTTCGTGTTCATACACGACAAACACATTTACAAAGGCTAGTGACTGTGAGTGAAAGTAACCTGTAAGCCCCAAAAACCAGCACTGTAGGTAATATTAATTTATTACAGTTGCCGCATATAAAAAAAAGTATTAATGTAAAAAGATTGTTTGGCTAGAGATGTGAGCCTATCTTGGTTGTTTTTCATAAATGTTACTTAGTTCAAAACTGGTATAAATTTCTATCAAATGAATGTTGTTTAATCCCAGTGTTTCAGCTCAGTATTTGTCCACATGTTCAAAATTAATTGCTATAGAATTGAAAATGTTTGAGCTGCAAAACAAAACAGTGAAATAGAGTGAAATCCTGTAATCTGTTCCACATTGTCATGAGCAATCAAGAAAATTAAGAAAAATGCTGAACAGAGCACTGTATGTAATGAAGGGAAAATTATTAATAAAACTCACCAAATGAAATGGGTACAAGCATGTTTTGTCTTAGTAACAGTTGGGAGGTTCCTATGGAAACCTTCTGTTGACAAATGGGTTGGGGTTTATGTTCTCGAGTGCTTTGTAGTATTGAAGCCAATAGCCATTGTTGTGGAGGTGGTCCCTGAAGCTACAGAAACACCGGGCACATGTGAAGCGCTTTAAGAATGCGCATACAGCCCACGGTATTCACACTGGACAAACAGGGAGGGACTTCTTCTCTTTCTACTGTTTACTAGAGCATGTCTGCCATCTACAGTTGGAAGAGGGATAGTTCGAATTGTTGATGAAGAGCAAATCTTATGAATTTTGCTCCAGGTTTTTTTCTTTGACAGCTTTAACAGCTCAATTCCAGTTTTTAAAAGATCACTGTCCTGCTATTTTTTTTATAAGTGCAACCAAAAATGACTTCAGAAACTTAGTATGATTTTGTTTATGCGTAAAAACTGGGCCCTGCACAAACCCTTTAGCTTATTTTTACAACTGCTGCCTACTAATATGAGACATAATTTTAACACTAGAAAGGCCTCTGTTACTTTTACTCTCCCCCTACCACGAACCAATGCTCTAAAAAACTCTCATATATATGAGAATTGATCATTTCAATTGATAAATTTCCCATGTATTGGTATTTGATGTATGTATTATGATGTAGGTTTTAATGATGTTTGCATTTTTTTATGATGTTGTGTAATGACATATATTCTTTTAAAGTGGACCCAAGGAAGAGTCATATTACCTTTGGTTAAGCCTAATGGGGCCTTAAATAAATCCTGCTTTAAATGTGAATACTCTTATGTCTAGAATCTCCATTTAAAACTACTGTCACCTTCCTTCCTATGGTTCTGATGAGCACTTTGCTACAAACATTTTCATGCTTTATCAGCTGTTTCCTTCATGGACAGACATCTGATGGTTCATCAAACCCAAAGGCTCCCATGCACCGAGGAGACAAAGAGCAGCATATGCGCCTGGTTCGAACTCAAGTTTGCATCCTCAGTTTGCACACTGTTCTTGTGATTTAAAAGGCTGTAAAGACCTGCGTCACAAAACAAAGTTCATTTTTGTCATTTTTGCTCCACTTATTGAGTACAAATAAGGTTGCTAGGACTAATTTATTCTGACATTTAAATGTTAACACATGGCCAACCCAGAAAGTAAATATTGAGAGAACTTGTGCTCCTAAGAGTGTGCAGCCCCTTTCACTCAGACAACACCGTAACCTGAATCTTGTCAAAAGATCTTAGAATCACAAAGCAGAAAAAAGGAAACGTTAGACTTTAAGGCAAAATTGGGAAGTGTCCCATTTCCAAACAGGACACTGTCTCTCATTTTGGAAAAGAGAGATACGTCAGAAGGCTCGACAGATCTGCAACGTTCACATATTTAGTGGAGTCTTCAGAGAATGCAGCGATGTCCTTATGTAGAAAAAGAATGGACACCAAAGAGACAAATATTGTTGAGAAATCCTCTCAGCTATGAGTAGAATCTGCAGCATTGTGGGACCCTGAAATTCATCTCTCTAGAAACATGTGATCAAGGAGGAATGCAACCAGGGTGGCTGCTTTGGGTGTTTTGTATTTTGTGTATTTTCACTTAACTAAGTGTGTGTTTTAAACTAGGGATGGTTTGATGCCCTTTTGTTAGTACCACTATCAATATGTTTATCTTTGTTGGCTGTCAATAGTGATATTTTACCATAATCAAAATGTTTCTTTCCTAAACAAGATACCTACAAAGAAAAAAATCCTGCCGAATGTTTCCATTGTCCAACACTGTTACTATAATTTTCAATCTTTTTTTGCAACATTTTAGGGTGTATTCACATTTGGTTCGCTTAAAGTGAACCAGTGTTTGTTTCCCCAATTATCTGGAACAAATTTTCAGTCTGAAGACACCCAAGTGACCTTGGTCAGGGACCAAGAAGCGCTCTCTGACTCATCTTTTGAGGTGGTCGCGGTTCATTTCCAGTTGGACTGAGCTCTGGTTCGCTCTGAGTTTTTTCAGTCTGAAGAGGTTCTGCGCTCAGAGCGGAATAACTGGACCAAAATGGCCACCTTGGCCGGGTATTGTGTCATAAACAGAGTAAGAAGGAAGTAACCAATGAGCTGTGGACAAACGTGGAGCAACGATGAGACACAGCAACTTATTGAAATGTGGTCAGATGAATGCAGGGGATATACTCTGGTGGCATAATCTGTCAACTTGAGTGGGGGGTCACTGGTGTGGACAGGTCCTCAATATATCATTTCCTCACTTCAGTACAAAACCAGATTTCTACTTTGTATCATTTTGAGCATTTCCATGGTGTGCGTATGTATGTGTGTGGGAGAAGGGGGGTTGTAGGCATTGTTTGGGTTTTATACATATTTTTTGTGCAATGAATTGGTCTTTTTTTTTCTTTATTAATTAAGTTATTCAATTGAGTTTTTACATAAAGCCCTTTCAGTTCCACGCGCTGAGTGCTATATAAATAAAGTTTGATTTGATTTGAATGTTACACACTATAACAGACACTGCCGTGGGGGATGCTCTCACACAAGCACGCATGCATGCGTGCACACACACACGCGGTGGTCAAACCTTTGCCTGTAAATGAAGACCATTTGTCTCTCCTTCTGGACATTATTTCATGCTTTGAATAAAAGCCCAACTTTGGATCATTTTTAATGAAATTACATCCGCCATTTTTTGAAGCCAGTCAAAGCAAAACATAAAATTCAAGCTCTTCTAGAATACATTTTATTAGTAAAAAATGAAGAGCAAACACAAAATCACACAAATAAAACAACATTTCAGAGGGGCCTTTTATAGTGGCCAGTCTAAGGCACACCTGTCATGCTGTCTAATCAGCATCCCTATATGGCACACCTGTGAGGTGAGATGGATTATCTCAGCAAAGGAGAAGTGCTAATTATCACAGAGTTAGACAGATTTGTGAAAACATTTGAGACAAATGGTTATTTAGTGTCTGTAGAAAATGTTTCAGATCTATGAGAACATCTCATGACAAATGGGAGCCGGAACAAACGCATTTTTAGATTTTTGCTTAGTGTATTAACAACCTATTATAGTTTGGATACATGTATTTTCAGTCAAATATTGTTCAATTTTTGACTGTTTTTATGCATCTTTTGTTATCCCATCTCCGCAATCATGAAAGGTACATATTCTGCTGTGTGAAACCTGTATGTGCAGACTGTCATCACACATTTAGAATGGAGATGTTTGCTCACTGGTGGCGACATCCTGTCCGTCGTGTTGCTTCATGTTACCTGAAGCTTCAGACCAACACAGGGCGTTATGTGAGCATGCTCTGCACTTTCAGCGTCTCCATAAAAGGCTTCCGTGTGGCTCGTTTCTGCCGCTGAGAACCCCTCAGAGGGTTTGGTCTCAGACTGACAAATCTTTTGTTTGCCAAATCCGTCTGACAAAACACATGTTAGCATTTCTGTCACGCAGACATTCATGCAAGTGTTTGTTTAAAGCTTTTCCATTTTGTAGCTCCATGTTCCAGTGAATGGAGAATCTGGATGCAGGCGACCGATCTTACAGTTGTTGTTTTTAACTAGACTCTTTCAGGTGAAGATTTCGACAGACGGTAGAGGAGCTATTCTTTCTCACATCTGTGCCTCCCAGGCAGCCCTGAAAATCAAACAAAACCCATTGTGCAAGCTAGCAGCCAGGATTAAGGTGATGGGATTAATCGGAGGCCCCAACCATTCAGAGGAACCTGCTCCGTCTTTTCTAATG
Organism: Adrianichthys oophorus; assembly: GCA_036245035.1. Lineage (NCBI taxonomy): Eukaryota > Metazoa > Chordata > Actinopteri > Beloniformes > Adrianichthyidae > Adrianichthys > Adrianichthys oophorus. The sequence continues at coordinate 10,929,140 of BSAI01000101.1, forward strand.
ACCTTCGAGTTGTTTTAGTTCTCAGACTGACTGTAGGTGATAGCAGCATTACAACAAGACGTGATAGGATTCCTCTTCGTGGTTAACTGGTCAAGTCCTAACAGCAGTGGTCTGAGCCGCTGCTCTGATCTGCTCTGAGGGAGTTGAGGGGTGGTCGTGTTTGTGTGATCCCAACAGAATTTTTGGCACAAAAACAGTCAAGACCCCAGCTTTGATCCAGCATGTGTGACAGAGTGAAAATGGGTCCTTCAGGCTCCTGTGACTTTCACAAAGTTATTTGTGAGTCAGAAAGTTCACACCATCCATGGAAGTCTGACCATCTGATGTTTTCAGGTCAAATTTTGGTCCTCCTGGTTTCACTTCATCAGTAAGCCACCACAGATCCTTCTCCTCACTCTGGTGCCTGCTTTTTTTCTTACCTTTTACTGTTCCTTTTACTTTTACTGTCCCTTTCAAGCTCATATTTGGATTTTCCGTCTCTGACCTGATGGTTGTGACTACTTTTTTCCCTGTTCTTTCATCTAACTTTTTTAGCTTTGGAAGTTCTCTTACTCTCAGATTCTGCTTGATGGCAGTCTAAAAATAAATAAATAACAAATAAAAATCAGGACTCAATCCGGACCAAATTAAGCAGTCTCGATCTGAACCAAAGGATTTTTCCAGTCTGAATAAACCTTTAGACATAGCAGTAGGAGTTGATCAGAGATTCACCCCTGAGTTGTGGGTGGGACTATTGGCACAGATTTAACCCTACAATATATATCCCAGCATTCCTTTGTTTATACTCTATCCCGCTAGATAACAGCCCCTCACAACCCCAACCCAACAGTCGCGTAGCAAGTAAAATGGCGAGCAATATTGGAGCTATGCAGCTGTACAGTTTTGAGCCAGATACCAGTTCAGATGAGGAAAACACAGATATACTTGGATCTTTTTGTCTGCAGGTGGATGCATCAGTACTGAAGCAGAACAGGAAGACTTTTGCCCTCCCATTGTAGTTGCTGCGTCACACCGAGCTTTTTCAATCCGGGAGTTTTTATCTGCTCCTGATTCAGCACAATTGAATAAAAAACTACTCAGAAATGTAGTTTTAGTCCTAAATTATTTTATATACTAAATGTCCTCCATAATGACAAAGATGCTACAAGAACATGTTAAATATAATATACCTATACCTATAATATAAAATACCTAAAAGACAATTTTCATTGGAGTAGGTCTTTAAATGCTCTGTGAATCACTCACCGCTTCTCCTCATCCGTTGGTTCTGGTTAAAGCTATGACTGTTGTCAGCTAAATCTGGGAAATGCTTTTTATAGACAGCTTGCATCCATCATACTATCTTAATATGTTCTCAGTTTAAGTGAAGCCTGTTTTTCTCTGACCCAGGTTACCTGTGAGTTTTAAAGTCTGCCTGTTGAAGCTCTGACCAGTTACTACCATTTTCTTTGAATTGGGATTATATATTGGATTCATGCCTCTACGTTTATTAGATCCTGATTTGGATGTTGATTCTGACCTCCTGTCCGGACTTCAAGCCTTAGTCCCTACTGTCCTTACGGATATGGACTAATGTGGGCAAAAAAAAAGCAAACCTGTACGAGGCAATGCAGGTGATCCACACCAAGTATAAAGATCGTAGACCGCTCTGTGAATGCATAGAACAAAAATGTTACTGCACAGTTTTTCTACGGGCAGGCTGCGGTCAACAGGTTGTAGTGAGCACTTAAAAAACGTTCAAGTGTAAGTTAGGGGGAGGTAGGTGAGACGCAGGCACGCCATTCATATTTTTCTTTAATCAATTACGCCAACCTTAAGATGCGGCTGCTCCTGTCTATAACCCTCTATTTGCCCAGAAAACAGCACCTGTAAGGGTCAATGTGGTGCAAATGACTAAGACTCAGAGTTCAATCTTGGCCTATCACCAACCTCCTGCTATCTGGACTCTCCTCCGTCCCCTCCCTTGATGATTGATGTACTAGGGAGGTCTAGTTCCCACAAATTACCAGACATTGCAGTTTCACCAATGTCCGCTGGAGGCAGGTTTCTGAAGGGCACAATTTCCCACTCATTCTAAATATAATCCTTTAATATCAGAGCAATCACTGATGACACGAAATAACACAGTCTTCAAACTGCTTCAACTCTACGAACGATTATGCAAAACAAATTTAACAGCGTATATGTGGGCTTTTTTGACAAAACAGTTAGCAGCTGAGTTTTCGTCCCTCTGATGATTTACCATGAGGCCTTTCATTTGTAGCCTGAGAGTGACTTTGAAATTCTCTTGCAGAAACCATCGCAGGGCAGGAAGAGACCTCTGTAACAGTATTTCGGTAGAAAACAAGCACAGACAAAGAGGAAGGGTCAGAATGTGTGAAATACAGCAGCCTCAGAGACAAATGCGTCAACCCAGAAACACTGCAGACAGATGACTCAGGAGAAACACGGAGCTGCAGTCAGAGGAAGCCTTCTGCTGTTTGCTGAAAGAGGGAAGGAATGTGAGGAATGTCTGCCGTCTGAGTTTGTCCCTAAATGAAAGGTGTCCATAAAAATGTGTCCCAGGCAACCAATGGAACAGCTTTTTTTTCATGGGATTCCCTGTCTGTAGCAGCCAAGAAGCAGCAACCACTGTTGTTTTAATTTTTAAAAGTCTGTTTTAATCCACAGGAAAAGTTTCATCTGAGATGAAAGTCTCCCTCAGTCCATCTCACTGGAATGCCTCGGTGTATGAAAGGCTTCAGGACGCTTACGTCACCACCGGAGATTATCACTGTGACTGTCAGTGACCCACCCATCCTGTTCGGTGCTGTGTCTGTCCAGGTTTCTGTGTCCAGATAAGTGGAGCTAAACTTAGTCAGGCCACAGGATTGTAAAACATCTGCACAGGTCTGCTATCGAAACTACAGACAGACCCATTCTCCCATCCACAATTCCAATCCAAAGACGCTCTGAACTCTGTAATGAAAAACTAAGTCAACATTTTGGAGGATCCTGAGCTAAATTACTGTTAATTTCTGTACTGCAGAAAATAGGTGTTTTATTTTTCCAGTAATACTTTTGGTTTTGCACCACATCCTTTTGAGCTATGATTAGAAATTTTAGCTCTGCAATCATTCAGTGTTAAAAAAAAAACATTTTTTCTGCTTCATCCTGCCAACTCCATTTTTGTGCTTTCTTTTATATGCACACTTCCTATTGTGTTTTCATATTTAACATTGAACTATTAAATAAGACGTACACTTTAAGACCCAATCAGGATCAGCTTAGCTGACAAAGTGTCAGTCCATCGTCTACTTCAGTGTCTGTGACCACCTGGAGGATTAAGGGTCAATGCTGTAGTCTCCAAAAGGTTGGAGTTCATGTCAATAATGGAGTTTTTTCTTTTTAGACTTCTTCAGGACTTCCTAAAGTATGAAGTGTTTGTACCTATTTTTAAGACAGTGGATGATAGTGAAGGCAAATAAAAAGCCACCGCTCCCCAGCATGTTCCTTGCCAATGTAAGATCCTTTGCCAACAAAATGGATGAACTGAAGCTTTAAATTGCAACAAACAGGCTCGTCAAGAATTTTTTTGTTTGTTTTGTGTTTCACTGAGACCTGGTTTCACTCATCCATCCCAGACACAGGTATCAAGTTAGCAGGCTGCACTGTAAACTATCAGACCAACTGTCCCTGCTGCTAGCACCAGCATACACCCCCCTCAGGAAACAAGCTCCTTCCAAAATAAGGACTGTTAGAACGTGGTCTACAGGGGTCTCTCACCAGCTGCAGGACTGTTTGAGAGAACCAGTTGGGAAACGTTTTATCATCAGAACCTGGAGGAGCACACAGCAGCAGTTCTCGGTTACATTAAACACTGTATCAACACTGTCACTGTGGACAAATACATTCGGATTTATCCCAATCAGAAACCCTGGATGACCAGAGAGGTCCAGCACCTGCTGCGGGAGAGAAACATGGCTTTCAGGTCTGGTGATATGGAGCTGTACAGTGGTGCTGAAAGAGCCAACCTGAAGTGAGGCATCCGACGGGCCAAGATGGACTACAGGAAGAGGATTGAGGACAATTTCAGCAGGAACAACACAAGGCAGGGGTGGCAATGGAGCCAGCATATCACCAACTAAAGGCTGAATCTCGCTGCTGTCGACAGGGACTCTCCGTTAGCAGAGGAGCTTAACCTCTTCTTTGCCTGTTTTGAGGTGGTGACATCTCACCTGATTCATCCCACCTTGGACGTTCTCTGTTTAGACCGCTATCCTCGGCAGAAGATACAGCACCATTACAGCAAGGACAAAGAGATTAAAAAATATTTTTTTTAGTTTTAAAAGACATTGAGTGCATTTGTAATGCAAATTTAAACTTTTTTTTTTACATGTTTGCATAACGTTAGGAGCCATGTATTGGCTGGATGTATGTGTCTGAATTCATCTATTTGTTTTTTGTTATTTTATTATTTATTTATACATGCACCACACTCAATCCCATTGTGCAATGTACAGTGACAATAAAGTTATTCATTAATTCCTTCAAAATTATCTTGTGCATTGAAATAAAATAATTTCATTGTTTTGATTTTGATAGCAAAGCTTTGTTGTTTGTAGAGTAAATGTTTTGATTATCTTTGGTTAAAACAGTATTGTTGGTGACCCAATAGCTTTTCCATAACAGGTGGCCATAGCTAGCTTGCTAGTTTGACTCTGGAGAGCAGTTGAGATTACCTGAAGGCTTTAAAGACTCACTCCAACGAAAATTGTGTTTTTAACATGTTCTTGTGGCATTTTTTCATGATGGAGGACATGTATAAAAAAATTAAGATTAAAACTGCATTTCTGAGTATGTCTTTATTCAAATCATTTGTATTTGGTATGTAGAGAATACGATGGGTGGGCCACAAGCTCCCTGCTCTGCTCCATTCTGATGCATCCACATGCAAACAAATAGATTCAACTTTGTTTTACATCTTTGTTTCCTCGTCTGAGCTTATATCTGGATCAAACTGTACAACTGGAAAGCTCCGAAATCACCATTTTTGTCGCACCAGTAATGTTGGGTTGGGGATGTAGGCTCGTGGAAGAGTGTGTAAATAGAAAGCATTTAGGCAACGGGGAGGAGAAGAGGGGCGAGGTTACTCCACATCAATGGTCCCGCCCACAACTCAGAGGTGAATTTCAAATGAACTCCTGCCGCTCTGCAGAAACTATGTTCTAGAAAAACGACACAGGCTTTTTTGTTTTGGCTGAAAACAGCATAATCATCATTGAAAGACCACTTCGATTGCTTTTACAACAGATCTAATGATGATCAGAGTGGGACGTCATTGATTCTTAAATGTTTATTGTCTTCAGTCAATGTCAATCGGTTTTCTTTTGTTAGCTATGTTGCTGCAGTTCTGAGCAAAAATTACCTCTATGGAGTCTAACTTTCACTAAAAAATAATATCAGTTACTATGGGAAAAGTCAATTAAACTCAGAATTTTTTGCACATGAATCAAGTGGCTTCTTAACAGTGAACTGAGTCCCCAAAACACTTCTCTCCACCGGAGACTTTCAAAAAAACCTTTAAAAGTCCTGAGCATGGTAAAAAGCTCTCCTGGGTCTAGAGAAAGGATGTTATTCTTTGGTAGCAAAAACACAGTTTTAAGTAGGCCACATGTGAAAACATCATGCTCTTGCGGTTGTCATAGAGACATCCCGTGAAAGGCAGTCATTGACCACATGTCATGCACTCCAACGTTTGGGGGGATCCTGAGCGCTGCATAACTCGGCAGGTTGAGAGTTTGTTTCAGTGGTTAAATAACTGGTTCCTTTTTCAAACAAAGACACCAATAATATCCAGAGAAAGAACAAGAGACCAATGAGTAAAAAAAGCCTCATTAAACTTGATCCTGACCGGATGTCTCCGAAAAAGCGTTAGACTCATACGAACCGGTGTACAGAAACTCTGAGTGAAACGCTTCACCACAGCCTGTCCAGACGAGAAGGAGTCTGTGCCTGTCCCATACCAGCAGCACCAAATCTTTACTGTGAGTGCATCCATAAGTCAGCTATACCAAAACTCAACAACCCTTGTTGCAGAGTCCTGGTCTCTCTCTTAGTTTGATAGATGTTTCAGGGTGTTAGATGCTTGTTGTTTTAGTGAAACCCAAGCAGCTGTCAGGACTCTGCAGCAGGGTCATGTCTGCCTGTGCACGGCTGCCGCCTCTGTTTATAACCACTAATGTTACTGCAGGATTTCACCTTTATAATTGTGTTTGCTTTGAAATTACAGCTGCAGGGTTAGATTGTTGGTTCAAACCTGCTTCGGGGAGTTGCGGGACGCCACAAACGGCGCTTCTGGGAAATGCCATTCGCAAGCACATCAATCTGGGATTCGGCTTTGAGATTATGTGATTAAACGTGGATTACAGAGTTACATGAGCCTAAATGCATTGAGCTGGCATTGTTTTGCCAACCAAAATTTTAAATTTGAGGTAAGCCTACAGCAAATAATTAATAGATCTGGGTACAATCCCAGGAACGCCACGGTTTGAGGTCAACAGATGGCTAAGTGGACAATGCATGAATCAGAAATGCAGGAAAGGAGATTTTATTTTTAAATTGTGCAGGAAATTGAAGAATTTTAAAGTTACCTGACCAAAATGAATTGCAGGGTTTTATTTAAATTTTTTTGCACAATCTTGGACACAGGACCAAAGGAACATATATTTCAGCTCAAATGAAATGGAGGAGAATATAATCTTAACCAATGAAGCCCCTAAAACAAGTTCAACATGAAAGTTAACCAAACAATCTAATTTATTACCTTTTTGAACATTTTGTGCAGGTACAGCAGCGTATGCAAACACATACAGGTGTTTTCTCTCGGAAAAAAAACTCTCTTTGCGCCTCAAAACTCCATTCCTTGTCTCTCATGCACACTGCTCTGCGCGCTCCTGCATGACGTTACTCTTCCTCGACGGCACTGGTTCCTTGACGGCACTAATAAATTGTATAATGTGAAGCAGTGATTGTGTGCAATGCTGACCTTCTGTCTTTGGTGTCAGCTTTAGTCAGGTATTTAATGTCTGGTCAAGCTGCAGGAAACTAAGACTCTTGTTGTCAGTCAGGCCAAAGATTGCTTTTTCTTGTTTGTTCTACAGCAGTTGGTGTAGATGGACAGAATTCTTCATGGAGGTTTTAGTTCAGAAAGTCGAGCAGTTGTAGACCGTGCACTGTAATTTCCATCTATTGTTTTATTCTGTTTTTCTAAAAACAACTGTTGGGACCAGATGAAAATTTTAAAATCAAATTGGAATTGGTTTATTTCAAGCAATCAAAAAATACTAGAGAAGACAAACACTTTGGGTGTATTCATAACCCATTCTCACTCCCAAGTCATCACATTTTGACGCATAGTTAGGGACCCTCAACAAACTAAACTGTTATTTAATAAGTCATTTATAACTTAGTAACTAACAGTTTAATAATGACTAGTTAACTAGCTATTATGGGTAGTTATTATTAAGTGTTACCCTTTTTTTTGTGTTTTTTTGTTATACATCCATATTAGTGTACCTTTTATGTTATGCTACAACTCCCCAAGACAAAAAGGGTAAAACACTGTATACAACAAAACGACCGGACCCCTGATTTAGTTGAAACAGCCTGCACGTCAAAAAATGATGCACTGGGGACACCCAAAATGTCAAAAAGGGATCCTTAACCAAAAATGTGACGACTTGAGAGTGAAAATGTGCTGGTATTCAGACTGGACACACTTGGTCCACTTAAAGTGAACCAGAGTTTGTTATTCGTTCATAATCCGGAACATATGTTCAGTCTGAATACGCGCAAGCAAACCATAGTCCGGGACCAGGACCCGCTCTCTGACCCACCTTCCGAGGTGGTCTCGGTTTGTTTCCAATTGGACTGAGGTTCAGTTCACTCTGAGATTCCTCAGTCTGAATACAAAAGGCTCTGAGAGCAGAGTAACTGGAGCAAAATGGCCACTGTAGCCGGAGGTCACGTGACGTAAACAAATGGAATGAAGCCATCGGTGAGCCGCGGAAAAATGTAAAGCATTGACTGTCGTGTTATCAAAGAGGAAATAACTGGTCCAACTGTTTACTTACATTTATTTTAACACAGCTGAAAACACTTCTTACATGCTTTTCTGTGTTTTGTTGCGCTGCACGCTCTGCTGTGACGTCATCCTAAAAACTAGCTTGTCTCAAAAATGAGACAGTAACTTGTTGAAATGTGATCAGGTGAATGCAGGCTGCTTAAAACAACTTTTAATGTGATACACATTGCTTCTCACTGTTTTCCCGACAATCTTTATGTCATAAACACTTATCATTACCATACCTTCATTTAACAGCTCCCACAGGCATTACTTTGTTGATTTTTCACCTATTTGTAACCAAGCAAAAAACATATAGCAAAAAAAAAACCAGTATATCTAACGTGCCAACAGCACTACAAAGAGAACCTTTTCCGCTCCAGAATCAGTGGGATACCATAATCCTCTCCCTAAACTTACACACTCAGCTAGCTTTTCTTAAGGCTCCCATCCAGGAATACCACTAGAATTGTGCTGGTAATAACTTTTAAAAGAAAATTAGGATAAAATGAAGAAAAAAATTGTCCTCTCTTTAGGAATCCCAATGGAAAACAGCAAAGTAAAGTCAGACCAAGTGAACTTTGAAACATCATCTTTGGGTTACTGAGCAGCGGGCTCATCCTCTCGAGGACGCTGGTACCTCACTGGTACCTCACGTGTAGGTTATTTTAGATTAACAGCAAATGCCATGGCTTTCTTTGGCGAATTGAACTTCCTGGCCTCTCCATGGTGTGGCTGGGTACAGCATCATGTATTTGCCACCAAATTGCCACCAATGTCATGCAGATGTTTTTTAATCTGATCAAATCCTTTCTGCTTGTGCATAACTGCAGCTGACAGATCCTGAAAAAAAACATGATGTTTGACTCTTGAAATTTTACGTTCCTGCTGTTTCTTGCAGTGTCCAAGACCTAATCAGGACAGGGTGTGGTCGATGATTTGGTCCCGATTTAGGATTGAGGGTGTAGTGCGCCCTTTCAACTTTTATCCGGCCGGCTTTGGTCTCAAACCTGAGCAGGGTGTTAATCCAGCTCTCAAAGAACCTTGCTGGGTTACTTCTCTCTCTTCTGCTAGGCCCATAATCTGAGTATTTTTCCTTTTGCCTCTGCTCTCCAGGTCATCAATATGCTGGGTCATGGCTTGCATTTGGCTTTCTGGCACCTTGATTTGTTTTTCGGCCAAATCTGCAGTATGTTCAGTTGTGGAGATCCGGTCTTCCCTCTCAGTTTTCCGTTCCTCAATTTCCTTCAGCTGTTGAGATAGGATCTTCAGCAACCGGGAAAGAGGACCCAGCCTCTCGTCAAGTACTAATCACTTGTATGGTTTGGCGAAAAGTAGGGTCCAGAACACCCTTGGTATCACTTACTGCCTTCTGCTCCTCCACCGTCAAGGGTAGGCTGGGCAAGTTAGGTATAACTTCAGGTTTACTAGTCTCAACAGATTTTCTATTTTCTTTCGGTGGCATCTTGTCCCGACACTTCAAAAACGACTCAATAATGCTCATACTCAAAAGTCCCGCTCAAGAAAAGGACGCAAATGCAAGATTTGGTCGAATTATGTTGAAAATATCCGTGAAGTGGTACAGAGAAAACTGCCACTCAACATCGCCATCTTCCCCTGTTTTGAGGTTTTTTAGAAGATCCTGAGGGCTCTGATCGGCATTGATCTGGGGGATCCAAAGGACTATCCGCAAAGAGATGAATACTCAACCCAAATGAATACCATCACTGGTGCTGACTGTTGCACTGTAACAATCAGACAGCATCTGCAAGAGAAGGGCTTTAAAAACATTTAGAAACATCTTTAAGCCCATGTCTCCATCAATGATTTAAAATTGCCCGGGTGGACTTTGAAAGGGAGCACAGAGCATTCAAAGCTAAAAGTGTTCTCTTTTCTAATAAGAAAAAAATGTAACCTTGATGGTCCTGATGACTTCCAATGTCATCAGGTCATCAACGTCTGGGGCGGCCGTGGTGCCGTCAGCTTCTGATCAGAAGATTGCAGGTTTGATTCCCGCCTTGCCTGCTCATGTGTTGAAGTGTCATTGGGCCAGACACTGAACCACGTATTGCCTCTGGTGGAAGGCTGGCACCAGTATTCGGCAGTGGAGCTGCAATCAGTGCGTGAATGGGACTGTGACTCTAAAGCTCTTTGGGCCTTCAAGGAAGGTAGTCAAGTATATGTCATTTACCATATCACCATTTACTCTAATGTTTCTGGCATGACAGAAATCCCACCTGAAATGCTTTCTACAGGAAACAGTGGAGAAGGAGTCATCATGGTCTGGGGTGCTTTTTCTTTCAATGGAACAATGGAACTTCAGGTTGCATAGGGACATCAAACCACAGCTGGCTATGTGAAGATGATGGAGGGAGCATCACTTTTGAATGAAGGCCCTCATCTGTGTGGTAATGACTGGGTTTTTCAACAGGACAATGCAGCAGTTCACCCACCTGACAGGACTTTTTCAGGAGAATAACCTCACTCTTTTGGGTCACCCTGCATGTTCTCCTGATTTAAATCCAATTGAGAACATTTGAGAATGGATGGTAAGGAAAATTTACATTAATGGGCATCAGTTCCAGTCAGTTGATTCCCTTCACCACTTAGCACAACCTTCAAATAAACCTTTTAGAAACACTCACATCAGACATGCCAAAACAAATTTTTGAGGTGATTAACAAGAATGGTGAAGCTACTCGTTACTGTTTATTGTTTTAACCATTTGATTTCTGTTAAAGACGTAATGGGGCTTTTTTGTGCTCTGGTTTTAAACTTTTGATCACTTGATGAACACCTTTTTTCAGTTTAATTGCTTGGCAACACTTTACAATAACTACCCAAACTAATCATAATTGAAATGTTAGTTACTGAGTTATAAATGACTTGTTAAATGAACGTTACCAGTTTGTTAAGGATTTATAAATGTAGGGGTTAGGGTTCAGATTAGAATTAGGGTTAGGGTAAATTGGAAATGTTGCTCATTTTAATAAGGAACAGAAATGTCCCAGGAACATGTATAAAACATTAACTGATTCTTAACAAGTCATTAGTAAGTAATTCATTAACATCTTCTTCATGATATATTACTAATTAATAAGGTGCAGTTAGAAATCCTTATTATACAGGTAACAGGTCATTTATAACTAAAAGCTTGGTCACAATCTGTCTATAAGGTATATTTATAAGTCCTTAATAAACTGTAAACTGTTATATAATATGTCATTTATAACTCAGTAACTAACAGTTTAATAATAACTTGTTAACTAGCTATAATGGGTAGTTATTAAAAAGTGCTTTATTTAATTTATCTGCTCAAAATGTTTGGCCTCGTTTTTGGCTCTAGGATGACGTTTTACTTCTGGGTATGAAAAGAGTCCACAAAAAAACCCCTAATATTTCATAATTTGTTCTTTAGTATTCCATAGGTAATATATGATTATATATACATGGATATAGTTTTGCTATGAAACGCTTAAAAAAAATCATGGTATGGCCCCTTTAAACAAATGAATGGTTTGTAATGGAGTAAATTAAAAAAATCAGGCAATTCTAAGGCTTCTCGTGAAAATACTACACATTAAAGCTCCTACGTCCCTGCGACAGACTGGCGACCAGTCCAGGGGTGTACCCTGCCTTCACCCATGAGTAGCCGGGTTAGGCTCCGGCAACCCCGTGACCCCGAAAGGGATGAAGCGGATTGGAAAATGAATGAATGAATGAATAAAGCTCCTACTCATAAATCTTGAGTCGTCTTCAACTTCTTTTTTTTTCGCTGCTCTGAACTTTTTGATGGCATTAGAAATTATTATTATGGAGTTAAACAAGGAGGTAAATAAGACCCTTCAAAGTAGATGTTTGTCTTTTTAAAGACAAGTTTCAGATTTTTGATCAGAAAGATTTTTGTACATTTTTTTTACATGACCGTACATGACCTTGCTTTACATAAAAGTTGCTCCAAAGATTTTCTTTTATAAGACCTTTAAGCTCCTCCCTGCCTCTCGTCTTCTTTGCTCTTCAGGACTCAGGACACCCCCCACCCCATCCATTACTTTAACATTTTTCCAGCGTTGGCCACCTGAGGCATTTTCTTTGGAAGATCAAAGAAATGGTGTCAGAGTCAGAGGAAACGGTGTGAACTGCACTGATACCGTGCCATTAGCCTATTTGCACCATGTTCCCAATAACAGGAAGCCAGGAAAAATTACTTCTCCCATAATTGCTTTGGGTTTGTTTTCCCTTTTCTCCACAGAAAGTGTTCTGGCAGTAAACTAACTCCAGATCAAAAGCTGCAGTGATGGAATCAGATCTCATATTGAGTGGGGAGGGGCTTCCAGTGCTCAGATTTAGAGTTGTAGACTCAATCACTCTATTGGAATACAAAGGCTTCAATCTGTTAGGAATAGATGTAAATGTGAGAAAACACAAAGTTTGACCACTTTCTGCTGTTCTAGTCAGGTGCTGATGAAAAAAACTCCTCTGCATGAGAGGATGTTTGTTCTCATATGTCATGGCAGCAATCATGACCCTCTTAAACTGCAGTGAATCCTGTGAGAAGAATCTCCATACTGGAGGCTAAATATCATTCAGAGAAGCAGAAAGGTACTTTACATGGTACGGTCTGCACACAATCTGCTCGGAAGCCCCTTCCCAGTCCTACGGGACAGTCCTACGGGTACTCAGGTTGGTGTTCCCTTTCAGCTGTGATTCTGTTTCTCTCCTTGCTGAATTTTATTGATGAATGGATTGATGGTGGGGTCATAACCAGCTGCAGCTATCTTTCTATAAATGTTCAAATATGGACCATCTCCGACTGGTGCTGTATGGTTTTTGTATTTTTTTTTTGTAGATCAGCAGATGCCCAAAGTTCCAGTAAAGTCTGAGTCTCTTCTTTGGACCAACTCTAACTGTCATAACTAATGAAAAGTGGCTCTTAGACTAAATGCTGCCTGATAAAACCAGTTGTATGGTTCTGGCTCAAAACCAGGTCAGGAACTAACCTGGTGAAAAGCTCCATTGAGTAGAATGCAGAACAGGCAGATGATTCTCCTTGCAACCTCTACAAGCAGCAATTTCAAAAGTTTTGTGTTTATATATATGTGTTTATATATATATATATATATAAATATATATATGTTTCCTGGCATTAATTCCCATCAAACTCTTGGTGTTTTTTTAAAACCATCATCCATCTTCAGAGTAAAAAAATCATCTTAGATGTTTCTACAGAAGATTGGTGAGACAATCCCATTAGCTTTCAAATATTATGATGGGTCGTTTCTAGAACAAAGCTATTCTGATGCATTTTTCATTTACATTAAATTTTTTAACTGGTTTTCTGTTGTAAATTATACATTTTTATTTAATTCATTCTTTTCTTTTGTTTTTTAGAAATTACTTCCTTTTTTCTGTAAAAAGGCATTTGTTTCTCATGTGTTTGTCCTGCAAAGAATCTTTTTTCAACCAAACTGAAGTCAGAGCATTTCCAGATTTAGTTTTTTCTCCCAAACCTCCCATGATTCCCCTTTGTTGTTATTATTCGTCAGATTTAAACATTTAGAGATTAAACAGACGTTTTAGATGGCAGTGCTGCTTGTTGAAATTATCCGCATCTCTTCATGTTGTTTAAGCGTTTAATGGCCTTTGAAATGTAGAAGGGAATGAGAATGAAACTGCTGTGCAACTGACCGGCATGAGAGAAAGACCACACGGAGAGGAGAGAGGAAGTGAGAGGACAGACAGGCGGGGAGACGATCCTTCAGTCTCATTTTCTCTGAAGGATTAGACGATGAGCGGTGATCAGTGTCACATTGACCTGCCAGTGACTGAAACCGGGGACAGTGATTCCTGGTTTGACTGCTAACAGGGATCCATGGGAAAACGTGGACAACAGTGTCTTCACCTTGAGACTAAAAAACAAGAGAAATGTTGGATCAAGCAGCTGCTTTTTGGGATTTAGGATTTATTGTGACAGAAAAAGCAGTCAGATCTTTTAAAAATAATTTTAAAAAGCAATCCAAAACTATCTTTACACAAATATGAACATGAACAACACAGGATCATTTTTCAACCACCAACCACTTAAAAATATTCTTAGGATAATAATAAAAAAGGGTCCATTTAAATCTGAAAACAGATAAGATAAACCAAAATACAAACTGACAGCATTAAAAATGCAAATGCTGCAAAACTTGAATGAATAGTTTAATAGTTTAACAGAAACGATCTGTGTCAAGGTAAAAGTTGTTTTAAGCAGCCTGCATTCACCCAACTACATTTCAAAGAGTTGCTGTGTCTCATTGTTGAACTACAAGCTACAAGCTATATCTATATCTATATCTATCTATATATATATTTAGATCCTGATCTGGGTCATTTGTGTGCAACGGTCATGACAAACACAAGTCTACAGGAGTCACAAAAACAGGCGTTACAGACATTTTTTTTTCTGAACCCATTTCATCTGCCACACAGTCTTTTGTGAATGATGTCAAATTTGTGCTGAAGTCATGAATGCTTAGAAGACTTTGTTATTAAATGTCAGGTCAGCAAAAGAGAACAGCATAACTGGAAGTCTTGCGTTATTAGTCATCCTGGGGGGTAGAGTTATACATTAGTTATACATTAGTTATACATTAGCCAGCCTCAGTGTGCACCTCATCTGTAACCATTAAGGTCCACTTGCACCTTGAAAATGAGTATAAAACAAGTGTTGGTGCAACATCCCGCTGTATGTAACTGTGTTTTGTTTTGGTGAAGCTGAAGACCCTTTAATCTTGGTTTTACCACCACAGTGGACTGTGGGATTCACTTCTGATTGCAGACAAGCAGCTGAGGCAGTGAAATTTGACCACAGCTTCCTACAGAGGAAACAAAATGAACTGATGATGAGCGTCTGTGTTTACTTCAAACGTTCTCCAACCACGTGGACTTCATCCTCTGAAGCCACAAACTGAAAGCTTGGAGGCTTCGTTTTACAGTTAAACTCTGCTGAGGACAAACATTTCTCAAGTGATTGCTCTATGACAAATTGGTTGCGTTAAAGAAGCGAAAAGTATTGTGTTCATAGAGAAATTGAAGACATTTGCTGTTCTCTGGACACATACAGCTGACTTACGTTGTTCATGTAAACACTTTCCCCTTGTAAAGTGTTGTATATCCGTGCAAAGCTGCTTTTTACCGCTTCTAAATCCGCTGGGATTACTTTAACTGCGTAAATGGTTGAAGAGTTACAGTGGTTTGAAGCTCTGGTGTTGAAGGGCTAAATGAAGACATTTTGAGACTTTTTTAAAAACGTTTCCCTAAAGTTTTATTTAACTTCCTGTAACTCTTACTGTTTATGCAATTAATGTTCCAGCTGATTCTGAAGCTGAGAAAAGCAGCCTTGCGCTGACATGTGACCAATGTGAATCAGCTGATGGTATTGCTGAAAAAACGGCTTTGTGTCATTGTTGTACGCGTTGGATACCAGTTGTAGCATATAGATGCAAAACCACTTTTCTCTGTGACACAATGAGCTATTTCACATTGATTAAGCAGTCAAAGATTCGGTAAGTCAAAGTGTGTGTGTTATTAAGGTGTGGCTGACGACATCTCTGGCATTTAAGGGTTAAACCGCGTAGGACGTCTTCTCTAGTTACTTCAAGACACAGAAAAGCTGTTTTGGTGGAAGGAAGTTTTTCATTTAGCTGATTTTGTAATATCAACATATGTTTTTAAACAGAAAAAATTATGACAGTTTCAAAATAAATTCCATCAAACTAACATGACTGTATAATGTCAAGTTTTAATCATAGTACACACACCTACTGTATTAACACTATAAATGATGCAGACTTATTTTTGTAATGCAATATACCCTTCAAAAAACTCACTTCAGAAATGAAAAGATCATAAAAAAGAAAAAACAATGAGAAAGGCAACAATCTAGAAAAGTGAGGTTTGGTCTTTCATTTGTGATGCATTAAACAGTTTCGATGTGCTCTGGCAGCACCTGATCACATGCTTCTTGCTTGCATGCTTGAAAGCACCCAGGTGTTGTCTAGCATGAAACAAGCCATTGACTCTCAACAGTTATGCCTGGAATGGATTTATTTAATTAACTCATACAGTCTCTCTTTATCTGTGCTTGCGTGTCTCTGCCTCAGAGGAAGGCTCATCTGGAGATAACTGACGTCCTGCAGAAAAATGGAAGTGATGACATGTGTCAGCATGCAGGTATTCTACAAAGAGGGGGCGGGGAGGTCATCACATAGGTGCATTTGGTATTGTGGGTCAGAGAGCAGCACCAGCTCTGAAGCTGAGACAGACTGGAGGGCAAGATGACAGGGGTCACTCAACCTTACACGTCTGAGAAAACCACTAAATTCCCTGAAGGCTATATGTGTATTTTTTACTTCTACATATGGAACCTTTGAGATGTTTACATTTATGTTTTCAGTGAGTGATATATAGCCATTAACTTTTTGTTAGCATGCTGAGGCTAACATGGCCTTGTTTGTTTCTTCATGGGAACATGAGAACATCCAAGCTAATGCTAACAAAAACATATTTAACATGCTAATATCCTGACCACCAATGAGTTATAGATAACTAGAGGTGCTATGCTAGCTTGTTGCACACAACAAGTACGTAACAAGTACGCAAACGTGGACGCGATGGTGGAAAGATATAGATGGCGGTTCATTGCTGTGCTACAATTGTACAAACAGAGCTGGAAAAACAACGATGTGACTTTTTTATTGCTGTCAGCCAATAAAGTAGAACTTCTAGAAAACACCTTAGGAAGAGCTGAGTGAGTTTACTCAGAACAGTGAACGTTTAGGCTGGGGCAAAGAACGTAAAAAACATTAGAGCAAAGTAACTAGAGGCAAAAATTATATTAAAAGTCCTGCGCTTTGCAATTCTTGACAGTGAACACTTCACTGACTCCAACTTTATATTTCATTGACCAATTTTGAACGTCTGTATCAAAGTCAGGAACAACACTTTTTCCTGCTACTTTGGTACGGCAGAGGCATACTGGGAGGTGGTTACTGGCAAGACAACGGCTATGAAGGTAAGATGATAAGTGTTTATGACATATAGATTGTCGTTAAAACAGTGAGAAGCAATGCGCATCACATTAAAATATATTTTATTGAGTCAGCATTTATCCCAAAACATTTCAATGAGCTGCTGTGTCTCATCGTTGTGGTTTTATAGTATTGTTTTAAGATAATTCTGTTAAGGAACTACAAGGTGGCTTTTGGGACGATGTCACAGCAGCGGTCGGCGTGCCACATAAGGAGACACAGAAAAGCAAGTAATAAGTGTTTTTAGCTGTTTTAAAATAAACGTTATAACAAGTAAGGGGTTGGAAAATTTTTACCTGTTTGATAACACCGCGGTTTATGCGGTATTCCTACTACATCATGAGACTACCAGCTATGGTGGCCGTTTTGGTCCAGTTATTCCGCTCCGGGACCAAATTGTATTCAGACTGGAATCTCAGACTGAAGTGAAGCTCAGTCTAACAGGAAACTAACTGAAACCACCTGGAAAGATGGGTCAGAGAGCGGGTCCTGGTCCCGGACCAGGGTTCACTTGGATGTATTCAGACTGCAACTTTGTTGCGGATTATCGGAGGAAAGAAGCTCTGGTTCACTTTAAACAAACCAAATGTGTCCTGTCTGAATACACCCTGAACTCTTCGACTGTTTCCACAAGTGTGATTCTAACAGATTCTTAAGCAGATGAAAGACACTTTGCTCTTTCATAGGCCATTTTTCTCTGCATCAAAATCAGTTGGATTTACATGACTTAAGTTAAAGGTTGAAGTGTTACGGTGATCAAAACAGTGGAGCTAAAACTCAGATGTTAAAAGGAATAATTGTCTGAGATCTATTTATCTTGTGTGTCTCTTTTTTTCACCATTTGTTTCTCCACTTCCAACCTTTTTTGGAGTACAGATGTAAAGAATGTTTAAACAAACAAATTTGTTGGACAACTTTTTTTTAATTAATTAAAATAAAAATAATTTTGTAAAGAAGTTGTAACAATATTAACAGTAAAATATATTTTTTTATAATAACTTTTCAAAGTTGGCATTACAGGAACAATAAATTGAAATGAAAGTTAATAAAAACATCACGTAGAGCTTTTGTGGAATTGTTGTTCTTCAAAATAAATTGTGCCACAATTGATATTTAAAGTATACCAAATGAATAACATCAGCTCCGGATTCTCATAGAATTAACACATCCATAGAATAAATAGATTTAAACATGTTATTTTTCTCTTTAATGTTTAAATCTTTAGGTTTAAGATGACTAAAGAAAAATAGGTTTATCCATTTTAAACACATTTCAACTCATATTTGTCATATTTTGATATTTTCTTTATTAAAGTCTTAGTCACAACTGCCCTCTCAGATGGATTTGTTGGGGAAAAAATGGACTCAGAATAAAAACTGGAATCTGCTGTTTGCTCAGAGGGTCTTGTTTATTCAAGAATAAACTCAGAAGATCTTCAGCATCTCACAACCCAATCATCGATAGAAGCCCCCGAATTCTTTTTCGTCCCATCTCTTATAGTTCAAAGGTGTCCCTCCCATTGCAATAGACACAACTGTGATTCTGGCAAATTCTACCGGAGGAGTCACTTCGCCCTGTTATTGGAACTAGTTGTTCCAATAACAGATTCGTTATCGTTTTTCCCGGAGTCTTAGTGAAAACACTTCTCAAGTAATCTGGTTACAATCAATTTTTCGAGGACATTCTGCAGACAGTTTTCAAGTAATCTGGACTAAAACCTTGCGACGTTGCCCATCCGGTCCCCAAGGACAGGAAGAAGCAAAATTATCCCCAACATAATCCCCCCTCAAGGTTGTGAAGCGACCTTCAGCCTGCCAGGACACACCCGTCGCCAGTCGGGGAAACCCCGGCCGTGTCCCAACCCCACTCTCCACGCCACCGTCTAGGCCAGACCCCCCAAAATTTAACAGAATCAACACTAAGTGATACAGTTAAACAGACCAAGCCAACGATACGGTGAGCTAACACTGATACTAGAAAAGTAATACCATAACCGAACAGTGCAACCTAACGAGTCTAGTAAACAGGCATGCTAGGAGAAATGAAACAAGGACAAATAGAAATGGATAACTGAAGAGTATACGAGGGAACACCCATAATAATGCATAATCAACATAACAAAAGCACTACTCTACCAGAGTTCAACATTTGCGTAGAACCCAGTCCCGGTGAAGTTGCTCACGACAGTTCAGCACAATACCGGACTCCCATCGCAGGCAGCAACCCCACCTAGGCATGCATCTACACATATGTGCAATATTGAAAAACCCGCCGGCGAACAGACCCTCGAATTTTGTCATTGTCTATCATACACGGGAAAATTATATTGCTACTCTGGCGCCGTCCAGCAGCAACCCCGCAGGGTACACATGATCACAGATGCATCACCTGTTCCACCCCAAAATTAGTAATTAATACATCATATCTGCATTCTGAATAATCAAACAAAACGTAGTAACCATAGCACCACACTCCAAATATAATTTTTTTTTTTTTTTTTTTTTTTTTTTGCTCATAGTCTTCGATTGTCCAACCGCAGGACCACGCTCTTCTTGACCCTTAATCAGGTCAGCACCGTAAGACACAACAACATTGGGTGTCTGCAAGCTTCCTTAAGTTGTCAGCACCGCAGCTCCAGATCTGCAGCGTACGTCCTCTCTTCCTTCCATTAAAACGGGGCAATGTCACTGATGCTCCTTCAGCTGTGGAAAACAGCTGTCCTCCAAAAAAAAGGAAAAAAATATATATATATATATATATATTCCACACCGCTCTGTCAGGTCTTCAACTGGTGTCGTTCCAACGTCGGGACCACACACTCATGTCGCCACTGTAACTCCCTCCATTGGTAAGCTCTGGACTCAGGCTCTCCATATGCATCTGGACCATCTGGAACTCCGCCATCCTGTTCACCGTCATCTTTCGAACTCTCGTGTCCAGGAGATTTAGACATAGCCTTTTTGTGATCGGCACACAGCAGCAAACTAGCAGGACTAAGCTAATAAGGACCATGAGTCCACCTACCGCTGCCTCTACAAGCATGTCCTTCCACTTTCCCCATGAACCCAGCCAACTCCACAACGCATTCTGACCTGCATTTTCAGCTAATTCAGTCTGCAGTCCATTGAGTCTCTCCATCACTGTGGTGAACGTTCCCTCTGAAGCTGTATTATTGGGTATGTAGGAGCAACAATACTCGCCAAACATATGACAAACTCCTCCTTTCTCTGCTAGCATCCAATCTAGGATTTGTCTGTTCTGCCATGTCATACGACTCGTGTCATGCAGTTGCTCTCCTATAGCCTTCAACGCCTCACTAGTAATGTTAACTATTCTCTGCTGGTTAAAATAGACATAGTTTATCCACTCAGCATTCTTGATGATAGAGATCATAGGAACAAATGCCTCAAACCCCGCAGCACCACAGATTCCTATTGTTGGTTCGGGCCGAGCGGCGTCTGTGCTCTTCTCTGCAAGACAGCATATGAAAAAGAAAAAAGGAAAAAATAGTTCTCTTACCTCAAAATCTTTTGTGCTGCAGCTTTTTGCCGCCTGCAGATCAAGCACAGTCACCGCATCGGCCCACCCAGGGATGCTGTGGGGTTATGGACCCAGGACATTTGTTGGTTTTGTGTTTGGTGTCCACTTCCTGTTTTATTTTGTTGTTGCTTGTACTTCCTGTGTTCTCTCCCTCCCTTATTGGCACACCTGTTTTCACTTACCTCATCCCCTCCTCTTGGTTATAAGTCTTCGTCTCCCCTGCACTTTTTGTCGGGTGGTTTTTGTACCTTCATGGATTTGTGTTCAGTTTTCGAGAACTTTACTCAAATAAATGAGTGACTTTGCATTTATGAGTGTCGTCTGCATCTGTGTCCTCCCGTCAACCCTGACAGACGCCAGTTATGTTGGGGAAAAAATGGACTCAGAATAAAAACTGGAATCTGCTGTTTGCTCAGAGGGTCTTGTTTATTCAAGAATAAACTCAGAAGATCTTCAGCATTTTACAACCCAATCATCGATAGAAGCCCCCGAATTCTTTTTCGTCCCATCTCTTATAGTTCAAAGGTGTCCCTCCCATTGCAATAGACACAACTGTGATTCTGGCAAATTCTACCGGGGGAGTCACTTCGCCCTGTTATTGGAACTAGTTGTTCCAATAACAGATTCGTTATCGTTTTTTCCCGGAGTCTTAGTGAAAACACTTCTCAAGTAATCTGGTTACAATCAATTTTTCAAGGACATTCCGCAGACAGTTTTCAAGTAATCTGGACTAAAACCTTGCGACGTTGCCCATCCGGCCCCCAAGGACAGGAAGAAGCAAAATTATCCCCAACAGATACAGGCTGTGTACAGGTGAAAAATGGGCTAACCTGTACAGTGCACACAAGTGGCCCACACCAAATTTAAAGATCGCAGACCACTTGGTGAACCATTATCGCAAAGATCCTCATGCACATTTTTTCTACGGGCATGCTGCGGGTGAAGGGTTGTAGTGAACACATATACAACCTGCCAACCTAAGTAAGGCTTGTTGTACACATTTTTCATTTTTTCAACCCCACTGAATTCTGCTTCCTGTGCAAGAAGCTTGTTATAGCTGTTTGTGTTCTAAGTGCCTGACTGTTACTGTTGCCCTTACAGGTGTGTGTGAGTAAGGCCTTAGATTTTTATAAGAAACAACAACAACATTTAAAGATTTAAAGTTAAAATTAGGCATTACTATTTAACCTTGTTCAACTTAAGGCCTAATCACAACAAGTTCTCATTTGAAGATTTTTTCTTTTTCCTCCAAGGCAATCAGGGAAACATGCAGAGCCATTAGCTGCGTGGTGAAACACCCATAAACTTTACATTCCTTTCATTCCACAGGCACAGAAAGCTTGGTTTAACCACATTAAGTGGTTGTTCTTTTTTCTTTTTTTGCTGTTTTACTCGCAACACCGTCCAATTAGTGGAAATTACACTGCTGAAAAACGACTTCACAACAGTGAAATATTTCATGACCTGCAGTGTTGTTGTTTTGTATTCAACAGTGGAGGGAGAGAGCAACAAAATGAAACGTGTTGCTTCACCTTTCTTGGATGCATTTTATCGGAGGAGCTCACTTTCAACTGCTTTCCTCCAGCTGACAGACCAAATTACATAACAGACTGAAGAGTGTGCCGGGCAGTTGTTTGCTTTTCCTAAAGCGCCTATTCCAGTGGAAACATCCACATCTCAAAGAGTTTCTTTGCAAAAACATGCAAGTCAAGTCTCCCAGAAAGGGGCTGCTGTGAACAATGGTGGGTTTTGTGAGAAGAAAAGGGTCCATAAAGACCCATTGAGGAGAAGAAGGGAAATAAATAAGACTTGATTAGAGAAGGCGTGTTGGGACAGAGCCCAGCTGTGAATGTTTGCCTTAAAAAATCAGTGTGTGCTGCTTTGTGTCTGTGTAGAAAGCTCCCTTGATCATATTTCATTTCAGGTGCTTTAATTTCCGCCCCAATGACACCGCCCAAATATTTGATTTTTATTTTATTCACCACTGGAAGACTTTTCTGTTCAACAGGCAGCTTGTTAAGTAGTTTGATGCCTTCTGTATGTGTGCTTCTGCAGTCTGTATTGAACTAACAGCAGGAACTGATGACTCCAGCCAAAGCTCAATTGATGCTGGTTTTTGTGGTATGGAGACTGATGGTGTATTCTTTTGCTGATAATCTCCTTCCACTGGGAGTTTCATGAAAGATCTCATCTGGTGTGGTAATAATGATCTTGAGAACTTTGAGGAAACAGTCCAGAACTGGTCAATGAGAGCTGGTACCACAGTAACAAAGGTTAGTATTAGAAACACACAACATCATCGTCATGGGTTCAAATCCTACAGTGCTCCAAAGGTCCCCCTGCTTGAGCCAGCACATTTCCAGACTTCTCCAAAGTTCTCCAGAGACCACCTGGATGATCCAAGTCTGGTGAAGACCTTCAAGAAACGTTGGACCTCTTTCCTGCACCATCACACAAAAAATTCTTAAAAATCCTGCAATAATAGAAAACAAATATTTTATTCCTGTTTTTTCTGTTTTGTGGTTTAGTCTTTTTTTTTGTATGTTTGATCCAGTCTAGAATTCAGATCAACTCTCACTGAAGTAGGCTGCCCGACCAAATGAACACTGGTGTGAGCCTGCTACGCTGAAAGCTGGGCTTAAAGCAGATGTTAAGAAAGAAAATCATGTGAACTGAAAAAGGAGACCATTAGTGCTGTTCACTTGGTAAGTGTGGGCTCTTTGCCAGCAGGCTGACTGTTAGAAATGAAGGAATTAGACCGAGTGCAGTTTGTGTGAGCATCCTACAGGCATTTGTGTATCACACACACACCTTATATATACAGCATCAGCAGTCAGATCTACCATTTATAAGCCCAACAATAAAAAAACTTGACTGCTACCAAAGTAGTAATATAAGTACTACTTTAATAGCCTGGTGGGATTTTCTTAAAATGTCAAATTCTTCACTACTACCATGCAAAATGACACCCATCTGGAACAACCCAGACATCCTGATAAATAGAAAAATGTTGCACTTCCCTGCTTGGCAAGCAGGGGGCATAAGACTACTCGAGCACTTAATTACAGAGGGAAGATTCATAACACACCAAGAACTACAAGAAAAACATGGAATAAATAAATTCTTGGAATATCAGCAACTTAAATCTGTAATTACTAAAACATTTAAATCCAGTGACAATGACCTAAAATTACCAGAACTAGTTACCTCTATGATTAATTTTTCATTGAATAAAACTCTCTCC
The DNA here is from genome assembly GCA_036245035.1 of Adrianichthys oophorus. Taxonomy (NCBI): domain Eukaryota; kingdom Metazoa; phylum Chordata; class Actinopteri; order Beloniformes; family Adrianichthyidae; genus Adrianichthys; species Adrianichthys oophorus. Next base: position 10,953,102 of record BSAI01000101.1, read on the forward strand.
AAAATATACAAACTCTTATGCAACTTAGATAACGAAGTCTCAATCCCAACAACAAAATGGGATGCAGACTTAGGCAGAAGTACAGACACAAGCTTCTGGTCAGAAATTTGTCTAAACATCTTTAAATTAACCAAAAGTCCAAACCTACAACTAATCCAATTCAAAACTCTTCACAGAATTTACTATACTGGACAGAGGATGTTCAAGATGGGTCTCAAAAACTCAGACATTTGTGAGCATTGTGATAGTAATTTACCTGACAATTACATGCATGCTCTGTGGTTCTGTACACCGGTCCAGGCTCTCTGGCAACAGGTATGTGCTGATTTATCAGTCTGGCTTAAGGTTTCAATCAAAGCCTCACCTTCACTTTGTGTGCTGGGTGACATGAGTGCCATCGACACAGAGGGAAGTTTAGCATCTATAATCTTCATAACTCTTTGTATAGCAAAAAAGACAATTTTATTAAACTGGAAAAACAAGAAAAATATTAGTGTAAGTCATTACATGAATCTGCTATTGGATCATATCAGCTTGGAAAAAATGTCAACTAAGAGCTCAAATAACTTAAAAGGAATTCGGGCTCTCTGGTCTCCCATAGCTAACTCCATAACTTAGGGGGCGGGATTCCTGGGTGTTGCCGCGCCTTGACTGTCTGCCGGGGTCGGGGCCTACCTGGTGCCTGGTGGGGGCAGGGGGGCGCTGTTGGTCAGGGGGTCTGGTCCGGCACCTGGGTGGGGAAAGCGCGGGGGCCGCATGGTCTCCCGGGCCTGGGCGTGGGGGGTGGGGATGGTGCATTGGGTGGGGGTCTGGCTTGGCTGGGGGGGTGGTCTTTTTGCGTGTGCTGGGGGGGCTTGCGCGGGGCCCTGGCCCTGGGGGGTCTGCCTGCGCTGGATGGGTGGCCCGGCTGCACCTGGGGGCTGGGGTCACTCCTTCTCCAGCCCTGGGACGGGCTGGGGCAACCCTCTTGGGGCCTGCGATTGCTCCAGGTAAAGCCTACCATTGCGGGGTCTGGGGGGAGCGGGCCAGGGGAGGGGATGTCTGTGGGCAAGAGGGGGGGTCCACTACCAGTACGGGACCCTAGGGGCTTCCTCCCTCCTTCCTCATACGACCACTTATTAGGTTGGAAGGGGGGGGCGTGCTTGTGGAATACCTCGAGGGGCCGATCCACTTGGCAGTGGTCCCCCCCTCCCATGGTCTCCGCACAGTTTCGCCCCCTTCTCTTGGTTTTAAATGCACCTTAGACACGTAGGATCCTTGGTGGGGGGTGCTAGGACATCACTGCCAGCAAGCAGGAGATGTCCTCTCAGTGCTCTACCCTCCAATTTTAACTGCACCGTAGACATTTAGGGCTCCTTGGTGAGAGGGCGATTGGACATCCCTGTAAGCAATCAGGAGATGTCCTCAGTGCCCTGCTCGCCAATTTTAACTGCACCCTTTATTACACACACCCATCAATCACAAGAAACACACCTCAACACACACACAAATACATTACACAAGGAAGGTGGGACTACTGATCTTCTGTCCCCTACCCCATCCCTAGTGGAGGGAACAGGGCCTTCAGCAGCGGTGGCCTTGTCTCCTGGGGGTCGGCCTCCGGGGCCCGGCGGCCCCCTCCCCACGCAGGGAGAGGGATCCCTTTGTCCTCTGGCAAGTCCATGAGCGGGGGATCATATTCCATCTGAGCCTGGAGGGTGTCTGTGTCCTTGTGGTGCGGGTTCTGGCCCTTACCCTCGGGTGCTGAGCCCCTTCTGGGTCACAACATTAGGAGAGCCTGGTCAGGCAATGTACACCTTCGGGGACCCCCACTTCTCTTGGTCATCCCTTTTCTAGATGGGGGTAGCTGACCCCCATCGTGCTCTCTTCTGGATCTTCGCAGCTGCCTGGAGCTTTGGAGCGGGTCCTCCGTGGGGGGCCCGGGCTCGTACCCGGGGCTGGGGTGGGGGTATGCCCAGAACTCCTGGGTGGTGGTGGGCGGCTTGTCTGGGGTGGTGGGGCTCTCGGGGGTGGGGCCCCGCGCTGGGCCACCTGGCGCGGTGGGAGGGCTGCTCTCCTGACTGGGCTGGGCCTTGCGCTCTGCGCTTCCGTACCTCACTGCGCTCGGGTGTTGGGGGCCCGTGTGGCTGTCCTGCGGGCCCTGGTCTGGGTGCTTGGCCGGGCTGCCTGGCGGGTGGATCTCCTCCATTGACCCCACAGTATGGGTGCAGGGGGCAGGCCCTGGTCGGCGCTGCCGCCTCGACGGGTGTCTTGGTGTGGGGATGGCTGGGGGTTCTCCCTCCTTTTTTGTGCATTCCATCATCCACTTCAGCTTAACATAACATTCACCTGAGCACAGGCGTCGGCTCACCTTTACACCTTCGAATAGTGTGTGTGACAGAATGTAATGCTTTACATGTGTTGGTTGGTATGCACAAGTGTGCGTGTGAACTGGATGTGGACAAGTTTGTGAACACTCTTGGAGCCGGCAGGTATGTAACAGCTGAGTGTGTGGACGGGCCCTGCCCATTTTAGACCAACACTCACAATTGCAATGGGTATAAGCTCCAACATTTTGTTGCCTGTAGATTAACAAATCTACCTTCCCTTCACAGTAGTCCTTCTCTAACTTCTATAATCCACCATCCCCCACCCCCACCCCACCCCCCAACTCTCTCCTTTTCCCCCTTTCCTTTTCTGTCCAATCCAACAAAAAAGACACACAAAAAAAATCAATATGAATAAAGTTTGGTTTAAATTACAAAAGGGGCTTATACCAACATACATTTTGTGTTCGCTATGAATTATAACCCCCGATTGTAAGAGTAAAATCTGTCTAATACAAGAGGCTATCAGCTCATATCTGTTTGCCCATCTGTTGGACAGGACAAGTTTAAAAAAAAAAAAAAGAAAAAAGAAATGAAGGAATTAGACCCAGTGCAGTTTGTGTGAGCATCCTACAGGCATTTGTGTATCACACACACACCTTATATATACAGCATCAGCAGCATTTGAACCTTACTAATGACTAGAGTGTGGCATAAAGAGCCCCGTACCACAGCATCAATCATATGTCATAAGTGTGTGTACCTGACATTAGCAATACAAATATTTCACAACACACTTAGCACACAACAATGGTATGCTCCATTGTCATGACATCCCTTAAGGTGGCCGCACGAGCCTCAAGGGACCGACAAGACACATCAGTGCTCCCCTAAAAATCCCCCATGACAAAAAAAAAAGGTTCCCAGTGTTTTTTTAATGATGATTATGAACATTTTAAGAAAAATTTCACAAAGCTTCATGCTGTTCTGTTTGCAAAATCTCCTTTACATGGGCATGGCCATTGGTGCTGAGCTGACTAGCCCCGGCCTAGATCCCCCTTTCTGATGATGACTGTCTCTAGCGTAAATCTTCACTGTGGCCAGTGCATAACGTTTTTCTTTACAGTTAGGGTGAGTGCGGCTGTTCCTGCAGCTCACCGCTTCTCCAGCGAATTGATGACACCTAGGTGGCGACAGCTATTGATTCATTCATTCATTTTGCAAACCGCTTTATTCCTTTCGGGGTCACGGGGTTGCCGGAGCCTAACCCAGCTACTCATGGGCGAAGGCAGGGCATACCCCTGGACTGGTCACCAGTCTGTCGCAGGGGCCACAATCACACACCCATACACACTCACATTCACACCTAGGGACAATTTAGAGTAACCAATTAACCTATTAAGCATGTTTTTGGACAGTGGGAGGAAGCCGGAGTCCCTGGAGAAAACCCACACATGCACAAAACTCCACACAGAACTGACACTGTTTCAAGTTCCCCAGCCAGGACTTGAACCGGGAACCTTCTTGCTGTGAGGCAAGAGCGCTCGACAGCTAATGAAACTTTAAATATTTGCGGCCAACAACAAAATCCAGCCTTGGACACACTTAAAATATGCACGGGCAATGCTTCATTGTATATTTCGGCTGCACGTATTAGGTGTGGCCAACATGAATTTCCATCACTTTTTATGGTGGTCGCATGTAAATACGTCAGCCTAAGTGTGATTTTGAAGGAGGGTTCTGCATCATTCTTCAACATTGATTTAATTCAAAAGCCTAATTCTTTCTCCATTCAGTTCACAAAACAGTCTTTTCCAGGCGCTGTCAGCAAATATTGAATGTTTATTTAACTCGCTGTGACTGAGAAATTCAGTCCAATTGTTTCGCAGAGCAAAGTCTTTAGGAAAAGAATGAAAGCTGACATCTCTATGGCCTTTCATTGGATTGCAACCCTCCACTAAATGCCATCTTCTTTCCTCCCACAGCTGAGCGCCTAGTGCACTTTGGGTAGGGCTTAAATCAAACAGAGCTTCTTCGCTACAGTTTTATTGACAGTGATTTAAAATGAGAAATACTCAAAAATGCAAAACTGAAATGGTTTCCAATGACATTTGTTCTTTTTCACACAAAAAATGCCACACGTACATGTCAAAAACTCAAAAAGCATGATTTTCATCAGAGGGGTCTTCAACCCAGGGCTCACACTGCATGCGGTCCAGCTCCAGCGCAGACGCCGGAGTCTTTGCAAAACATGAAAAGTGTGAGAGTCACTCACACTACATCCAGTCTGGTCTGAGTGTAAAGTACATCCAGCACATTTTTCAAAATAAAACCTATTTTCCGCGTAACACAGTCAAATATGTTCATTTAAACCTTTAATATGACAAAAGTGTTTATACAAGGTCCGTGCTTACCCATTGTATTGCTTCTCGCCCTGTGAAATCGTCCAGTCACCCGAAGGAAGCTCATTTCAGTCGCTTGTATTCCGTTCCTTTGGTTATGACTCAGAACTCATGACAATTCGGTGAGTATTGGAATGAAGATTTGCCAGTAAATTGAGTGCTTTTCTTTCTGACTCAGCTTTCTTTTTTACTACAACAGAGCGGTACAAATACCGCTTAGCAGCGGACGCCACACCAATCCACCTGTAAATCTCACGCTTCAATCTTCCCTCACAGATGAACAAGACAGCAAGGTAATTAAACTCCTCCACCTGAGACAGGAGTTCTCCACCCACTCAGAGAGGACAAACTCGCTCCTGTTCTATCTCCTGTTCCCCCTCAAGATTAGAAGGATTAGACATCAGAAAATGACTGAACTTTTCTGCAAAAACTTCACAGCATGGTGTGAACCTCTTTCTTACAGGTGGTGCCTTCATTTTGCAAGAGTTAAAACTGTTTACCCCTCTGCTGAAATGATGCTCATCTGCAGACAGAGTTCCTTCAGTATATTTTAGTGGAAGCCTGACCACAGACAAAGCTAACAACAGCAGGCATGGAGGCATATCCCTGGAGCCGTCAAACATGCAGTTGATTAGAAAGAAGCCCTGCTGTGGTCTTTTTCAACACTCACGGTGATTTCATCAAAACTTAAACACCCACCACTCTTGGAAGTGTTGCTAATTTCTTTCCCTTATTCTGCACTTTAAAGTATACATGTCTGAATGCATTTAGATTTAAGAAGTGAGAAGACATTAAAAATCATCATTCCTGCCCTCTAAGTGCTCCAATGCTGACAGCTGCTTTAATAACTTATAGCTAAAATATGTGCTCATAAACTGAGGGCAAGTTTGGCAGGTTATATATCTGACCGACTTTTATTCTCGATCTACTGGAAAGCTGTCCATCTCGCTCAACTGTCAAATATAAAACTTAGGATATGTTTTTTTTTTTTACAGCTGAGGGAAAAGTTTTAATTTGACCAACATCTGAATAAAAACATCTACATCATCTAAACTATTGCCCTGGCGTCTCTGGATGTCCATCTGGGGTTGATGGTTTCCATTCCTATCACCTGTCTCTTTAATTTGTCTTCACAGCTTGTCAGTGAACAGCACTGAGACTATCGTCCAGGTTTGAAGGTGTGATACTGATCAGAGGACACTTCCCTGTTTAGAGGAGCTTCAGCAGGAAGTTACATCTCTTAGCTAAAAGCAGCAGGGCTAGGACGTGTGTGGTGGTAGTTGGGGGGAGGGGGGGTTGCGGCGTGCTGCTTAGGTCATTAGGTCAAAGCATTTGATGTTTTTCTGTTCCATCATGGGTCTAATACCTCAAAGTACTGCTTTCCCTGCAGCGACGTTCTTGAATTTCACAGGATTTTCCCCTCAACTTTCATTGATATGAAGGCAGATTCCAGAGATGAGTGACATTTACTCAGGTAATTTTTTGTTAAAGCTGTGGACGTGGTTTTTCTTGTAATGTCTTGGCACAGCCTGAGCTCTGACAGAGTTTTATTGAAAACACAATAGAATTGATTATGTTCTGGAAAACCCATGTTTGAACTGTTCCTCAGTATTATAGAAGGATTTCTGGTTACTTTCTAACACTTACCTGATTGTTTGGGTGTGCACTTTTTAATTTCCACTTCAGAAATACTATTTAGAAGAAATGATACATTACTTGAGTACAATATTTGGATAATCTACCCACCCATGGCAAACAAACAGCACAGATCCAACATGCTGGCAGAACTTTTGGTTGGATTTGAAAACCAGTAAGACTGTGACTTAGGGTCATTGCAACCTGTGACTTGTTAGGAGTCACAGAGCAATTTCCAGTTTCCTGTATGACTGCATGATTGCTGAAACATGTCAAACATTGTAAGACACTGATGTTGAACAAAAGGTGACATGTCCATTGATGCACAAAGGCAGGTGGTTGACTGAGTTTATCAGTTATGCAGAAATGCATCAATCTTCTGGGAATCAACACTTGTGTGTGTGTGTGGGTGGGGGGTGGGGGGGGGGGGGGGGGGTGTTTGGAGTTTGCATGGGTTTTCTTCAGGAACTCAGGCTTCCTCCCCAGTTCAAAAACATGCTTCATATGTTAACTGTAGATTCTACAGTCTCCCTATAGGTGTGAGTGTGTGTCGTTGCATGTCTCTGTCATTTGGGGTGAACCTTACCTTTGTCCAACAGTAGCTGGGATCAGCTCCAACAGCCCCATGACCGAAAACACAAATGCAGCAGGCTGGAGAGATGAAGATGCAGATTCAGCATATCTTTTGAAGCAAAGCAGCCAAGGACATAACCAAGCCTCCTCTGTGTTTCACACTAGGGACGGATTTCTGTTCATGAAATATTTTAATTTAATTTTGTTAGTTAAAAAAATACAATGCCCTGCAGAAACATATATATGCTTTTGTTTTGTTTTATACTGATGAACATTGGGATGAGAGCACCAGTTGGTACAGTCTAACGCTGGTGTACTTTACCCTTTGACTTCACCTTAACTGTCTTTGTGAGTTTTTTCTGAGCTTATTTGATAAAAAATTCATAAATAATTTCTCATTAGTTTTCCTCTTGCTCGTCTTTGAAGAACCAAACTGACTGATTGCAGGATTAAAGATAGCTGGGATGCTGCTTAAATGATAAACCTTAATTTGCCACAACTCTTCAGTCACATTATTTTCTATGATCTCAAAAGACCCGCTCCAATGACAAATGGGTTTTTGCTATTTTTGACATGGGTGATTACTGACTGTAAAGTCTTTCATATGGAATCTGGCTCCTAAACAACTCATAAACCCTTCATCTTTGAGTTGATGTTAGACTTCCACGTTCCACTCAGACGCACAAAATCTCGATGCCTAAATCACAAACAGGACGCCTGATTAAACCAGCAGAGTTTGTGCTGTAATTTTAAAATGTTCTTTCTACCAAAGCAAGTACAAAGCAGCAGAGAAAGATGGAAAAACAGTGAAAAAGATCTTGAGCATCAGGGTTAGGCACCACCATTCACTATATATCTACCAAAATTGTATAATTCCATTCCCATAACCATAATTCAGCCTCATGACCTTTTCAAATTTATGACTTTAAAATTTGTTGTTGAAATTAAACTTTTTCTCCTTAGAAGCACGGTGTTTTAGGGACTTTGTACCAGGAAGCATTTCCTTTAGGGAAAGACTGGGGCCTTTTTCATGGAGTTTTTGTACAAAACTGTGCCTATGCACTGAAGCAAAAAATGTACACATGCATGACTAAAGCAGGCCATGCATGCCTTTTTAATCATAAATCATGTTTATGTGAGTATCTGTACTGAACAGGTTTACACTTATTTGTAAACAAATGGCTAGAGATGCTTCTTTATTCAGTTTACTGTATGCTCGCTCATGTTCTCACAGTTGGAAAAGGCACGGTTAAAATGTTGAAGTGATACAAAACTCACAAATCTTGCTCCAGGCGTTTTCTTTCACAGCTCTACTCTTATAAATGAATGAGCGTTCTATAATTACAAATCCAAGTCTCTGATTGGTCAGAGCAGATCTCTTCACAGCAGCCAGATAGAAGACACTGACTTCAAATATTAACAAAGTTCAGGTCTTCTCAGCGTCAGACCTCCTAACACTAAAAAAGACTCCCTTCCTGTCTCACTCCTGACACACAAAAGCTAGACACAACAGAGGCTTAGCTGTTCTCAGAAAAGGACTTGACGTGCGTTTTTTCTCATGTCTTATTTTAGAATAATGTGAGCAGGTGCAACGATTACACTATTTCAATAAACAAGCAACATGTAGAACATATTTGATGTAATGAAACCAGTTCTCTTTTATGTTGTCTGCCATCTTGGAATTAGCAAAGGGGGAATCCCATTTAAATTGCATGGGATTTTTTATATTGTGTTTTTCTTTTGCCTGAACCAGCATAAATCTGTCAACAAGACAGCAACAAAGAGATGTATTGTGGTCCAAAATCCCCATATTATCCTCTTTTAGTCCCTTTTGATCCCCAGCATACTCGGGCTGTGAAATAAAAGGTACTTGAGAAAGAAAAGATAAGAAATGCATGTTATTCATAAATACAAAATGGGTTGACTGAAACTACTTTGTCTGTCTAATAAATTCCCAAAATGTGCTGATGGTTTAACTGCTAAAATCTTAAAACATTTGCTTATGCCTTAGTCAATGAGGAGGTCGTCCCTTTCTGGTGCTGCAGGTTTTTGGTTGGGCGGGCCTGTAGAGGGTTATCGAGAGGAGCAGACACATCTGAAGAGGGGCACAGGTGTGTCTTGCAGTTCCCTTAAGGCTCGTATGACCACCTTAAGGGACATAAAAAAAATTAAACGTACCATTGTTGTGCATGTTGTTAGTGCATTGTGACGTATTCAGAAGGCTAATGGAAGTTGCTTACACTTATGGTGTACGGAATATTTATTTTCTTTTTTTTTTACATTTTATACCAAATAACACAGTAAGCACCCCCCCCGCACCTTGACCTTGAACACTGTGGCATTATTGCTTGAATTACCTGTAGTCAAGCATCATTCAGTTCTTTTTTTAGCTAATCTATCAAGTAACTTAAAGGTTTTCAACATATTTTTTTCATCTTTTACAGTTCCTTTCATGCTTTTGAAACCTAATCAGCCTTTTTGCTTTAGGAATGCTTAAGTTTTGTTTTTTTCTTTGTTTCTTTTTTTTTTTTTTTTTTACTATTTTAGCATTAAACAAATTCCCTCAGCATTTTGTCTAAACAGCTACAGCAATGAATAAAAACTTTTTGCTTTAAAAAGCTTCAACTAGTGCAGCTATTTTAAAATTAAGCAAATTGGTTCAACCTTTTTAGCAAAAGGCTTCAGCATCAGATATTATAGTTAATCTAAAGCATTCACATTTGCATTACAGTAGGTAATGTAATTAATCTAGTTGTTTCTTACTAATAATGCATGTTTGATGTGCCCAACTTGTATGTTTTATAATAATGATGATAATAATAGATTTTATTTAAACGTGCCTTTCAGGACCCTCCAGGATACTGTACAAAAAACAACTTAAAGAGACAATTAAAAGCCATAAACAGAGTAAAAACAAAAAGTGGTAGTGAAAACCACTAGGAATATGATGGTTTGAACAGGGGTTTTGAATTTTATTTTTGAAGGTAGTAAGGCAGTCTATATTCCTAATGTCAGGTCAAAGAGTGTTCCAGAGTTTGAGGGCAGAGCAACTGAAAGTTCTTCACCCCATGATGCTAAGGCGGGCCGAGGGAATAGTCAGGTGTAGAGAAAATGCTAAAATGTGGACCAAATTTGAGAAGTACTGAAAGGCAAGGTTGTGGATGCCTTTGAAAATATCTATATGAGGATTTTTAAAGTGGATACTGGATTGAACCTGAAGTCAGTAAAGTTGTTGGAGTATTGGCACGATGGAGTGGGAGAGGGGGGGTTTGGTAATGATCCGAGCTGCTGAATGTTGAACCAGTAGAAGTTTATGGAGAAGTTTGTGAGAGATGCCAAAGAGGAGAGAGTTACACTCGTCAAGATGACTGGCGACGAGGCTGTGGACCAGGATGGAGGCCATGTGAGGAGCGTGAGGAAGGAACAGAGATGATTCATATTCCTGATGTGGTAGGATGCAGTCCGCGGAATGTTATTGATGTGGGCATCTAAAGAAAGGGACCTGTCCAGGATGACTGAGACTCTTCACATGGAGACTGGAGGTGAGAGAGGATTGTTGATGGAGAGTGTAACACTGTTGACTTTGGAGGGAACAGATGTGGTACAGATGAGGAGAACCTCAGTCTTCTTGCTGTTAAGTTGTAGGGAATTGGATGAGGACCAGAATTTAAGTTCAGTACGGCAGGGAGTGAGGGGAAGTGTGGAATTGGGTTTGGAGTTTACAGAAGTAAGTTTAGGTGAGGTGATAAAAAGGAGGGGTCAAAGATGGAACCTTGGGGCACACAAGAAGTGACAAGGGAGAGCTGGGACTGGTAGGAGTTGAGCTGAATGAACTGTGTGCGGCCAAGGAGATACAATCTGAACCAATTTAAAGCTACGTTTACACTAAACGTGATTCACGAATCAAATTTGTATTGGACGCTTCTCTTTCAACACTTAATGAATTCTCAGGATGATGCCTGTCTAAAAATATGTTCAGAAGCTTGATGTCCCACACGCGTGTAGAGGAGCTACTGACAAATGTTTTTAGTCTTCAGCACTTTTTTAGCATTCAGCACTGGTTTCAGTGTTATTTAGTATGTTTTGAGTTCTTTTTTTGACATTGTGCAGCACTGAAAATTGCTCATTGATTTTAATTTATAGTTTTAAGCTTTGCTAATCAAGTTAAAAACTACTTTTTTGCTAATTAACTTAAAAGCTAACCTTTTTAACTTTTTTCAGCTTGAAAGTTATCTTGGGTCTACATAGCGCGAACATTTAGTTTTTATTTAGGCCTTTTCAAATATGCTGTGTAAACTCCACCACGCTTCCTTACTATTTATCAGATCATCATTCTTTTGGATGTATACTTATAAACGTATAAACTTTTCTTTCCTTTGTTGTTTAGGAATATTGTAACCATGTTTTCTGTTTGTCTTAGATTTTTCAGTTTTTAGTAAATTATAAACATTCCGTACATGAATGATTTGTTTCATATCTTTGTTCTTTGTGGTTTTTAAACACTTTTCTAATCTGACACCACATATGAATTTGAACTTTGCTGATTTATGATTGTTTAACCCCTGCGACAGACTGGCGACTGGTGTCTCCTGCCTTCGCCCATGAGTAGCCGGGTTAGGCTCCGGCAACCCCGTGACCCCGAAAGGGATAAAACAGATTGGAAAATGAATGAATGAATGATTGTTTAACTATATTCTGTTGTGCTGGGCGGATCGATCCAAAGTATCAATATTATCGATCTCAAGTTGGTTATCAGTATTGGATTGATACCGACCCGCAGATATTGATATTTCCACTCTTGTTTGTAACTTTTCTGTATTTGAATCAAAAATGACCCAGCTGAGTCGCTGCCTCACCGCTTTCGCCAGTCCTGTGAAATCTCAGCAGCAGAGAAAAAGCATGCAGGCGACATGCTCAAATGAGGCTTAAATACTTTCAAGGGTGATTAAAAACAATTGAGATTTTTAGGTTCATGTCACATCTACCACATTTATGAAAAATGTCGAAATTTGTATCGATATTTGCAATATTTACCAGTATCTAATGTTCAGTATCGCTCAGCCCTAATATACGGTTGTACTTTATCAAACATGTTTCATTTGCGTGTTTTCAATTTAGAAACACTTGACTTATTTTTGGATTTCTTCATTCATTTGAGTATTCAGTATTTTAACTGAAAAACATCAACTGTTTATATTATTGTGCAGCATCAATCAGTTCTCACACCTGTCTCAACAGACATATTCCATAATCTTTTTGAGTAAAATAATGTATTCATATTAAATTTGGCTTTCAGAGGTGCTTTTTGCAACAAACTAACTCAATAGTTTCAATATTAAAACCATTTTTAATAAGCATTTTTTTTAAATAGTGCTTGATGACAGCTATGATAAACCCAGTCAATGTGGCATTACAATGTTTTAGTATGAAAGCTGCAAAAGTTGCTCCTCATGTCCTAACACAATTTTTGTGCAAACAATGTTATATCTGTGCAATATAGAATCAAAACACAGCTTGGAGTGATGAATGCTGCTAAGGAGGGGATCAGCAAGAAAATTAAATGTGCAAACATTCTTTTTCTTTGATAATTAACAATCCTGTCAACACTTTACCATTCCCCAATGCAATCAACTAATCAGAACATGGCAAAAAACCAAAAAAGGAAAATCATTAGTCAAAGAGATAAAAGAGCTGCAGAGAGTTGCTTGTGTGCGAGTTGAGGAGTGAGATTCGGGCTTGTCGGATCACATTCTCGCTGCACTTTGCTCTCTTGCATGAAGCACTCAATAACAAAAATCTTCAGAATTGTTTTCACCCAAAATCATTAGCAGACGTGTCTTGCCTTTGCATGTCTCCCTCTTGAGTTTGCCATGTGTCAGGCTTCCCACGCTGTTGTGATCGTCGTCAAGGAGAGCACTATAAAAGTATCTACGCCTGCAGGGTTAACATACCTCTCAGATTTAATATCTGTGCCTGCATCCACCAGATAAGAGGCGATAATGACTGGTGAAACAGCTGGAAGATAATCTCTTTAACATCCTCACTTTGCGTGTTGCTGAAGGGATCAACCTTTGACTGTTGTTGAACATGCTGTACCAATTTGAATCCATAGAAATGCCAGGTGAGAAACATTATGCACCTCAATCCTAAAATCCTTGTGATATTTTTGCACAACTGAAAGTTTTCAATTAACCCCAACTATGAAACCCTTTCTGCTTCTTTTTCCTGGTGTTTTTGGTACAGTAAGCAGGAACCTTTTCAGACTGCTGTCACCAGAGACCAGGAGTTTAAACCGTTCACACCTCAATGTGTGACACAATTCAACGTTCTCCTCCTTTCTCACTGATAGTTACTGATATTGACTGCAATCACTGCCTCTGACTCTTTTACAACTAAATATCAACAAATCAACTTTATAAAAAAAAAATTCATTTAAATCTTTAACAACACAAAGTGCTTAATGTGAGAGCAAATCCATTCAAAATAAACAGAGAACAAAGTAAATCAAACAACAAATGTACTAAATTAAAGCCCTGTAGTCTACCGTATTCTTCATCTATATCAACAACTAGCAAGGAATATTTATTGGAAATTAATAAAAACAACAATAAAAAAACAAATATTAAAATGTTTCTAATAAACTTAAATGATAATTGAGGTAGAAGTTAAATGAAGATCTTTAGGTCTGAATGGAATAAGACTATTAAGACATTGATAAACTAAGATTTTTCATAAGGAATTCTGGAGCTAACAGTCTGTACAAAGACCCATTCCAATGAAAATAGTGTTTTGAGTGCTTTGAACATGTTCTTGTGGCATTTCTCTGATAATGCGATGACTGTCGTTCAAAGACAAGATAAACGTGGAAGTTATAAATCATAGGGTCAAAGTGTGAAAAAAACACCAGAGAACTCTTGTGCTTCTCTTCTGCTAGTCACTACAACCCAATTTCACCACATTCTGACACCTCGCTCTTTTGGTTTTCCAGTTTTCCCATGTTGTAAACTCCGGTGAGTTCAGAATGTGAAAAACTCAATGAGAACATTAACCTGCTTTCAGTTGATGACTGAAATATCTAGTGTTTACATGGTAGTCATTTTGCAGTTAATACTGGTCAGTAAAATTCTCATCCTGATTGAAAATTCTCTGATTTTGTTTTTATCTTTAATTTTAATAATCTACCAACAACCCATTTCAAACATTTTAATTTGTTGTCAATTTTAGGGCCAAAATCTTGTTGGAGAAAGGGACATTTGCTAAGAAATGAAGCTGCAGTGATTTCAAGCAGAAACAAACCAATAAACTTCAGTACTTTCATTCTCTCCACGTGTCAGTAATTATTAACATATAAATGTGTTCTCTGACTTTTCCAAACTGTTTGGAAACCCTCAAAACCGGACTCCCTCTTCCTTTATTCCCAGAGAGAATGATACTCATGGGAATAGTAGGAACTCTTCAGGAGATGAAAAGCTCCCCCACCCCAGCAGTGATGCTCAGACTGTCTGTCTCTGCCTCTGTCGTCACGTCATCAAGCCTCCTCTCACCAAACTTCTGCTTTCAACCAAGTTTGGGTTTTCACACAAAGTCAATGTTTAAAGCTTTACCGGCCTCAGATCAGCAGCCAACAAAAGTTTTTTATTTAAAAAAAAAAGGAAAATCTCCATGTATGTTAATGACCATCTAAGTGCTTCACCTCTGTTGACAGAAAACACATGAATTTTCTTCTGTTTTTTTAACCTAAAAGTTAAGATTACATTTAAAGTAGAGATGTCTGTTTTTTTTCATTGGTGAAGGTGACTCAACACATATACATTATTCTGACTAGTCATTGGATAATAAAATATTCCAACAAAAGATTAATAAGTGGAATTAAAGCAACACATTAAGCTCATCAGCAAAGAGTGATATTTTTATATTGTTGGCACATTTTTACTCATTTTTACAGCATCACTTCAGTCGACCACAACCAGAGATGTGGACTTAGACTTAAAGGACTTGAGAACTGGGACTTGCTGTTATCAATGTTCATTTGTTTACTTTTTTCCTTTTAATCTGTCACGCATCACAGTCATGTCTAAAAGCAAAAGCTCTTATTATCAAGAGCTTTTATAAGACATGCTCACACCAGACATGTGATGCACGCTCAAGAATGTGCTGAACGCTAGCTCCTCCTGTTTTTACTGGACATTCTCCACCGGATGCAAGAGAATGTACTCATAGTTGGGCCGAATCCAAATTCTTCCCCTACCCCTACATTTACCCCTCCAAACGGAGAGTTATGAATAAATAGTGTCTTTGAATTCAGACAGCCCAAGCAGGCACTACTCCTCGATGACATCATCAATATTCGCTGGTCATCTACATTAGAAGTAGCTGCCAAAAATACATAACAATAGTGGGTTTGTAACTTTAAAAAGTCATGCGAAAAACAACAAGTAATTATTTACATTTACTGTAAATATCAACTTCTGTGCATCAGAAGAAATGCGTTTCTTCTCCACGGCAGAGAAATATAGAACTCAAAGTCCCTTCTACCCTTAAAAAAACAATTTCGGACACCCCTCTAACCTTCAAATGCCCGTTCAATTGAAGGGGTAGGGAGAAGCCAGAGGGGCAGGGCAAGAAAATGGATTTGGCCCAACTGTGAGTACTTGGAAGACGCTTGGTGCAAAATGTTGACGCGGTGTAAATCTGTTAAATCTTGCTCCAGGCTTTTTCCTTCACAGCTCTATATGTATGAAAGACTTGGTATCATCTAATTCCAGCCGGGCACAAACCACAATTCTTATTTCATCGTTTATGATCAATTTGGTGGTGCATTTTGTACATAAATGGACTTAAAAACGTGTGTAGCAACGCTAGAGAAACGCAGAAACCCAAAACAAGCATATATGGGCGTTTACTTGGTTTTTTCAGTTGAAGTTGTCTTTTGAAAGTGTCTGACTTAATAATAGATTTCTTTACTGAAACTTCATGTCTTACATTTCAGTTTAGGATCACTGGAGCTTACCCGAATACTCTTGAGTGAAGGTGATGTACACCCTAGAGAGATATACAACCACAAATTCACATTCACACCTAATTAGAACCATCAATAAAATGATGATTGTGGGGGGAACCTGGAGAACCCACACATACAAGAGGTGAACATTTAAACTCCACACAGAGAGTTTCCAGCTGGGATTGGAACCAGGGCTTTCTAGCTGTGATGTGTGAGTGCTAACCACTGCCCCACCATGTGAACTTTTCTTTTTACAAATTTAAAATATGATTTCTTTGACAAATCAATTCTTTTGACGTTCAAAAGGCTGGACAGCTGATCTGTGTTTTTATTAAAAGTTGTGGAGCATTTGCCTTCAGCTTCATGGTTTCCCACACTTCCTGTTTACGCATACTCAGCCGTTTGTAGCCTGTTTGCAACGCTTCAAGTGACTTTACTTTTGGTCTGCTGAGAAAGGTCAAGGGTATGCAATGAATATTTGTGTGTCTGTCACAGAAGACTAATCCTAGTCTTTAAGTCTAAAGCATTCCTAACAACATCATTAAAACAGATTTGTTTGTTAATACAACTTTGCTCTGAGTATGGGAGCACCGTCTCAGTGTAAATGAATCAAAGCCCTTTTTGTTAAGCAGGACAGAGTTCAGGTTTGATTGGATCTGGCAAACCAAACAGAATAAAGAATGACGTGTTCATATCCATCAGATTAGGACCTAGGACTCCAGTGCGATTTGTCTGTTTCTACTTTCAGAGACAGGAGTCAACACAAAATATTTTTCTTTCATATTCCTCAGTAGATTTTCAATCTTTGTTTGATATTAGACTATAGTTTACAGTATAATTCAAACACTTCTGCACTGATTCATTCCAAATCCATTCAAGTGCTTTATGATTACACTTGCAAACGTGTTTTTTTTTATTTAGGTGTTTTTATATATTTGCTTTTTGATGGAGGGAAATTTAGATAAAAGGCTCAGAGAAAGAAAAAATTTTAGTTAAACCTTTAAAACAGCTGGTAAAGTCATGTTTTGGCTTAAACAGCATCTTTCTTTTATTGTTTAAATATGTAAATATGCAAATGACAATGATAAATTATAATCATATACAAATAAGAAAACTTGAAGTAGCAACACTCTTATACAGTTTGTTTTAGCCGAGGAAGGCTGGGACTTCTGTTCTCTGCACGGAAGCTCGTAATCTTTTCTTCCCATCCCTTTCAGAGACGCAGCTCCTTAAAAACAGCTCCAGGTAAGATGAGTCAGAGCTCGTGTGTCAGACAAGATGCTGCGGATTACAGGCAGCTGCAGAGACGATGTCAACGAACTTCCTGAGGCGGAAGGAGCCGAGGAGGAGAAGTGAGGCACGTGGCTGATCAAGGCCTGTGGAACAGATACCTGTGACATGACACAGAGTGGAAGCTCTTTTTTAAAGACCTGAATACTTACAACAGTGAAGAGTTCACTTTTTTCTTTTATTTTTAGATTCTTGTGTGTTTTGCAGGACATGTTTAAAAAAATGACATTATACTGCTTGCTTTAGTTTTGGATAGAACACATGGACTCTGTCCTTGAACTAGATTCAGAGCAGTCTCTGTCATTGATTTTCTGAGGCCAGCTCACCATCGTGGTGGTGAAAGTGTGTCCTGCTCTGGGGTTGTGGGTTTGAATCCACAGCTAGGTCATATGTCTTAAGAAATGGGACCTAAGCCTCTTTATTACTAACCACCAAACAGTATCTCCCAGTGGCTGCAGCTATATGCTTCCCCAGAGGGATTGGTCGTATAACTTTTCATCTCCACTCATTTTCCAGTCAGAACAAAACTGTAGCTGCTGTAGAGACTATGAACAGAACCGGTGACAAAGGGCAGCCCTGCCGGAGTCCAACATGCACCGGGAACAGGTCTAACTTACTGGTATGCGGCTATGTGGACCAACCTCCTGCTCTGGTCATACAGAGACTGAACAGCCCTGAGTAAGGCTCCCCAGAGCCTATACTCCCAAAGCACCGTCCACAGGACACCACGGGGCATACGGTTGAACACCTTCTCCAAATCCACAAAACACATATGGACAGGATGAGCGAACTCCCATGAACCCTCCAGCACCCGAGACAGGGTGTAGAGATGATCCACATTCCACGACCAGGAAATCGCATTGCTGTTTTTGAATCTGAGGTTCGACTATCCGCCGGACTCTCCTCTCCAGTACCCTGGCATAGACTTTCCCAGGGAGGCTGAGTAGTGTCATTCCCCGGTAGTTGTAACACACCCTCTGGCCCCCCTTTTTGAAAAGGGGAACCACCACCCCTGTCTACCAGTTCAGTGGAACAGTTCCCGACTGCCAGGTGATGCTGCACAGACTTGTTAGCCAAGAAACTCCCACAGCATCTGTCAGTGTTGGCGTGAGGACACAAATGCAAACAGCACTCGTAACCGCAAAGTTTCTGCTTTATTTAAGTCAGACAAGGAAAGCAGAACACAAACTCGTGTTGCAACCAAAACCACCTGACAACCAGTGCAAGGGAGAGGAGGACTTATAACCAGAGGGAGAGGATGAGATAAGTGTCAACAGGTGTGCACATTAGGGACGGAGAGAACACACACTAGGAGGGGAGTGACATGAGACCCGAGCTGAAATGAGCAGTCCTGTGAAAAACACAGGAAGTGAACATCAACAACAAAATAAAACAGGAAGTGAACACCAACAAAAAACAACATTGCCCCGGGTCCAAAACCCCACAGCATCCAAAGACTTGAGGTACTGAGGGCGGACCTCGTCCACTCCCGGTGCCTTGCCACCGAGGAGCTTGTTGACTACCTCTGTGACTTGAGCTTGGGCGATGGACAACCCTACCCCAAAGTTCTCAGCCTCTGCTTCCTCAAGAGAAGGTGTGTCAGCAAGATTGAGAAGGATGGATGGATTACACACACTTTAGTGATCCTGAAGCTTGCTAAGCCACATCTACATTCAAAAAGACCAGGATACTCCTTTACCAAACTGCAGGCTTATCATTAATTGAAATGTTAGTGAACTGTTTTCCATTATTATTTTTTCATTTCTTTGTCTTTGGTAAAAGTTAATTTGAAAGTAAATTAGACAAATATTTTTGGTTAGATTGAACGTTTTGCCTTGTTTTCTGTTACATTATGGTAAGTTAACCCCCACAGGTTTGTCCTTTGCCAAATATATTTTTTCAAGCTAAAAACCTTTGGGGAAAAAACTGTTTCTGTTTATATTTTAAGTTTAGTCAAGCTTTTCAAAAACAATTTTTTATGACAGCTAAGAGACAAATCAATCAGATGCTGACTCAGCTATTGCTGGTTTTGCGTATACCACACTCTGATAAGCAATTGTTTGTGGGGAACCTTATTGAACTGGACTCAACATGAACCACACGTGTTAAGAAGCGTTTATCATGATCTCCTTCACTGGTTGTAAATGTTTCCACCTTTTTCAAGAACTTGTTTGGCTTCATATACTGCTTCCTGCTCCAGTGATGTGAGGTGCTTTCTGTCTTTAAACTGGACGGTTTGTGGTCTCTTAGTGAAGGCCTGCTTTGTATTACTCAGCCAAGCTGTGATGAGCAGAACTCTGATGCCTTCTTTCTCTTTTCCAGTTTTCATACAGACCTCTGTGCTTGTCAGTGCCTGTCAGGGAGGGAGTGAACGTGTTGTTTTCGGCATCTTTTGACCAAATGTGGCTCAGTTTACTGTCAGAGGAATTTCCAAACTTTGATGAGTTTTAGGGAGGAGCTGGGACGGAGGAAGAATCTGCTACCAGAGTGGTTGTTCTCGCCGGGAGATTGAGGGGAGCAGAACCTGAGTGAACATAGTTGTCTCTGTGAGGGCATGATTAGATTGACCAGAACTCATCATTTGAGCAAACAGAAGTCATTTCAGTGACCGGGAAGGAAGCTTCTCCCCAGACCAGAGATGTTGCATGTAGATCTGGAACTCTGAAGGAAAGAACTATTTCTGTGTTAACCAGGGACCTTCCGCCTGTGGAAGGATGCAGATGAAACAGCTTAAATTTGTTTAAGGAAATTACCGTTTACCTGAATTATGACAGATTTGTTGCTTTTATTTTAGGTTATTTTATTAAATTAGCACAAAAAAACTTCTTTTTTTTTGTTGCTCAGAACTTACTGGAAACCACGCTGTAAGAAGTTGTCCTTGTGCTTGAGTTAAACATTTCCCATCTTCAACATTTAATTGAACTTAAAAGCGTCTCAGTGTTTACTTTCAGTTTTTTTTTTACATGTATGCAAACATCAGGCATGGTTCTGTCCATCCAGTTGGAGATTCCCACACACTTGGCACTTAGGTTATTTCTTTAATCCAATTCTTGGGTTATTCATGATTTTTGGGTTACTTTTTGCAGCAATACTAATTTTTTGGTTATAATGGTTTCAGTTTTAACCCCATTTATGTTTTTTTTTCTGTGTTAAAAGAACCCAGCAAAAAGTTGGTCTCTTTTTAACCTTGGAGTTGGGTTAAAAACAAACCAACATGGGTTATTTTTAACTCTGGAATTTTAGTGTGCTGGAGCCAAGAAATTATCCAACTCTGTTGGTTAAACCTTTGACTTCTGGACTGAAATTTGTACAAAAATGTAAGTACTGTGCCAGTCCAAATTTAAGAGATTTTGTCTGCCTGTAACAGATTATGATGCATAAATGTATGTGTGTGTGAGTTAATCTGTGTTTGTATTGAGTACACGAAGTCAACAATTTACAATTACAAAATCCAGTGCCCTGAAAATTTCCCAGAAGTCTCTACAAAAACTAGCGTGCATCGATGCTTACCAGATTGGCGAATATGGACAATAATCAATTTTGTTTGACTGATTTGTCACTTGAAAAAAAAAAAGTTTTGCCTCAAATACAAAAGGGATTTATACAAATACACTTCTCATGTGTCTTAAGTAACATAACCCCCTATTGGAACAGTAAAATCTGTCCAACACAAGAGACCTTATAGACAAGAGACTGTAAGCAGCTCTTATCTGCTTACAGTATAAACACATATCAATGGTTTTTATCACCAAGCTCTACTTGGTACATCTTATTTCATCTGTAACCACATGAGGCAATTTGTATCTGAACAACTACAACTCTGGACAGAAGCAGCACTGCTTATGGAGAACATCTTAATCCTAGTCCCATTCATTTCTAGTCCACTTACTCTTTCTACTGGGAGAACAGGTTTAATTTGTTGTCTAAAATTATTTTTAGGCAAGTTTTTGCAATCAATCTGTCTTAAAAAAAAGTTAGTCTCACTAATTTGTATTCTCAGATGTATGATAAATGTTCTACACGTATTTTCAGAAACCATTTTGGTGACTAAAAGTGAGTCAAATAAACAACTCTGATACCACTTTTTAAAAGTGTAATTTCTAAAGGCATTTTTTTCATTGGCAGGGGGTTGGATCCAATAAAAGCCAAAAACTTTCTGGTTGTTAATGTGGGCAGAGTAAAAGATTAATGCCCATCTCACTTCGTGTTAACCCTTTAACACCAGAGCTTTGGCTCCAGTGTTGATGTTCTTTCAATTACAATTTGCCATTTGTGCAAATAACATAATTCCAGTGGATTCTGATGCAGAGAGATGGAGCCTTGCGCTGATAAGCGAACTTTACACTTGTGAAATGTTTACACATTCAACGTAAATCAGCTAATACTGATGCAAAAGCTGATTCTTTGTGCTGATATGCAACCCTCTGTAGTTGTAAATTGTTTTGTTTTACAGTGTTGCATCCATTGACTGTCAATCACTCAACAGTGATTGGTTAGAGTCGGTCCAAGTCACTTTTCTAGTGCAACTACTGTTGCCAATCATGAGTGAGCTTGTTCCAAGTCCACATCCGTCTCACTGAAGATGGGCTCAGGAGAAGCTGTCAATCAAATGTTTGAGATGGGTCCAGCGGGGACCACATGATTTTACTGAGGCAATGAATTGGTCAGTTTATAGCTTGAATAACTTGCAATAAAGAAAAAAATATATCATGGAAAAAATTAGGATTAGCAAGACTGAGTAACAGCTGTTTGTTTCTCTTTAGAAGTCTATGGGATTTTGACTTCTTGGAGTCAGCATGTACTTGGTGTTTGGAATGCCTGGGGGGAGGGGGTCACTCAGTCCAGCTCATATACAGTCAATGGTTGCATCTGTACAAAGCTGGTTTTCTCCACTTCCTTTGGAGTTACATTAGTTAAATTAAAAATTGGGCAGTTGCAGTAATTCAAAGAGTATGTGTCATTTCTGGATGGCAGCAACAGCTCCAATATTAAAGGGCTAAATAATAAAAAATGTTTTTCTTTTACACAAGATACCTTTCATCAGGGTTGCTGTCATGGAATATGTTGCATGGAAAATGAAACAAAGGAGTAACTATCGCCCCAAACAGAGACACTTTGGGTTTTGCAGTTCTCATCAACATTTGTTTTCTTTGTCCAAGTTATGTAACTGATGTAATTAAGCTAAAGTTCATTCATGTGAGCAGTTTATCGTTGCGTGTTAATCTTTATTTGGGAATCTGGATCTCAAAACGTGGTTCACACCAGTTTTTGTTGCCCATTTAACAGGAAGAGATCTGGATCCAATAGGATTTTATTGCCGTTGGCATGGCAATTTGTGTTTTTGTTCCTAACTTTGTGCTGCATCAATCATTATACTTCTGCCAGAAAGTAATTAGCACTAAAGACTGTTTGACTACAAATCAAAGGCAGAGACCATTTGGCAGTGACCGTTCTCTGCAGCCCAAATATTCAAAACTTCAATCCTTTTGAAGAGCATTCAGTCATCGTCTCAGCTTTATCTCGTGACTCCCTGGCATGATGTTTGACATGTGTGCAAAGCAATGAGATATTTCAGTTTAAAAACCACAGAAACAGGAAACTGGTTTCCTGCTAAATAGAGAATATTGACACAGGAAGTCATCACTCACACTGGCAGGAGCTGCTAACCAAACAAATGCTTTTTTCTCTGCAGTTTGACTGTCTGCACAGTTTTTTCTGGATCCAATTTGTTTGTTTTGTGTTTGATCAGAGAATGAGAAGTGCCTTAAATAGAAGAAAACATGGCTGCTGTTCAATTCACAGCAACTGAATTACTACTGTTGAAAAACTGAAGCTGACAACTGAAAAACTACGACCTCTGATTGGAATATTGCAAGTTCAATTCCCGCCTTGCCCGCCTATGTGTCAAAACGTCCCTGGACAAGACAGTTTGCCTCTGGTGGAAGGTTGGCACCAGTGTTCAGCAGCAGAGCCGCCATCAGTGTGTGTAAAGTGTGAATGTGACAATAAAGCGCTTTGGGCCTCCACTGAAGGTAGAAAAGCACTATACACATCTTTACCATATGAATTATAGACCTTACACTTTCAAATCTGACTACAGACTGCATCTTACTGACAGACAAGCAAACAGACACATACACACAGATAAATAAAAAGACAAGCAGGCTAGCAGACCGACAGATGCAAAAACATCCAGGCAGGGAGAGTGCTTTAATATTACATTCAAAAAAATTTGATTTGATTTAAATCAAACAAAATGTGATACATTTAGTTGGATTTGATACTTGTGTTTATTTCTAACTCCATTAACAGCTAGTTTTCTACACTTCCCTTGTCAGGAAGTATTTGAAAGTTGATCCTGCAAAGGAACCAGTTTGTTCCCAACATATTATTACTAAGGGTGTTTTCAGAGTAGACACACTTGTTGAACCAGTGTTCGTTTCCCCCTATAATCTGGAACTAATTTTCAGTCTGAATACACCAAAAAACCTTCTCTTCTATCAAACATTAAAATGCAGGATAAATTATATAAAGTGAGCTTTATATTTTAATTGTAGTCCAAGCAGATCCATAGAATGTATTTTTGTGGTTTAAAGAACATTGTAGTCCACAGAAATGGTGGATAGGCCGTCCATATCCTCATGCATCGAAAGCTTTCAATCCTTCTACAAATTATAAGGCAGTTTTTTCATCTGTCGGTTTGTTTGGCTAGTTTTTCACATGAGCGCAGCCACGTGTAGAGCCTCCTGTCTGAAAAATTCCACAGTGAAGCTGAACAGATCTGGAACAAAAACACAGACTTGCTTTGTGTTTTTTGTCAATCCTCTTGCTTTTTTGTTAAAGTCGGTTGTTAAAAAGTTGCGCTGACTGATTTTAAACGCGGCTTTTCCAAAACTTTTCAACATTTCAGGTGGAGTAAAGGCCTCTTTATTTTCAGCCAGTCTCCTGAGCATTTGCTGGTATGTGTGGCTGCAGCAGCTCAACATCCCGAGGACAACATGAAGTCACAGACAGGTCTGATAATCACCGTTTGACCATTTGATCCTCCAAGGCCAGAGCATTCCTCACAGACAGATGCTGTGGGTTTTGTCATCCTTGGAAGCTCTGAAATGTTTTACATTCAAGCACACCATCGTTTCTTCATGTCAGTAAAGGTTGACGTCACAAATCTTTCACCTTGTGTGATGCAGCAGATGAGACCACACCAGTGGATGAGTTTTCTGAAGCCAAGGCAAAGAAAAACAAGAAGGAAAATGTGCAGAGAATTAACTTTCATTTGTTCCAGTAAGAGACGGTTTGGACCAAACCGCTCTCCTCATTAAAATAAATAGATAAAACTAGCTAGCAGACACTTGAAGGTTCTTTGGTGTGAGACTTTTTAAAGCGGGTCACTCAGACCCAGAGGTCTGCATCTATTGACCTGCTGGACAAAAACTGGAGTTTTTCACTGACTTTTCTCATTTTCACTCTAAATTGGTGCCTCACTATGGTTCTAGTTGTTGTGAATTTGGATTCATCATCCCTATAAAGAACTAATGTGTATCGAATATGGACTCTTTTAGTTTTGCACTGTGTCTCTACCGTCTTATGACAGGAGACACATATGGGCTTTCTTCTATCAGTGCTTTCTGATGTTTCATGTATAATATTTGCTTCTGGTTTCTTCTGTGCTGATGTTCATTCTGATGCTTCTGCTCAGGGCTGTCAGATTTTGAACCGTTTCCTTAGCAGTCAGTTTTTTTCTGTGTTTAAGGCATTCCGCACCTCCTCCTAACCTTAACTTTTTTTTTTTCAGCTCAACCTGAAGTCTTTGTTATCTCTTCTCTTGGTGTCTTTTGTTTTAGATGTTAGATGTTGATCTTAGCCATGTGAATCTAGTTTTTTGAGTCACATCTGAGTTCATTAAGAAGACTTTTTGACTGTTAGTTTTTATTTCCTGCGCTCGTCTTCCACCAGCATCATTTCTGACAACATTCTGGACTCTGTGGCTCCTTTAAAAGTCAAAACTCACATCTAAACGTGGTTAAAGGAGAGAACCTGTCCCAAACGAGACACAGGTAGATAAAGGACGAGCTGACGGTTTCTTTTCCTGTTTGCATTAACAATTCTAAAGAATACCCTTAAAATATGACAGTTTACTAGGAACCACATTCTTAAAAAAGGTCCCTGTTCTGTCTGTGTGTCTTTGCTGTAAAGTTTATTAACATTAATGAAATTATCTGAGCTGCTCTCTCTGATTATGTGATCAGTGTTTCTTTTATTCTAATGCATTTCAGCCTCTGCTTCCCATCTTTCACTCTACAGGATTGTAGAAATGTTTCAGAGTTTTAAAGTTAGAAACAGATCCTTTTAAGCTAATTGTTCTAAACTCTTATTCTCTTTAAATGAAAAGGATCCACTTTAACAGCAGTTTTAAGAACAATCTTCAGATAAACTTGCTAATTGTTACATGTTTTTTCCTTAACGTTTCATAAATGTTGAAAATCCCCCTCCTAATTTTGTACACCTGGTGACAGAATCTGTGTAAACACCGGTTATAGACCTGCTGTCACTCTCCAACTAACAAATGTTGGGTAAATTCCAGAAATTTTACAGTCTTCCTGTCTAATGCTTGTGGATTTGGGTGATAAATAAATAAACGCTGACTTTAATGGCAGGCATGATGCCACATGTTCAAGTGGAGAACAGACTCATCGAGCATCTGCGGCAGAAGATTTTCATCAGAAACAAGAACGACAGGATTCAACCAAGGTGCACTTTAGCTTTTCCTGGCTTCGAAACTGAGTTTGCATTGCAGTTTAAATTAATCACAGCAAACAATTTTTACTTTTTGATGCCATTTTGGCTTCCAGACTGAACAAGAGAGAGAATAAAACAAAGAAATTCGTGCAAATTAAGACTAAAACCTAAAATAAGGACACACTTTGGATTTCTCAAAAGCTTCAAAGCAAAGGGGAAAATCTGGAATAGATGTAATGTTCTAATAACCTCCTTTCAGACATTTTTCTTTTGCTCTCATATAGCTTTGTCAGTTTGTTTTTGCAACATTAAAAGCAGAACCGATTAGAAACACATTTGGGCCTGATCTGGGTCATGTTTAGCAGTTTTTTCCCCAGAAAGTGAGCTCCATATGTGTATCACAGGTCAAACACTGGGTAAAAATATCCCATGAACAGCTCAGAACTTAAATACAAATTTTTACAAATGTAATGTTTATGGATTTGTTTGGGTTCATCTAGATTTTTACCTCAGTCCTGAAAAAAAGTACATTTTTGCTGCAAGGTGTCACTTAAGGCAGTTCTTTTATGTTGCATCCAAAAAGGACATTTTAAGTAATAAATAGATTGTAAGTAATCTTGGTTCTTTTGACAGCTCACTTCAAAAGCGACAAAAAAAATTGTTTTTATGCAGTTTTTTTTGTTTTTGTTTTTGTTTGTTTTTTTAGCTCAGAACACACTGGAAAAAGTTGTGTTGCCCATAACTGCTGTGTGTCAGCCTCCTTTGAAAATCACTAGTTTGGCCACAGCTCAAATGTGATAAGATATATGTAATGGCTTTCTTTGGTTATCATACTATTGACTTGTTATTGCTCCAGTCAACAGCCATGTTTGATAAATGGTGAATGGCTTATATCTTAAAGGAGTGTGTGTGCGTGTGTGTCTGTGTAGAGGTGGGATTATATAAATTTACTTTCCACTCTCTTTAAGGCAACAAATCAAAACTCTATTGGACTTACAAAAGTGGTTACACTGGTAATTCTTAAAATAAATCAAATCAAATTTAGGACAAGAGGATAATGGAGGAAGATAAAAGCACTGGAACGTTGATAATGAGACAAAAAGACAAGAAAGTGACTGCAACCATCACTGACGAGATACATTTATGGACAAGTTTTGTTCTTTTTGTTACACTACATTTAAACGTTACACTTTAAATCTTTTCATTTTCTCAAAAGCCAACATGGCTTTTTTTGTTTTGTGGGGCCAAAATAATTATCATTACAATAATAATTGTACTGAGCAACATCATACTGGTGCAATTTTGTGCTTAGATTCTATGTTTTTTTAAACAATATTAATTAAAGATAAATGCTTTTTGTTGCTCAACTTTGGTTTCTGCTGTCATAAACCTTCCACCTCTGACTTCATTTGTGAAATGTCTGTCATAAAGCGATCTGTTTTCATTTGAACATTGAGACCCACAACGTTGTCGTTCCGTTTCATTCCAGACAGGTTGGATCTTATACAAATCTTTGGACCTGAAACCTCTGTGACTTTCAGTCCATTGTTTTCCTCTGGCAATTTTTTTCCTGAACAACGGATTTGTGACCACTGCATTGTGGGATTCCTTCACTCCACTGCTGTTTCTATTTCAGGGATGATATATTTAGTTCTTTTCTCTACAGAGTTGTGGTCTTACAGTTCTGGTTGGTGCTCCACATGAAAAGCTTGTTTCATTGTGCTTCTTAGAGTGACTTCTTTTGTAGAAATCAAAGTGCAAGACTGTGTTTTACTCTGGCTTTGAGAGAGGTCGGATTCCAGACTCACTAAACTGATTATCAGACTTAAACCTGCTTGGGACTCGCTCTTTTATCTGAAAAAAAAAGTTAGCAATGTAAGGGCAGTTATTTAGACTGCATGAACCACACACAAGTGTTTCACTGCTTCATTCATTCTGAATCAGTACCCTTCACTTCTTTTTTCCCATTAAATCATAAACAAACAATGAAAAGCCGATTTAGTCTTTTTTGTCCCATGCTGTGTCAGTGGTAAAAAAGTGACAGAGAGCGCTCCCTTCAGAACAAACACTGGCTTTGCCAAAACAACTCTGGGAGTGAAAAGGCAGCAGTCAGATGGAACAAAAGCCTCTTTGTGTTTCGGTCCAGCCAGCCTCACCGTGTTGCCATGGTCACCTCCGTGGACATTCCTGGCATTCTGCAAGTCTCCAGCTGATGAAATTCTCTGAAAGTGTTTTCACATCAGGATAGTCCGTTAATCCACATCTTTGGTTCGGATCGCGTCTATGATGTAAGAATGACCAAAGAGGTGGTAGAGAACGAGGACATGAGGCTGGATGGTGTGAGTGAGGAGGACGGAGAGGAGAGGGTTAGATGAAGGCAGAGAATCCACTGCTGTGCCCCCGAAAGGGAGCAGCGGAAATATTCTGAAAAAAGTGTGTACAATTGGTAAAATAATGGTAATTATAGTGCTTTTCTACCTTAATTTTCTACCTTCATCAAGGCCCAGAGCACTTTACAGTCTCATTCACCCATGAACACACCAGTGGCAGCAGAGCTCCCAGACAAGGTGACCACAGAAGCAATGTGGGGTTCAGTCTCTTGCTCAAGGACACTTTAACACATGGGTAGACAGAGTGGGATCTTAACCTGTTGTTGTCCATTTAGCAGTTGACTGCACCTGTGTGTGGTCATAGCTGCACCCACTCTCCAAATATCATGAGGGTTCAAGGATATTTACTGCTTCCTCTGTCACAGATGAGGATTTCCCTGAACTAATGAAAACCTAAATCAAGACCAGAGGAGGGTTTGAGAAACCAGAACATCGTGGGGTTTGTTTCTATGCTAGGATCTCTGTGTTCTTGCTCCACAGCATGCTCCTCACCCCAGGCTCTGGAGCATTACATTTGTTAAAAAAAGAAAGTTAATTTGTTAGAATCATAACCATTTCATTTCTAAAAGGTAAATAAGAAATTAAATTAATACATTGTCTGCATGGCGGTGTAGTTGTTAGCGCTCTTTCCTCACAGTGAGAAAGTACCAGTTCAAATCCCAGATGGTTCCTTTCTGTGTGGTTTGCATGTTCTCATGCATACAAGGGGTTTCTCCAGGACCTATGGTTTCTTCCCATTAATTGGTATCTCTACCTCTACCCTAGGTTTCTATTTGTGCAAAATGTAGCACCAACCAAACAACTTAAATTTTCACTTCAAGATTCACCAAATCATATGACCAGCAGGCAATGAAATGTATGGAAACTGCATCTCCAGATGAACTGCATTTGTCTCCACTTGGGATCAACATTCTTCTCAGTTCAAATATGTTCATGAGTGAAAAATATTTCCCAAAAAAATGGTTTTCTTTAATGAACCACTGCCTTTTTTGAAAATCAGTCATGTAACTAAAACTTATTTCACGGTCTTACTGTTAGAAGAAAAGCATCAAGACAACAACAAAGACATCAAGGAACAAGCATTAAGTTACATGGGTAACTTTGTGGATGAAAATATGGAATGAAATCCCATATTGTAGAGAATGACAACAAACAGGTTCAAACATTGAATCTACAGTTGTTTAAAAACCTATTCCATCGAAAATGTGTGTTTATTTTCTTACATGTTGTGTTTCTTTCTGCGTTCATTTTCTTAAATTTCACACTGTTTTTGCAAGCCTTCCTCCACTTCTTTTATCCTTTGGATAGATTATCACTTTGATAAGGGTCCAGATTCTGGGGTCTCTTCATCCAGGGTCCTGCACCTGATTCGATCTCGTCAGCTTTCAAGTTCAACCTCCAACAAGACTTTAAGTATGGAGGAACATGTAATATTCAGTACTCTAATGTTCAAAACCGTTCAGCCTTTTTCCTCTGAGATCTATTTTGGTATGGATGAATTAGTAACATCTAATTACGGCTTCGTTGAGTGAATGGAGAATAACACTAAAGCTGAATGACGTAAGATAGAAACATTGTGAAGAACTGGAGATTTTTGTGTGTGTAGCATTCCTGAAAATCCTAGTTATGAGGAGAATCCTCTGTAAACTGAAGCCTGTGTGAGCGATGCATCCTTCCAGGGTGGAGCTGTCGCTTCTGAGTTGAACAGCATGGAGAAATGTGATATGAAGAATGGAGTTATCATCTTGAGGCTGAATGTCCTTTTCTAAACACACATCTGTGCCACAAATGAAGCCTTCCTTACAGTCGCATCCAACGCCGTCCTGACAATCAGCAAATGACGTGTTTGAGAAACTGACAAAATGGATAGCATTGTACAGACAACACTCACAGTTATGGATTGAATTCTTCCAACTGAAACTCATTTTGAGCTTTATAAATCCTGTAAAGCAATGTAGAAATAATGTTTGTCCTTCTGCTATTATTCTAAAGAAATTTAATATCCACACGCTTACGTGTGTGCATTTAAACTGAATTTTTATCATTATATTTAAAGACCCACTCCAATAATAAATGTTTTTGGTCGTTTTAACATGTTCTTGTTGCATTTTTCTGATTATGGAGGAAATATATAAAAAGAAAATTAGATTAAAACTGCATTTCTGAGTATTTCATTATTCAAACCATGGTGAATCAGGTGAATACAAAAAAACTGTCAATTAAAAAAAGATTGTAGTTGTTCTACCACAATCAGCAGGCCACAGTCTCCGTGCTTCGCTTCATTCTGATGCTTCCACATGCAGAAACATAGATCCACGTAGGTCTTTGTTTTCCTCGTCTGAGCTGGAATCTGGATCAAAACTGTAGGACTGGATAGATCTAATATTGTTCACCCTTTTCGTTGGACCGCTAACGTTGGATTGGGGGTGTAAGGAGCTGTAAGCTAGTAGGAGAGAGTGTAAGCAAAGAAATGATGGGAAATAAGTGCAGGCGTACTACGTGCAAACAATTCTGCCCACAACTCAGAGGTGAATTTCTAGTGAACTAATGCTACTCTGTAGAAACTACGTCCTAGAAAACGACACATTTTTTTGTTTTGATCTTAGTTTTTGCGTGGAGTGATTTGTTGATTTGCACTTTGAAAATTTGCCCTATTTCTGTCCGAAAATGTCACTTTCTTTACAAAGTTACGTACCGGAGAACATATCTGAGATCAAATTATATATATATCTTCTTAAAAGATAAATAAAAATCAGAAAATAGGATTCAATTGTTTACTTGTGGATCATAGATAAAGTTTGTGTGGCCATAAGCCCCATCTATAATCAACTTCTGAGTCATGTGATAAACACTAAAATTTAACAAACGTAAAAGGAAATCTTGATGCTCATCCGAGAAAGAAAACATAAAACAGAACAACTTACTAGCAGCATTAAGTATAAGTTTAACTTTGATGTCTCACTTAAACCATTAGGTTTTTAAATTGTATCTTTAATAGATTTTCATTCCTACAAGATCCTCCTTGTTGTGTTTCTATTGAACATCTCAAATACAAACCATTTGATTTAATTCTGTTCAGGTGGAAGTCAATTTACAGAATTCAAAGGAAATGATTTTTTAATTATTTTTTTTATACATGAGGTTACAGAAAACATTGTGAACATGTAATCCTCATTTCTGTGTCTGTGCTGCGTTTCATTCTAAATAAGGGCAAGTGCTTACAGCTCAGAGGAATGACGCAGCTTGACGGCTCCTGAATGTGTTTATTCATTGCAGGCACGCGTCTTCCCCTTAAACGGCGTCAGAGTCTCCTCTGGCAGCTCACAGATCACCGGGTTTCTGCTGAGCACAGATAAAGATTAACAAAACCCGGAGCGGCGGCAGCAGTGGCGTCTGACCCCACGCAGAGTTTGACCATGTCCCAGTTTTACCGCCTCAGCAGGGGTTCACATTCCACATGCTGCAACGCAGAATGTGCAACTCTGTCCTCGTGACGTCATGCTCCTGCAGGGCCCAACTAAGGAAATGATAGCACTGATGAGAATTTTTCGTGCAGAAAGTTTCGTTTTAGAACAGAAAAAGGGTCAGAAAACCCAGATGTTAAATTTGAAATGTCTGTTTTCTCAGTAGCCCTCAGGTGGTTGTTCTAAAATCACTGTTAAATTCTATTTATTTAGTTGATTTCCTGGAATGGAATGTAAATGCTTTGCAGGGAAAAATGACTTTCATCATACACTGCCACAGTGTATCAAATGAAAACAAATGACTGAGAAAATACCTGTGGAAAGTCTGGCTGTACCACACTTAACTGGCTCTTCTCTGAGCTGCCCAAAGCTTTGCTGCTTTCATTTCCTCTTCTGTAAAGTCTCAGCAAGGTTTCAGGGAGAAACTGGGGAGATTTTCAGGATATTCTGCAACTTTTATTTGTCCTGGAGTATCCACATGCTGTCCATCATCTGTCAAAGTTTACAGTAAAAACCCTTTCTTTGGTGCCACAGCTAAACATTGAAGCTTCTTAGATTGTTTTCTAAACTTTTACATTCCTCTTTTTGGCCAACCTGAGGCAGGTGAATTCAGGAACTAAAAGTCCAAATAAAGTCCTTGTAGATTATCACTGGCACGAAAGGCTTTCCCTGTCCTCCCTGAAGGCACTGTGCTGCAGCAGATCCTCCAGGATGTCGGAAAAAGATGCTGGAGCGGCGGTTGGGACACGGATGGTGATTTTCACGGGGCTGTTGTAGATCTTAGGCGAAGTCACTGCAGTTGGATGGTGCTCAGAACTGTCCCTTCATAGTAAAACTATTTCTGGCTGCAGGTTGTACTCGTGTTTATGAGGTCAAGTTGTGGTGCCTTCAGGGTTTACGGGGAAATGCACACATAAGTGCATCAATTTGACTGCTATTTTTAAGAAGTAACCACATTTTTAAGGAGAATGTCTTCAGACCAGCTCAGTCATAACTTATATTTAGTAGAAATATGTGCAGCTCCACCCTGCACCTCCCCACCAGGGTTCTTCCTCAGTGCATGGTGAGCACCAACATTACATCCTGTGTTCTCCTCACTTTGAAGGCCTGCTTATAAGAGGAACGGTGTTCTCAGAGTGTCAAACAGTAAAACTCTGCATGAGCTTGATGAAAGCCAGTCTGTGTGGCTTCGTGACTCCGCCTCATGAAGCTCCGAGGAAGCAGTGGTGGTTGGTTTGGCGGCAGCCTGATCCGGCATTGATGAGAACGCTGCGGTGACACCATTTGGCCCCGCCGCCGCCATATGAAAGTAAAGTTGGAGCTTTCCTGAGGAATCTGTTGCTGCAGCCCCATATGGAAATGATATAGATGAATCTTATCAAGTTTTTGTCTGTTTTATCTGAAACTTGTAAGTTAAGCATAAGACAGTTCTAGGATCCTCAGAAAAATTGTACAATATGAAACTTCCATGTTTTGGTAATGTATTAGAAAAGTCATGGACTCTCACATTTACTCAAGTAAATGTAATGAGTAACGGTAAGTGTCAATTCAAATCTAGTGGAGTAAAGAGTACAAATATTCAATCAAAAATGTAGTCGAGGAGAGAGTAAAAGTTGATTATATTTTTGATACTCAGTATAAGTACAAAGTAGCCAAAAGAACATACTTAAGTAAAGTAACAAAGTCTATTTATTCAAGTACTTTACACCCCTGTACAGGAGTAACGCTTGTTATTTAGGATCGTAGGAGCAACTATTCCTGATGAAAATGACAACAGGATATTGTATCCACAGAGCAGACATTCAAAATACACATGGAAAGTAATCAATATGAAGCAAAGAAATAGAAGACTCACCGTTCTTTCAAGTGTTGCTAGAGATATGAAATGTCTTACATAAGAATACATGTGAAATATATACATTTCCCTGAAAGGTGATATTTCATTGTAGTTTCATTGGTAATATATGAGACAGAAATGTCTCCTTTTGGAAACTCAAACCCAAACCCACAACTCTCACATTTAATACAAGTAAAAACAGCATTTAAAGAAAACATCATTTCCCTCTGAAGAACATGTCATGAATGAAAAGAGACCACTTTCAAGACTTTTTCATTGTATGGGATTTATAAGTCTTATAAGATTCACAATACATGTGAAACAAAGATTTAGTGCTGCAGGTGATGAAGATTTCTTCTTTGTTTTTTGAAGTTCTTTTCCATACGGGGTGCGTTCCGTCCTCGTCTTTGAATGCACAGCAGATTCACATTAAATAGACTGGAGTGGAAATGACTGCAGGGGATGTACCCTTCCCTTTATGAGGTCCACATCATCCTTTTGTCTTAAGTTGAGGATGAGGAGCAGCAGGGCCTTATCCAGGATGGATGGAACAGATGCAGGAAAACCTTGAGGAATGCACACTGTTGATCAACAGAGGAGGGTTCCTGCTTAGGTCTTATTTCTAACAACTTAAAGGAGGTCTGTCTGGGTTTTTGTGCTTATTATGTGGATGTTTTGCCATTTTGTTTCTTACATAATAAGCACAGAGTTAAACTCATTGTGTCTGAACTCTGAACTCTGGTAAAGGCTTTAAGGCTTAGTCCCAACTGCTCTAACATAAAAGCTGTCTGTGGGTGAAAAATGGGCAGGCCTGTTTGAGACATGTGGGTGATCAGCATGAAGGTCGTAGACATCTTGGTGAGCCTGTAGAGAGAGAATGTTTGTGCACATTTTCTTCTACAGGCAGGCTGTGAGCGGCAGGTCATTTAAACAAATGTAAGGTGAGGTCCTTTGGGCTGCCTTCACCTCCACTCTGCTTTTATTGGTTCATTAGATGTCATATGGATTTTAATTTTTTAACCCTCTCAAACCTGCAAACTACACTTCGGGCCAAAACTGTTTAAGTTATAAGTGCTCACTCCCTGTGCGCTTCATGTGTGCAAATTGTCAAAGGTGGACCAGGTGTGTTATAAGTATTTGCTGCTGATCCTCTTTTTTTGGTGTGAATTCATTTCTTTGCTTGGGGTGCTGTTTTAAGTTTTTCCTCAAAAAATGCTTTGTGGGCATGAACGCATGCTTTGTAATTGTGTGTTTGGATCACAGACTTGACTTGACATACATCTGGACATCACTGGACAGGACTCATTACCCCTGCTTAAATGGAGCTCTGAGCAGGTACAGGGCGCTGGGACTTGCACTGACAACATCTGAGATTGAGGTGCCCAGCACAACGCAGAAATGGGTAACTAAAGGGGGAAAACGCAATCAGGAGACGGGCTGGAGCCAGAGACAGATGACCAACAGCTGATCGACAAAGGTGAAGACACAGCAAAAGCCTAGAGATGGAGGGTAGCAGCCATGCCAAGGGATGCCTGGGTCGACTGGCAAGCTCCTGATCTGTTTGTTGATGTGCATGTGGCCGATCTGCAGAAAATTTGCAGTGACAGAACTTAAGTTATCAGGAAATTGGCACGAGGGAAGCTGTCACTGAGAGCACAGAGGTAACTTCTAAAAGTCATGTGGAGCCGTACGGGTACTGCGG
The DNA here is from genome assembly GCA_036245035.1 of Adrianichthys oophorus. Lineage (NCBI taxonomy): Eukaryota > Metazoa > Chordata > Actinopteri > Beloniformes > Adrianichthyidae > Adrianichthys > Adrianichthys oophorus. The sequence goes on from BSAI01000101.1 coordinate 10,988,441, forward strand.
GTTTTTAGGTTGACAAACCAACGAAAGGTCAAACGGAAGAGCGGCTGCATGGTAAGGGGAGCACAGGTGTATCTTGTAGCTTGTACTAAAGGAGTCGTTTGAAGTTATATTTGTATCATTACTGAAATCAAAATGTCTTGAATTCCAAATAAAATGTTCTGTTTTAAAAATAAAACATTTAATAATAATGAAAATATTAAAGGTTTGCTTTCAAAATCATTAGCCACAAGAAATATCCAAAATGGTGGCAATTTGTAAATGTGGTAGTCAAACGCTCAAATTGTGAGTGTGTGTAAAAAAAAAAAAAAGCACACAAGACCACACACTTCCATAAAAAGCATTAAGAGGCACAAGCCACAGGATTTGGGGGTTGGAAAAAATGTAAATCTGTGCTACATACCTGCCTCTCTACTTCACCCTACTTAACCTTATGTGTTGTAAAATGTGTTCACTACCAACATTTTCGCTCTAGGGGTTCACTGACTTTGATATTTCATGCAGGTCATCTGCGTGCCCCATACAGGTTTGCTCATTTTTCACCCGCAGACAGCCTGTATTCACACTTAAGGCCAATTGATACTAAGACTTAATATGCACTACTGACAATTAGAAAAGTGCCTGTGACTGCTTAACAGAAATCCACAGGTGAATGGACAGTCACGGTCAGTGTGTACAGAGACCAATGCAAAAGTCAAGTTTTAGAAGAAAACATTTTCACTGGCTTGTTGTTTGATTGGCAGGTGGGTGAACCCTTTGTCAAACTCAACAAAACTATCTTGATACTTTGTTCCAACCAGTTCATCAAGTCTGTCCATCCATTTTCTAAACCCACTATACTCCAGTTTGGGGACACGGGGTCATTGGAGCCTTCCCAGCTCCTGCACTAGCAAAGACAGGGTAGACCCAGGACAGTTCACCGGTCCATCACAGTGCAGGAGGAACCCACGTATGCACACACAGAAAGGTCCCAGCCAGAATTTGAACAGGGCCTTCTCACTGTGAGGTGAGAGTGCTAACCACTGTACCACTGTGCATGCCACCTCTTAAGTGAAATTGGGAAAAACAACTATTATTTCAATGATGCATTTAAAGTTCCTGTTTATTCACACAACTGCCAAAGACTAAATGTAGAGAGTTTGTCATTTGATTTGAAAGTGTTTTTGAAGGGTAACCCTCATGGTAAAAACAAGAGGAATGTTATCTGACTTCCAGATTGAAGTAAGTTTTAAAAACTACATTAAAACCAAGTTCATTAACCAAGGAATCTCCTAATGGCTTGTTGCATACCCATCAGTTTTTGGTCAGAACCATTTTAATTGGTTTAGCTTTACAACAGAACTTGAAACTGTCAGTTTTAGACTGAATGGGTTTCATTAACTGTCAGCTGTTTGTCCTGCCATGATGCCCTTTTTTTTAGGAATTAAGGGCTTAAAGACTCATGCCATATCCAGTCAAGGTGGGGTGGGATTATATATCAGGGTGGGATAATATACGTTTGCTTCCTCACACTCCCTCTCAAGCAGTCTATCTTTTGATGCCTAGTTATCCTATGTTTGACATGTTCACGGGTGTAAATCTTTGTTGATTGATTTGTGTTTTTCTTGTCTGCTTGAAACAAACCATTTCCAAATCCAATGACTGTAGAGCCAAAAAGCTTTCAGGAAATTGACCCAATAAAAGTTAGGTCAGACAAACCCTGGAGTGGTGAATGCTGCAGGTCTTTAGTATGAAAGCGATCATAGTTTGGTTCTTTTCTACTAGACAATACTCAGGATCAGTAAAAACAAAGCAGCTGTGATCAATGCAATATTTTAACATATAAAATTACAGGATGACTTCACTTTAAAATCTACAGCTGTTAACAACTACACAAACATTTTGATAAGAAAACAATTCAACATTTGTTTTTAAGTCTAAACAGAAAGGGAAACCATTTAGATCTTTACAGGCGACATTTTGAATCCACAACCTCCACTTTCTCTTGAACGAAATTCTTTTTCTATTCAAACAAAGCATTACAGTACAGCAGATTTAAAACAGGTTGTTGAAAATCTATATAGCTTTAGCCTAAAAATGACAATAGTTTTCTTTATAATTCATTTAAAATCATCTGAAGACTAATTTTTCATCGCTCCAGCAGTCAATGACTTCTTTTTATTAGTTACAATCAGGATGTTGTCCTCCAGGAAGTTGGAACCACTGTCCTGAATTACTTTCCCAGACTTGTATTTATAGCAGGCCATGAACTCAATGAGGCATTTGACAGTGAGCACGCCGTGTACAGCGTGAGTCCGCTCTGCTGACTCATTCAGGGAAACGTGTGGCGTTTCTGCCAGCCGTGCATCCAGTCGATAAGGACGAGACTGTCAGTTCTGGATCATTCCTGGAAACAAATGTTGACTTTAAAAAACAGCTTCAACTTAGAAAAACACTCATCTGAGCAGCTCAGAGGACGACTTGTTGGAAACGGCGTGTTTGTGATTCAATTTCAACCTTAATTTTTTGAATATATGTCCTACATCATGAGAAAAATAATACAAGCTATAACAACAAAAACACAACTTTCATTGGAGGGGATATTTAATGATCAAAGAGGAAATTAAGAAAACCTGGATTATGACTAATAACTATACATACTTCTGTATGCAGACATGGCCAAAACTTTTAGCTCTGTTACTGAAAGAAAAAAATCCAACATATTTAGTGAAATAACGTAAAACTATTTTTCTTCTTCTTTTCCTTTGAGCTTTTCTCTTAAGTGAATCAGCTTCCTCCGTCTAACCCTTTGTTCTGCATCCTCTACTCTAACACCAGCTACGTTCATGTCTTCATTCACTGCATCCATAAACCTCCTCTTTGGTCTTCCTCTTCCCTGGCTGCTCTAGACTCAGCATCCTTCTACCAATATTTTCACTGTTTCTCCTCTGGACATGTCTGAACCATCTCAGTCTGGCCTCTCTGACTTTATCTCCAAAACCTCTAACATGTGCTGTCCCTATGATGAACTCATTCCTGATCCTATCCATCCTGGTTACTCCCACACAGTCATGAAATTATACTGCTGCTCACAAATGTTCATTTCTTCTCTTAGTCTAGCTTTAACTACTCTTTCCCATACCTTCATTGTATGATTCATCAGCTTTAGTTCTCTATAGTTGCTACAACTCTGCACATCTCCCTTATCCTTAAAAATGTGAACCATCACACTTCTCCTCCATTCTTCAGGCATCTTCTCACCACCTAAGATCCTGTTGAACAACCCAGTCAAAAACTCCACTGCCATCTCTCCTAGACACTTCCATACCTCCACAGGTTTATCATCCGAACCAAATGCCTTTCCACTCTTAATCCTCTTCATTGTCCCCCTCACCAGCACCTCGTCACCTCTGTTTCCTGCACCAACATGTCCATTGAAATCTGCATCAATAACAACTCTCCCACTTCTAGGGATGCTCATCATCACTTCCTCAAGGTCCAACAGAACTTTTCCTTCTCCTCCAGCTCACATCCTCCCTTTGGGGCATACCCACTAACAACATAAAACATCAAACCTTCTATTTCTATCTTCAGACTCATCATTCTGACACTCTTTTTACCTCCACAACACTTCTAACAAACTCCTCCTTTAAGATAACTCCTACTCCATTTCTCTTCCCATCTCCACCATGATAGAACAACTTGAACCCTAATCCTAAACTTATAGCCTTGATACTCCTCCACCAGGTCTCTTGGACACACAGTATGTCTACCTTCCTCTTTTCTCTTTTCTCTCTTCCTCTTCTCCTCCACCAACAGTAGTCCATTTCCCACCGGCACCCTGTTGGTGAACAGCACCAATGGCAGTCGTTAACCAGGGCCTCTACCGATCCAGAATAGATATCATAGATCTGATTGATTCCTGACACAACCCTCTGTATTAATCCAGGCTTGGGACTGGCACAATGAGACCCTGGCTTGGGACGCCAATGGATACATTGAAATAACTTAAAACTATTAAGAGTAACTATTAAAAAAAAAAAAAAACTAAGCAGTTTTGACCTCAAAGCTGGCATTTAGGAAACATAGTAAAAGAAAACATAACACCTGCAGACACACCTTTAGGGCTTGTGACACAGAGCAGCTGGACAGCTGAAGTCACGTGAGCATGTAAGAACAAAGTGAGAGGATATGACATGGACAGTACAGGAGACCAGGAGGGAATTTTCAATCTGGTTCCACCAGGTAGTTTAGACATATTTTCCCACTGAATAAATGAATTTCAATTCACTAGACATTATGTGATGTCATTTTTCACCAATGTTTATAATAAATGTGCCAACTTGGAATGAAGACAAACCCTTTCCACAGGACTGTAGATGCTAAGATGCTGCAACTGATCAGACTGCAATCAGTCAGTTCACCTTGGTGCACCTGAAAGCTCTGCTTCTGACCGGGTCCTCCTCCCCGCCGCAGGTGTGCATTGGTCTCATAAAGAGACGTCTGTGTGCTCCATGTTTGGCCTCAGTCCGTTTCATCATTTTTGTTCCGGGAGGGGAAAATGAAGGTGGCAGGGGGTGAAACAGCAGCCCTTCTCGGTTTCCCCGTGTCTGAAACAGCTTTCATGAGTTGCTGCTGAACATGCAGCTGTGTGTTTGTGAAGGGCGCGCTCGCGGTTGGACCATCCTGGCACGTCGCCCTCTCAGACACTATCAACTCCAATTTTTTCTTTAATCCCCTCTTTAATTCTCCCTCTTCAGCCCACCTTCGCCCTAGCCTGGAATGTTTTCACATTGAGAAGAAAATAAACGAAGGCCCTGTCCCTTTTTCAGAGGATAGACACATGTGTACATCAGTGACATACAGTACTTTCATGGGCTGGTGCTGCTTGCAGAATGGTGTCTTTGTAAGTTCCCTCTCTGGCCCCTCCGTTAATCTTTATCATAAACCTAACCCATGGAGGGACTACCAGTCCACAAATTCTTGCAATCATCCCTGTCTTTATTATATCTAAACTGAACGGCCTTGTGCTTCAAGTCTGTTTTCTGTCATATGAAAGGGTCAGTGGGGTCAAATATAAAAGTAGAAAAAGTATAAAGTTTTAATTAAAAAAATGGTTCTACTGCCCTGCTGTCAAACCTTTAATAGATGCTTTTATTTTTCATTCTTTTGCTGCAAGTCATTGTTTTTATGTTCTTTGCAGGTTTAAACAGATGCAGCTTCATGCATCTAGATGTGTTTTCCCCTACAAAAGCCTATAAACGTGTCTGGTGTTTTTATTTATTGCTTTTTACCACATTGATCTTTGTTTTGTTTTGTTTTTTGTCATTCAGTATTTCAAAACTTTATTTAACTTTTTTCTTCCTGGATCTGGGTCCTCATTTATGACACTGATCTGCAAATAAATAAGGTACGGTTAATGATTAATGAGTCATCTTCTTCAGATGCAGTAACAGCCTGAAAAACAACATATTTATAAAAAAAAAAAAAAAGAAAACAATCCCCTGCCTGAAAACCACTCGATCTGGTCTGTGAACTGGTTTTTAAAGGGGAAAATGCTAGCTAGAGTTCAGCCTTTATTTGGTCCCTGCACAACTGAAAAAGGTCTGGTCATCATATTTTTTTAAAATTATATGAAAACAGGAGCAACACAATCTAAATGTGTTGAGATGGTTTGTTAGTAATTTGTCAGTCTCAAGTTATGCAGAAGACACCAACACAGTTCAGTCCAGCAACAACAAAAGCCAAAATACAGTTTGGTTTCAAAAACTTTTCTTCTCTTGTTAATGGATTTCTAAAAACTCCAACCCCACACATGCATTTAATTCATAGGATTATGATCCTGACAGTTCTCTAAATAGTAGATTTTGCCATTTTGTTTAGTGTGAAGACCATTGATAATGTTGCAACCTTTAAATTGTTTTATGTCTGTAGGTGACCTCTTCTCTTCTAAAGTGTCACCATTCTAACTTGTGGTGCTGATCAGATGGAGATCTTTGCAGCAAAAAACACCTATATTGAAGCAAATTAAGATGAATTTACCTCCTCTTTAGTCAAAGCAAATTAACAATCTGGTAGAATTTTTTAACTACTTGTAAAAATTGCTTGTAGAATAAATCTGTGCAAATTTTTTTTTTTTTGTTTGGTTGTGTCGCTCCATGTATGCTTTTCCAGCCAGCATCTTATACCCTACAGTTATGTGCTGGATTGTTTCAGGCGCCTCTTTGAACAGCCTACACCTTGGGTCTTGTCTGGTTTGGTAGATCTGAGCCTCTATCACTCTGGTGCTCAGGGCTTGTTCCTGAGCTGCCAGGATGAGCTGTACTGTAGGCCAGCCCTTTCTAGCCATTGGTAGGACTTTTTTTAGAAATAAATCTGGAGATATGATCCATTTGCTTTTGTGGCAAAAATCTAAGTGTAAGTGTTTACGTGTTTATCATCATTATTATTAATGTTATTGTTAATATAAAACAATGCAGAACCACTTATTTTGGACTTGAGTTTCTGCAAAACCTTGGTGTTTGTTACACGCAGGGTGGCAGAAAGTGAACTCAAATAACCCTGTTTTTTTTCAGGATAATTCAGAATAAAGTGTTTCATCATTTTGGAAAACAACTGATGTCAAATGAAAACATAATATTCAAATATATACCTAATTAATTTAGCATAAAGGAACTGCAGGTTACAAACCATAGACCTGTCTAAATTAATGCTGCATTCTGCAATTTGATTTGTTGGACAATTGGTGTTCGCCTGCTAACAGGAAAAAGGTGTTTATTGGCTAATCAGTTCAGACAATTTTCTTGTCCAAATGTTGAGACTTTAACTTGAGTTTGTGTCTCTAGATCTCTGTGGATGCATTTTTAGAAATACACACTTGTGCATGTTTATGGGCTGTAATGAGGACAAGCGTGTAAACATTTTGACAGCTTTAAATTCTTTGCGCTGGTAAAAATCAGTAATACAAAAGCACAAATTTGTTCGTACTGCAAATTTTTAAAAGACACAAACATTCTTTTTAGCAGACAAAAAACTTGTTTACGTGCCGATAAATCAATTTTTAACTGCTACATATTTATAAGAGGAATATAACTCCATACTTTATGTTAAAGAATGACAAAAGCATGATTCTAAGTCCTGCAGCCCACTGTTTCCCCATGCTTTGTTCTTTCTGTGCCAAAACTGGGGACTCATCCCAAACTCTTTCCATTCCCAGGATTTAGAGAAATAAAAAGAAATGCTGCAGTGACACTCCTGGCTCCAGGTATGGTTTTTTTTCTAGCTTCTCCTGCTCTTCAACACTCTTGACGTTTCCTATAGGTACACTCATTTACTCATTCACACTCAATACTTTTCGCAAACAACTGCAGGCCTGTCATAGAGCTTTCCCCATCAACCTCCCCTTTCTTTTCCCTATGGAAATGTTGACTTTACCCTCTTCGTTTGGGCAGAAGGCGAAGAGAGCAGTTGGCCAGGAAGCCTCCTGAGACTGACCAGCCAAAGGCCTCATTGAAATGGGCTGAAGGAAGCCTTCTGTTCCTCAGAGCTTCGGTCTGCAAGCAGGGAGAACTGCATTGATGGGAAGGAAATTCATGGAAAATATTTCTGAAGTTACTGTGATGTAACATTGGAGGACAGTTTGAACCCTAGGGTGAACTCAGGTTCAAAGTGTTGATTCTGAAAAATGATGACAGCATTATTGTGTCATTCATTTTCGGAAGATGGTTTATATTGAGAAATAAATTAAATTGTCTCAAATAATGAATTAAGATCTTGAACCACTGAACCTCCCCTTACACCTGAACCAGTGCCTCAGGTGAGATGACCATCTTCTCCAGGAGGTCCAAAGGTCAAAGAAGAACCTCAGAAGGTAATAAGCTTTTTCAGTTCGTAGACCAAAAAATGTTACAACTCATTTTTAAAGTCAGATGTTTGAACCAGCATGAGACTTTGCTCCATAAGTGTGTTTTATTTTGCTTTTATAATGTATTTCTGTTTTACTGTTCTATTTTTTTTTACTTTTTAAATTGTTTCATACTTTTGGTTGCTATTTTAATGTTTTGATTTTTAATGTATGGTGCCTTGTTTGACTGTGCTCATTTTAAGGCACAATGTAAATAAATAAATAGATGGATAGATAGTTTGTTGTTGGTTTATTGGTAGGTTTTTTGGTTGGATAAATAAAATATGTTAACATTTTCACTGGGAGTGACTAGGACATAAAGCACCAATCCTAGATCAGAGCTCAGGTCAGGACAGTTCAGATGGAATTGGGGAAGGTCAAAATTTTGAATCAAATCAACCTTTATTCATAAAGCACTTTCATACAAATGTAACACACATTTTTTTACATAATGAAAACATTTCGCAACTTGAAAACCAGAATCAAAGACCACAGAGACACACACACACAACAAAAAACAAAAAGATATGTGAATTTTTTTTTTTTTTAGAAAAATAAATAAAATATATGTGAATTAGATGCAAAGCAGAAATCAGGCTTGATGCTGTAGTGGGGAAATTATATTTTATTGTAGAAAGAAGAGACTTTCCGTAAAAAAAAAAAAAAACACTAAAATTGAAATAGCCTGACAGGAGTTCAGGAAGACCAAGGAAGAATTTCATAGATGAAGCGGAAGAAGGAGGTTAATGACAGAAGATGAAAAGAACTGGTGGAGACAGAAAATCTGCTCCAGCATTCAAGGTCTGTATTGCTTGAAGAAAAACACTTTCAAGACTGTTGAGTTTATGGTTAAAGCTTATTTTTACAGCACGTATCATCTCAAGCTTTCCACAGAGAAGTACACCAGCCACCCATTTTATTAGGTCCACCTTGCTAGTACCGGGTTGGACCCCTTTTCCCTTCAGAAATGTCTTAATCCTCTGTGACATAGATTCAACAAGATACTGGAAACATCCCTGAGAGTTTGGTCCATATTGACATAACAGCATCACACAGTTGCTGCAGATTTGTCGGCTGAACATCCGTGATGCTGATCTCTAGTTCCACCACATCCCAGAGATGTGGAGGTCATTAGAGTCCAGTGAACTCATTGTCATGTTCAAGAAACCAGTCTGAGATGATTCCAGCTTTATGAGATGGAGCCTTATCCTGCTGGAAGTATCATCAGAAGATGGTATACTGTGGTCATATAGGAATGACCACAGTATACCATCTTCTGTGGTCATTCCTATATGACCACAGTATACCATCTTCTGATGATATACTGTGGTCATATAGGAATGGATATGGTCAGCAACAGTACTCAGGTAGGCTATGCTGTTGGAACCATGATCAGTTGGTACTAAAGGACCCAAAGTGTGCCAAGAAAATATGCCCCACACCATTACACCACCACCACCAGCCTGAACTGTTGATACAAGGTAGGATGTATCCTTGCTTTCATGGTGTTGATACCAAATTCTGACCCATCATCTGAATGTGGCAGAAATGGAGACTCATCAGACCAGACAACGTTTCTCCAATTTGTCCAGTTTTGGCGAATCTGTGTGAAATGTAGCCTCAGTTTCCTGTTCCTATCTGAGAGGAGTGGTACCCAGTGTGTTATTCTGCTGCTGTCTCAAGGGTGGACATGTGCATTCAGAGATGCTCTTCTGCAGACCTCGGTTAAACAAGTCCTAGGGTTTTTATAAATTCACTCATTTGCTTCCTGGGTTCGTTTCTTTTGGGTTGTCCATCATAAATTCCAACACTCACTGGATATTTTCTCCTTGTTGTGGACCACTCTCTTTCAATCCTCGAGATAGTTGTGGGTGAAAGTTCCAGTAGATCATTAGTTTCTGAAATACTCAGACCAACCCGTCTGGCACCAACAACAGCCATGTCACATTCGAAGTCACTTCAATCACCTTTCTTCTCCATTCTGATGCTCGGTTTGAACTGCAGCAGATCATCTAGAGTCTAGACCATGTCTACATGACTAAATGCATTGAGTTGCTGCCATGTGATTGGCTGATTAGAAATTTCCGTTAACGAGCAATTGGTGTGTCTAATAAAGTGTCCAGTCAGTGTACATCCAAAACAAGGATGCAAACCCAGTCATATTGAACTGATTTAATTCAGGTCAACTCAATTAAGGCTATACAGCACTGGAAGAGCGAAACGGCATCACTCTGATGGGAAGAGACTTCTAACAATTCTTGACACTTTTCAAAAATCTCAATCCCTGAGACTCATGAGAACTCTTCTCATGGAAGCATCAGCTAGGAATTAAGCCACAAACCTATTTTGGTTTAATGTGCCAGGTCGAGCTCATCCAGGAGGAGAACACATGGGTAAACCTGGAGGCTTGGAGTGCGTGCTTGGGACCAGCTGGTTTTACTTTCTGATGCATTTTTCCACATTCTCCAGGACTTTTCCAGCCTGTCGTTTCTAGGAATATAAAGAGTAATCTGCACATGAGCACAGCACAACACACAAACAGTCTGTGTGTCCTGCCAAGCAAACACACCAGTGCTGAGTGTGACTTACTGTTTCCTAATGTTTGCAGCAGGTCCTCCACAGCCATGTGGCACATTTTACATGTCAGCGAGAGCTTTGACCTCGTCCCCTGCGAAAATATACAGCAGCAGCGCAGGACAGAACTCACCTGAGTAAAAAAAAATATATTAGACAGTGACTATTCACACATAATTTTGAAATAAGTTACAGAAATACGCCAGTGCTGAACTTTTTTCTTGGCCACACAGACCGATAGGAAGGGTTCAGGTTAGGATTACGGTTACGGTTAAGGTTAAACCACCAAATGGTTCTTGGGTGCGGATATGTCTGCAGCTCACCGCTCCTCCAGAGGATGGAATAAATGCGGAGAACACATTTCACACACCTAGGTGTGCGACAGCTGACGGCACTTTAACTTTAAATAAATGCAGCCAACATGAAAATCCAGCCCTGGACACAATTCAAATATGTGCGGGCAATGCAGCAATGTGCATCTTGGCTGCATGTATTAGGTGTGGCCAACATGAATTTCCATCACTTTTTGTGCTGGTCGCATGTAAATACATGCAGATAACATCAGCCTAGTTATTTTAACATCCTGTTCAAAGTAGGGCTGGGTTTACATATGGATTATATGTGTCCAGTTTTTGGATTGTTTGTACTGTTAATTCATAAAATCAATACATTGATTTTTATTTAACTGAAGATGAGTGTCTAGATAGCACTGAGATACGGTATTTCAAATATCACTGTGGGCATTTCATGTGGTATTTCATTCAGTCTGAGTATTGTCCGGCTGTCTGGTCTCTGCATGCACAGAATTTCTGAAGTTTAAGAAGAGAAGTTTAAGTATCTTGGGGTCTTGTTCACGACACGAGTGAGGGAAGATTGGAGTGTAAGATTGTCAGGCAGATTGGTGCGGTGTCCACCGTTATGCTGTCGTTGTCGTTTTGGTGAAAAGAGTGCTAAACCAGAAAGCAAGCTCTCAATTTACCGGTTGATCTACCCTCCAATACTCACCTATGGTCATGAGCTCTGGATCATGACCGAAAGAACAAGGTCCAGGATACAAGCGGCTGAAATGAGCTTCCTCCGTAGGGTGGCCCTTGGAGAAAGGGTAATCTCAGTCACCTGGGAGGAGCTCGGAATAGAGCTGCTGCTCCTCCACATTGAATGGTTCAGATGCCTCCTGGAGGCCTCCAGACATGTCCCACTGGGTGGAAGCACCGGGGAAGACCTAGAACACGGTGGAGAGACTACATCTCTCGGCTGGCCTGGGAACGCCTCGAGGTCCCCCCAGAGGAGCTGGAGGAAGTGGCCATTTTTGAATAAATATTTGTAATCTTTACTCCACTACAGTTGAATGGACACTTACTGTTACTCATTACATTGTGATTGTGCACAAGAAGTCTGAATATTTATCTCAGTTATGGCTGGTTTGTTGGGCGCCATCTGCAGGGTGCTGAAGGTGCTGGATGCTATTTATGAGCTAAATCACGTGAACGTGAATTAGCAGCCAGCTTGCCTAATACCTGGTGTGGTGACATGGCTGCAGCGCCGAAACCATTACATCAAAATGGCGGCTGTATTGGCAGATAGACCTGATAGAGCCGATGGATGTCCAAAACGGAAGTTGTGATGATGATTTTTGCAGTGAACTGTGGAGTTTCTGCAATTTTTAGTCAACATCAATGCTTGTTGTTCTAGAAAATTTTTGTCAGCCCCATCGCGAAATAAAATAATGATCGGTTTCCTCGTTGTTGGATTTCTAGTAGCAGACAGTTCCATTCAGCTCTGCCCCACAGTGGGAACTCTGCTCTGCGTTGCAGCCATCAGAGATCGACGTTCATCTTATTTGCCTTATTTGTGAAAACAAAAGATTGCTTTTGTTAAAAAAACTACAAGTAATTGCCATATTCTCTCTTTTTTCCATAAAATGTTGATGACAGAATATTCAAATAAGTATAAGTTTATTTTAGACAGTTTTATTATGCTGATCTCACAGCTGCACAGCCAGATGCCTGAGGACGTCCGTCTGTTCCAAAGGGTTAAAGAAGAATAAAAAAAATAAAAGTTCAGCGAAAGATATCAATGATAACATAAATAACAAAAAGTATTAACATAAACTTATTCCATTTTGGAGATCACCAACTCCCGCCCTTTAGATAAAATACAAATTCCGTTTTGGACTTCCATTGGCTCCATCGGGTTTATCTACCATTACTTCCTCCATTTTACCTGCAGCTTGGTACTCTTGACTCCAAGTAAGCTCTGAATTTTAATTTACTACATTTTACTACTTCTCCTTTTGTGTGTGTGTGTTGGGGGGGGGGGGGGGGGGGTTGTATAAAAACATTGAATGAATGAAAAGAAATGTTTGTGCTTCTTTTGAACATTTGAGTGTGACTGAGACAGACTTTTTGTTCTATTTTGTTCTGTCATTTTGAAATATTAAAGATGTTAATTTACATTTTTTATAAATATTAGGAAATAAACCTCAGAAATAAACAGTTTATTGTTTTTCACGTTTCTTGGTGTTCTCTGAGCCTACAGTCAGTATGAGTAAAATACTTACGGTCTTTTAAAATCGTACACTTTAATATTTTTACTCAAGTCTTTTTCTGTATTGGTGACTTGTAACTTGTAATGGAGTCATTTTTACAGTAAGGTATTTGTACTTTTACTCAAGTATAGTTTTTAAGTACTCTTTACAACTCTGGTGGTGTAGGACCCAAAATGCAGGAGACCAGGTAAGGTGGCAGAAAAGTAAAACATTTAATAAATAAACTGAAACATGATAAAACAAAAAGGTGCCAAAGCAGATGGCAGTCAGTTGTCTTGGCTTTAATACCGATAACACTACAACATTACAACACCCAACTTGACTGAAAGAAAGCTAGGCATTTCCATAGTTAACATGGAAAATTGACATATTCAACTATCAAGCTGTGCAATTACAAAAAAGGTTCTGGATAAAAAAATGACTTTCTTACATCAAAATAAAATTTTCCCTTGTAAATTCAGCTGTGTCTGTTGGAAGACAATTATTTTTCATATTCATCACTAGGGACTACATTGAGCATGTGCAGTGTGAATTAGATGACTCTTACTTCTTCCTGCTTGGAGAATTTGCAAGTGTTACAACTTATCATTGTTATAACTGTCCCCAGTCTTCCAATCCCATACGGGACATGGAATCTTTTGCAGAACATCTGACAAGAGTCAATGTTGTTTTTTCATCTCATAAAATGTTTCATCTACCTCTGTTTTGGGTTGACCCACTGCCAAAAGCTGGTTCAGATCAGCTCATATGAAAATGGTTTCCATGCGTCTTTTGTTATTTTCATTGGTGATTATTTGAAGTGTTGTTTTTTTTAATCTAAGTTCATTCTCAAAGACAACTGGACCTGTTTTTTTTTAGGAGTTTAAAGCTAATGTGGGTGGCTGTGGTGCAGTGGTAGGGTGATTGTTCTCTGTTCAGAAAATTGCAGGTTCAATTCCCACCTTGAAGACTGAAGAAAATATCTCTTTAGTTTCTTTAAATGTGTTTTAGCAAAAAAAAAAAAGTAAACAACCAAAATCAAAAAGCGACTAATTACTCTAAGTTACTTGATAGTTACTTAGTTACTGAAGCTAGTGCCCCATAGTGATAGCATTTCTCTGCATTTTTTGGGGGGTAAACGAGGTTCCCAATGATCTTCATTCCATCAATATTTTAAAGAGTAAAGAATAAAAATGTTGTATTCTAGTGAATACCTGTAGGAACAGAATCATCACAGACAGAAGAAGAAATGAAAACAGAAGTTTTTCTGCAGCACTCAGAAATAAAGTCATTCTGATCAAGTTTCAAAGTTTGTCTCCAGTCTTTTTTTTTAAAATGGGCTCAGGTTCATGTCGCCACGCTCAGGTCTGTCAGAATTTTGCTCCTCCCACATACACCTGTCCAATTGCCTTTTAAAGCTCTGCTAAACACTGGAGTTTAGGAGTTCAATCAAGTGTTCAATCACTGATAATCTGTTTGTGATTATAAGTCAGAAAAATGAGCATCTTAGTTTTGATGTTTTTTTCTGCCTCCAGAACCAGAGAACAACAACATGCACCCCCTCATCCCTGGAATGGGAACATAGGGGCAGGACAATTTTGCCCCTGGGGAGTTAGTTCCTATGATTGGCAGAGCCTGTGAACCTTTTTTCCTACAACACTATAGATGAAGTTTAAATATGGTGAATGCTGAATGATGCAGGAACTTCTCCTGTATGTACAGTCAATCCTAAAGATCAAGTTGAAGTTTTCTTTCTTCTAATGTTTAAAGCGGTTTCAAATAATTACATTTTAGTGAGTCATTAAAGCTTTAGTCGTAACTGCCTTTACAAGTGGATATGTGCAAACCTGTAGGGGGCACACAGGTGGCCATCAAACATCGTTGACCACTCTGTGAATTTTAGAGTGAAAATATTCATGCACCCACTTTTTTTTCAATGAGCATGCAGTGGGTGCAGGTCGTAGTCTTATACAAGGCACAAGGGTAAGTAAGTGAGATAGCACACGCACAGCAGAGGTATGTACAAGAATTCATCGCATCCAGAGTTTGCTGGCTGTGGATCTAATGGAACAATGTACAGTTCAGCTAAACGCAGCAAACACTTCTTTAAGTTCTATAGGAAAATAACCTCAATAAAACAGTGTCCTCTCACAGTACCATGGAAGAATTTATTTGAGGGATGTTCTCAAACAGAGCAATCTTACACACAGATGGTCGTGAGATCTTGACTCGATTCGACACAGGTGAGCCGGGCTTGTGCTCCGTCTTCTGTACAGTACGGCTCTGTCTGAGACCCAAAACCGCCGCCTCATTAAACGTTACATAACAGCCAAACAGATGCTCACTGTGAGACCTCTTTCCTCTGATGCTTCTCATGAAGGATGATTCTGCATCCATCAGGTCCCATGATCCTTTAGTCAAACTCATGTGTTGATGTAGAAATGGTTTCATTAGCTTAGAATAACCATAAAAACTAACTTCCATCTCTACATGCCTTAGACTTACAGTGTCTTTACTGTGCATTTGAAATCACCATGTGGACTAGAAGAGAAACTGAAGGGAAATAAAAAAGAGATCAACTTTATGAAAGATCAGTGTGTTAGTAGTAAAAAAAATAATTCATATTTAATGAAATTGATCTACGGTAATTATAAAATAATAAAATTATTAATATTTAAACAAAATGCATTGTAAATGCGATCAGATTAATAATGATTTTAAAATATATATATATTTAAACATTTTAAATAAAAAAATGACTTTCTAGGTGAAGAACGTTCTCCAAGAGGCAGAAAAGGAAACTTTTATTTTTTTTTACTTTATATACTTTAAATCAAATGAAAAATTCTGAATGTATTACATACACCCTTACATGTGTTTGACTCGTACAGTTGTTGTGTGTTTTTGGGTTGCCCGGGCCCATAGAAGATCCTAGAGAACAGCGGCCACATCTAAAGAGGAGCTTCAAGAGGAGGAGCAAGGGAACTTCCACCCCATGAAACTGAATGTACCATTGTAGTCCATCATTAGTATTTGTAAGGATACCACACTGAATAATTTCCTAATTTATAATACCGGTAGTCAGGTTGCGTACAAGAGATGCACAAGAAGTGCACACTTATCACCTGAACAGCACTAAAGAGCTCTCTGCACAGGTTTCAGGTGGGTTGTAAAAATGAAAAATCAGTAGGACACCCCTGTGCCCCTCTACTTCAACCTTACTTATCTTTACGTGTTGTATAGGAGTTCACTATGACCTGTTGCCTGCAGCATGCCCGTGGAAAAAATATGCATGAAGATTTTCACTCAATGGATTCACCAAGCACTCCAGAGCTTAAAATTTGTGTGGGCCACATCTGTGATCTGTACAGATTTGCCCATTTTTCACCTGCAGACAGCCTACACGAAAGAGCAGTTGACTTAATCTGCACTACCATCATCAGCATACAGTTTCTCCTTCAAAGGCTCCATGTTCTCTATGTCATGAATGGATGCAGTCACTCTGCAGAGTCACTCAAACCACTGAGCATGAAAGTTTACGCAGAAAAACTTTTTTTTTTAATTCCCTATGATCATCCAGACATCGTAAGTGACTCTTTTATGGACGAGTTGAATCTCAGATGGAAAGGAAACAACCCAAACTGGCAAATAAACAAATCTCTAAGTCAGTTCAAGGGCAGACAGAGAGTATTAGATGTGTGGACAGATGAAGATGATGGGGGCATGTCTCAAAGACTCCTTCAGTGGAACAGAAGTCAACTCTTATTTCTGTGATCTATGCATCAGTCAACACACGGCTGAGACGCTGTAATGCTACCTCCAAGCAAAGGGAACCACAATGTTGTTTCTGGTGGGTTTTACAACAGATTTCTGTCATGTTGAAAAAAGAAAACCCACCAAAAGAACTTAAATGATCTCCATCATTTTGGAAGATTGAGGTTTGGAGAGAATGTAAATGCAGCTTCATATGACATGAATGTGAGATGTGTAACTAGTGACCTAAAGGTGAACAGATACTTTTAAAGAAGCAGGACTTTCAACAAAAATAATTTGTTGTCACCTATACAAAGTTTAGGAGAGTAAACACTCTGGTTGGTTGTGGCTTGTAAAGGGAAATGTGTACCGATATGATGGAAATGGGTTTGTCTATAAACAAATGTTATGTCCATTTTGGTTTTGACACAGAAGATGAAGGATGACTTATTATTACAGTCGGCACACTTGTATTGACAAACGTTTCTTATGTATATCCAAAAGGTTACCATGTTGGTGAGGTGCCAAAGGAAAACCTTTTTTAATTATATGAATATATGAAACCAAATCACTTAACAAACCGTGTTCTGAAATTACAAACAACTCATCAAAATTCAGCATCTCAGACAAGTTTCATTTAACAGTGACTTACAGGGTTCCTGCTGCCAAACCAGCTACTGTTGGGTGAAGGCGGGGGTTCACCATGAACGGATCACCAGTCTGTTGAAGGGTGTAGGGCTGTCAACGTTAACGCCTTAACCCACACGATTCATTTTTAAAAATTAGCGTGTGAATTTTTATTAAAGCAGATTAATTACACGTTAGAAGCGACTGTCTTCTGCTTGCGTTGGACAGCTCAGGCTTTCACAGTGTGCATAAATTTCTTAAACTGCACACTTTGTCTGGCATTATCCCACTTAAAACACGGTCACTTACAAAAGAAAGAAATATTTTTTTGTTGAATTTTTAGTACTTCATTCCTGTTATTTTTTCGATTTAGACTGCTTTCTCACAAAAAACGTACTATTTTATTGGGGGTGTGGCCAGTTGTCACGGTAACACCACAAAGCATCATTGACCTGGCAGACCTCAACTGCAGCAGCAAAGGAACGTGATTTATATGCCACGATAGGTTCAATAAAGCAACTTTTCAGAGAGAAAGTTCACCTCTTATCACTTGTTTTTGTCCAGAAGATGAATCAAAATGTTTGTTTTAAAGAAGCCTGTATAAATAGAACATTGTGACCAGAACTTCTTCCAGAACACCCAACAGCCAATCAGAATAGAGTATTCACTCGGACCATTTAAAGTGCAGAAACACAATGTTTGTTTCTTATGGCTGTATATCAGCATCTTTGTTTTTGGGAGTAATACTGCAGACATAAAAGTCTTTACAGTTCTTTAGAGTTCTGCTTATCTTACTGCTGATGTGTTTTGTAAACACAAATTACATTTCTGAGATATCTGAGTTAATACAAATTAAAATTTACAACTTAAAACATTTAAGACAATAAAAATGAAGGGAAACTGTTCTCTCTGGCCTTTTCTTTGTTGAAAAGCTGCATAGTGTCATCTAAATTTACCTTGTAAAACATTGTGATTAATCACAATCCAAAAGTGTGATTATTCTGATTTTTTTTTTTTTAAATTTGGTTGACAAACAGAACTGCATGCTATTTTTTTGTGGTCTTTACATGTTCAAAGTTCAGCTGCCAGGTTTCTCTAACCTTCAGATCATCCTCGGGCCTCCACAGCACCCCCTTTGTCACTTACATCACCTTTAATCACTAAAAAAGGCCAACCTTTCATCGGCTGCTGGTCAGTAGCTTATAGCATTTACAGTAAATGCTGCATTCCTCTGAGCCTTACCTGGGTAATGCAATCCTATTACTCCAATGATACCAGCTCCATGAATGTCACTAAGTATTGTGTGTTTTTAGCCCAAAGAACTGAAGAAGCTGAGAGTAACATGAGATTCTCTCACTGATAAGCGCTGCGATAGCGCACTCTCAGCTTAACTGTGTTACTTTCTGCTTCATGTTTCAGTGTTAGCACAGTTTGTCTGACTTTACTGTACCTGACTTTCTAGCCACGTGTGCACTGATATCGCCTGATTCAGGCAGAAATAAGCAGCGCTCAAAGGACCACACTGTCAGTCAATAACAAACCCACTAATGAAAAATTCCTCCATCCAGGCTTTATTAATATCTGCTTCATCCGTTTTAGGGTCACAGGAGGCTGTGGAGTTTTTGGAAGCTGTCGTCAGGTGAGAGTTAGGGTATAACCTGGAGAAATTATGAGTCTATCTGAAGACCACACAGACACAACCCTGAAAAACGTACCTTTCAAGTCTTCTCCCTACGAGTGTCAATGCTTATCACCCTTTACACACAGATACTCCATCTAGCTGCAGCTGACCTTCATTCCTCTCTTTTCCAAAGCAAGCCTCTACCTTTCTCTTTATCCCCCCACCTGTTCTCCACTCTCACTGCAGATCACAATGTCATCTGCAAACACAATGGTTTAGAGACTTCTGTCTAACCTCATCGGTCCATCACCACAGAAACAAGAAAGAGCTCAAAGCTGATCCTTGGTGCAGTCCCACCTCCACCTTGAGCTTATCTGTCACGCCTAAAGAGCATCTCAGCACTGTCTTTCAACTCACGGTCATGTCCTGAACATCTCCAACATTCTTCTCTGTCACTCCAGACATCCTCATCCAAATCACAGCTCCTCTCTCTGGATCCTGTCAGACTTTCTCTAGAGCTACAAGATAATGCAGCTCCTCCTGACCTTCTCTGTTCTTCTCTATAAACATCCTAAAAGCAAATATTGAATGTGTGGTTCTCTTTCTCTGCATGAAACCACCCTGTTGTTCTCAAATGTTGACTTTTGACCTCACTCTAACTTCCACTACTCTTTTCCATAACTTCATTGTGTCACTCATCAGTTTTATTTCTCTGTAACATCTACATCTCTAAACATCAGTTGGGGAAGGTTCTCATTCGTCCAGGTGACATAGTATTGAAGTTGAGTCTTAGCAACTGGAATTAAAATCTCCCTTGAAATGTGTCACCACTCATCCAAATGGCTTAATCAGTATGACTGGTGCAGAGTTCAGTACACACTGCTTGTCTTTCGAAACTGGAACCAGAACACTTCTCCTCCAATCCTCCTCATTCTCCAAGGTTTTGTTAGACAATTAGAAACGATGCAGCCACTTCTCCCAAACTCTTCCTTAGATTTTTTTTCCTGATTGTGAATATACATCACAACACACATTCAAGGAAACCCAGTAAGATCTCGTCCAACCTAATTATCTTTGGTTTCCTAATATCTTCCCGACACATAACTTTATGACAGCCTTTAAAGAGTCAAGCAGTAACTGTGGTCTTTCAACATGCCCTCAAATGGACATTCATTCTTGTCATGCTTGGGATGGTTCAGTAGTTTACAATATTAAAGGACAAAACTTAAACATGGGGGAGGGGAGTAGGTATTTGCTAGTCTTTCGGTTTTATGACCTAAGATACCTTAAAACACACCACGGGCCTCAGGGACCAATCACAGCACACAGGATCCAGAGCATATTAAAGACCGGGAGGATGTGTAAAGATTGCTCTGAATGTACTCAATTAAAGTCAGATGTTAAAATGTGTTTTTGAAGCATTCTTTGTTTTTTAAGAAGTTCCTGTGATGTGCGACATGTGAACAAAGTACTTTTCTCATTAGAAGATGGTTGAATTGAAAATGCATTCTATAAAAACTATCATGTCAGGTGATAATTATGGGCTCCTGACTAAATGTACTCTTTCCCACAGTAGTCTGCATACCTTCACAGTCATTGTTGTCTGGATCTTCAGCCTCCTGCTGTACACCTCAAGCTGTATGCAGTTTCACACTTTACAAAATCTTCTCTAAAACTTTTATAGATGCATTTGTAATGCTACCTACACACCGGGCATTTGATGCATAAAGACCTGGCGTCATATAATTCCAGCCGGGCACAAACCGCAACTATTAATTTCTCCTTCATGATCAATTTTTAAGCATTTGCCAGTTTAATGAATTAAAAGGTACGCTTTCCATACGTCACCACCAAATCTGAGTCCATAACTGAATTCAAGCTGGTTTGACGTTCAACATGCATTCAATGGCTTTGCATTTTGTATGTGGAGCCTGAAAACAATCCTAAAAATGTACATAGCTCAGTATTTAGTAGCAGCACCCGTTTGATCTAATACAGCCATGAGTCTTTTGGGGAAAGATACAACAAGTTTTTCACACCTGGATTTGGGGATCCTCTGCCTTGCCTTTTTGCAGATCCTCTCAGGTCTCTCCAGAGATGATCAATTGGGTTTAAGTCAGGGCTCTGGCTGGGCCATTCAAGAAAGAACAGTCACAGAGTTGTTGTGAAGCCACTCCTTGGTTATTTTAGCTGTGTGCTTAAGGTAATTGTCTTGCTGGAAGGTGAACCTTCAGCCCAGTCTGAGGTCCTGAGCACTCTGGAGAAGCTTTTCGTCCAGGATATACCTGTACTTGTCCGCATTCATCTTTCCCTCCACTGCAACCAGTTGTCCGGTCCCTGCACCTGAAAAACACCCCCACAGCATGATACTGCCACCACCATGCTTCACTGTTGGGACTGTATTGGACAGGTGATGAGCTCCACCTGCTTTTCTCCACACATACCGCTTAGAATTAAAGCCAAAAAGTTCTATCTTGGTCTCAGAGCAGAGAATCTTATTTCTCACCATCTTGGAGTCCTGCAGGTGTAAATGAGCGTTGACGCTCATTTACCACCGCTAGTCAGAGCTCCTCAGCATCTGTGTGGACTTCCTGTGCAGGGCTGACTTTGGATGGACCTTAGCAGTTTTCCTCACACACTGCCGTTCAACAGATAAAAGGAGCTGCTGGTTTCCCTCCTGCAGCTTCAGCACTAGTGGGTTATGATGTTCATGATGTGTCTCATCAGTCTTCATCACTGCTGCTCCTATCATCTGTCATCTAACTGCTGCTGATATCATCACCTCGTGGAGGATAAAATCAATTTAGAAAAGAGCAGCATTTTGATCTATTCAAAATGTTTACACAGTTACATTCATAAAGATTACAAACAAGCTATAGCTCTCCACAGCATGATTTCAAATCAAATCAAACTTTATTTCTATAGCACTTTTCCTATGAAGCATAACACAAAGTGCTTTACATTAAAATAAAACAGATTAAAAACAAGCACAACCATAAAAATGTAGACACCCCCCACCCCCATCCCCACCCCCAACACACACATGCAATCCACCCAACCCCTTTCACAATTCCCACCCCCTTAGCTGATGGAACCCATTGGGAAACAGGGTGAGCAATGAGAAAGTTGGTTGGTGGACCCATTATAGTTGGGTCCTCTTCCTCCGTGGACAACCACATAGTCAGTGTAATGCAGCATCACAGGCGAGGACCCAGCCCCACCACAGCAAGGTAGCGAGGCAGGTCCCCATCTAGAGCTGCAACAGCTGAACCGTAGCTGACCCAGAGGGAGAGGACCCAGCCGAGGAGGCACTGGATTTAAAAATAATAAAATATAAATCTAAAATTAAAATGGAACATTTGATAAAAGCAACAAGCAATAAAACATGAGAATAAAAAATATTCAAATAAGCTATAAATAATTCGACGTAAAATCATAAAACATGATAAAAATAATAAAAACAGGATAAATTAACATGATAAAAACTAACTAAAAGCTAATTTTAAAAGATAGGTCTTGAGCCTTTTCTTAAAAACCTCTATGTTCTCTGCGGTCCTCAGGTCCTCCGGCAGACTGTTCCATAGACGGGGGCCATAGTATTGAAAAGATGCCTCTCCATAATTTTTGGTTTTCACTGTTGGAATGATTAGTAGACCAGTGCCAGAGGATCTCAGGGTTCATATTTAACTAAAAGATCAGATAAATAAGAAGGCGCAAGACCGTTCAGACATTTAAAAACTATTAAAAGTATCTTAAAATCAATCCTGAAGCAGATGGGGAGCCAATGCAGGGATTTTAAAATCGGGGTGATGTGAGCTCGCCTTCTGGTCTTGGTGAGAACTCTTGCAGCAGAATTTTGGAGAAGCTGAAGGTTCTTAATGCTATTTTTTGGAAGACCTGCTAGAAGGGCATTACAATAATCAACTCTACTAATGCATGCATCAGCGTCTCCATATTAGCAAGAGAGAGAATTGGGCGGACCCTAGCCAAATTTCTAAGATGATAAAAAACAGTTTTAATCACCTGCTTGATATGTGGGATAAATGTTAGCTTGGAGTCAAAAATAACGCCCAGGTTTCTGACTGTTTCAGAAAAATTGAATGAAAGTTCTTTAAGTTTCAGAAACTGTTTCTCTCTCTTGGCTTCAGGACCAATAACCAAAATTTCAGTTTTCTCCTGGTTGAGCTGCAGAAAATTATTTGCCATCCATGATTTTACATCTAAAATACAATTAAAAAGTGCTTCTACTGGTCTTGTGTCATCAGGACACATAGCTATGTACAGCTGGGTATCATCAGCATAGCTATGAAAGCTGATGTTGTGCTTCCTGATGACATTCCCCAGAGGAAGCATGTAGATGTTAAAAAGCAAGGGGCCAAGGATGGAACCTTGAGGCACACCACATTCAATTTTGTGGACCCCAGAAAAGTAAGCGTCCATGCTTACCATAAAGTTTCTCTCCGTGAGATAGGAAGTGAACCACTGGATAACAGTCCCTGAAAGCCCAAGACTTTTAAGTCTGTTTAACAGGATCAGGTGATCAACAGTGTCAAAAGCAGCACTTAGATCCAGTAGAACTAATACTGTGATCTGACCTGAATCCGAGGCACATCTAACATCATTAACGATCTTTAACAGGGCTGTCTCAGTACTGTGGTTCGTTCTAAAACCAGACTGGTTCACCTCAAATATGTTATTGTTTAAGAGAAACTCATTTAGCTGAATAAAAACATTTTTTTCCAGAATCTTGCTTAAAAATGGCAAGTTGGACACTGGTCTGTAGTTATTAAAAACCGTAGGATCTACATTGCTTTTCTTTAGTAACGGTTTCACCACTGCAGTTTTAAAAGCAGTGGGAAAAATACCCGTTTGTAGAGAGGAATTTATGATGTTTAAAATCTCGCTCTCAAAAGATCCATAAAATGATTTAAAAAGTGATGTGGGGATGGGATCTAAAAAACAGGTCGTTGGTTTAACTTGGGAGAAAACTCGACCAAGTGTTGCAGCTTCAACCAGGTCAAAACTGTCCAGTGCTTCCTCGGGTAAGGTCAAGTCCTCATTTTTATTACAACTGCTTCTTTGTTCCATCAAGATACTAGATCGTACAGAAGCAATTTTGCTCCTGAAGTGGTTAGCAAAGTCCTCACACAATGCAGCAGACGCTGGCATTGTGGTCTTATTCATGTCTGAGTTCAATAAGAGGAAGAAGAGGACTCTGGGATTATTTTTATTTTCAGAGATTATGTTCCCAAAGTATGAGTTCCTGGTCTGTTTTACAGTCTGGTTGTATAGTTTTAGTTGATTTTGGTATAGTTGATGGTTTATTTCAAGCGTATGCTTTCTCCAATGTCTTTCCGCTGCCCTAGCTCGTCTCTTCAGTTGTTTGATGTCTTTGGTTCTCCAAGGGGGTGAAGGTTTGATTCTCATCCTTTTAGATTTTAGTGGAGCAACTGAGTCGAGACTGGATCTAAGTTTACTGTTAAAACTTTCCACAAGTAAGTTGCAGGGGGCTGGTAAGACAATTGGAGAGTTTGAGCGAACAGTTGAAATAAATTTTTCGACCACTTCAGGAGTCAAGTAGCGTTTCTTCACAGTTCTCACAGAGGTCTGTTGTTTTATAAAACCAGTGATGTTAAAAAGCACACAGTAATGATCAGAGACAGCCAGATCCACAACAGTGGACACACTTGTAGGTAAACCATGACTGATGACCAGGTCAAGAGTGTGCCCCCTGTTGTGAGTCGGCTGCATGACATGTTTAAAATCCAGAGAAGCAAGCAGGTCCAGAAACTGAGTAGCAGAGTAGTCCGACTCCTTATCTACATGCAGATTAAAATCACCAGTTATTAAAATCATGTTGAATGAAGTGTGGACAGATGCTAGGAACTCAGAAAACTCCTCAATAAAACCAGTGTTTGGATTTGGTGGTCTGTATACTGTGATGCATAAAACTGGAGGGCTGTTAAAAACAAAGGCATGGTGTTCAAAGCTGGGGTACTGATCTAAAGAAATTTGCTTTACTGCAAAGGAGTTGGATACAATAGATGCAGTACCACCACCCTTTTTGCCCTCCCTTGTGGAAAAAACAAAACTAAAATTAGATGGGGAGGCCTCTGTGAGAACAGTGGATGCATCCGTGCTCAGCCATGTTTCAGTTAAAAAGAGACAACTGATATTATGGTCTAGGATAAAATCATTTATAATAAAAGTCTTGTTAGATATGGACCGAACATTAAAAAGTGCCATGTTAAAAGAGGGTGGAACATCTTTGGTTGATGAAACTGCTTCCTTGGACTTTGGTGCTTCCTTTAGTGGCTGAAGGTATTGGTGATCTGGTTTTCTCCAAGCACGTCTCCTCATAGAAGACCTGATTGTACTAATGGTCTTAATGGGATAAGTTGAGGGGGCAACAAGTCTTGGAAGGGAAGCAGTGTGGATGGTTGAAGCAGTTTGTTGGGGAATGGGGGAAGAAGGTACATGATCCAGTCAGTCACCTCTACACACAGATGTCTGTACAGATGAAGAGGAGGTTTGGACTGGTGTGGACATGATGGGGGCAGGTGATGTTTGGACAGAGTGTCTGATGTTGGCGGCTAAAACATTACTGCCCAGTGGACTGGGGTGAATTCCATCAGTTTTAAAAAAGGAGGTTCTGTTCCAGAACAGATTAAAATTGTCAATAAAAACAAATCTGTTCTGACTGGAAGCAGAATAGAGCCAGGTGCCCAGACTCAGCAGCCTGCTGAACCGGCCCTGGCCGCGGGAGAGGGAGGGGAGGGGTCCAGAGATAAAAACAGTCATTGGACAGGTCTTTAAAAATGTAAAAAGTTTGTTAAAAGCTTTTTTAGTCGTTTCAGACTCTCTATACGATGTATCATTAAAACCGACGTGTAAAATCAGTCTCCTAACAGAGGAAGGGAAAGAGAGCAGCAGTTCTGGGAGTTTCTCCAGGATGTCCAGAACTGTGGCTCCAGTAAAACACTGTGTTACCGCGTTAAAGAAGCGGGCCTTCCTTATTATGGAGTCACCGATGATTGCTGTCGTCGGGGCAAACAGTGGAGGAGGAGACGCGGGCGCAGGTGAAGCACAGACAGGTGAGGCGACAGCAGAGCGTCTCTGTGTGACGGCGGCGGCCTCACCTTGTAGCCGGTGGTCGGTCTGGGATGGCGGCGAGCCGCGGGCACCGCTGGAGTGGAAACGGACAGCCTCCTTCAGGATCCGACGGCGGGAGGAAGAGGTTGACGACCGAGAGGAAGCGGGGAGCTCCAGCCGGCGACGCTCGTCGGGACCGGATGGGGCTTTCGTGGTGATCCTCGAAGGTCGAGCCGGATCGCTGCCCGCCGCGGTGCCTACGTGTTCCATCGGAGTCTCTGTGGCGTCTCGCCGAAGAGCGGGAAACTCGACGATGGAACCCCGGTCTGGTGGAGTCCGTGCCGCTGTGGCCGAAGGAGCCGGAGAATCCGCAGCCAGACTTCCGAAGCGGTTTGAGAGACTCAGTGTAGGCTTTTGAGTCTCGTCAGAAGTCCTTCTGGCCATTCGGACAACCACTTCTTCATCCAGGGATCTTTGTTTGGGAGTCGAGAATGAAGAAGGCCGCGGGCAGGTGGAAGGATCCCATGGCGCTGTGTCCTGGAGAGCGGCGCTAAGTGAAGTTAGCCGCTTAGACTGGGCGAAGGAGACATCCATGAACTTGGAAAGTAGAGCGTCTTTCACTTCCAGTTCAGCTCTTAAACGACGGATGTCTTCCGTGAGGTCTGTAATGATTGCAGCAGTTTTACCGAAAAATTGTGAGTCCAGGTCAGCCGCTGCTGTAGCTCTGTCCGCCATGTTGCCATGCATACTCAGACTGTCGCACTGGGACACAGTCTGCAGTCAGTTGTAATCACCTGCTGGTCAGGAGGGAATTCTTCATTTTCCTCCTTTCATTATTAAATAAACTGCACATTC
The DNA here is from genome assembly GCA_036245035.1 of Adrianichthys oophorus. Lineage (NCBI taxonomy): Eukaryota > Metazoa > Chordata > Actinopteri > Beloniformes > Adrianichthyidae > Adrianichthys > Adrianichthys oophorus. The sequence goes on from BSAI01000101.1 coordinate 11,015,369, forward strand.
TCCTGTCCCCACTCTTATTTTGTGACGTACTTTAGAAAAATGTTGTACCATCATCATAAACAATATGATATACTTTAAATATTGTATACATATACAGCTTATCCATTGTTGTGCTTTCATTGAACGGAAATAGAACTGTGAAACCCAAAATGAACTGCTCACAACAATCAAAATATTTGGGCATTGGTTTAAACATACTTTACAGTAAAGTGACATTCTGTATGGAAGAATAATAAACTTAAAAAAAACCCCACACAACAGCATACTGGTAAGCAGATGAAGCCTCAGATCTACATATCCTCCACAAAATCTTCCTCTTTATCTATTTGAAAAGCACCACTGGTGAGAGGCTGGTTGTGGTAGAGAAAGACCAAGGCTTTGAGGAGCTGGTCCGGTTTCTTCTGTCAGTAATGATCCGAAGGTTCTCTCACATGTCTGTACAGGTTTGTTGTGGAGGCGGTTCTTTGTGGAATCATTTTCCTGCAGACTGTACACTTTTTCTTTGATGTAGTTTCTTCTTGTTGCACCTGGCGCTCTCTCTGTATTTCCCTCATACTCGGTTCATGTTTTGTTGATGTTGCGTGTGTAACGGACCCCCCTCCCCTGCGCGCGCTCAGCACAAGCACATCTGCATTTACCATTCACACGGGGCGTGAAGAGAAAATGAAAGAGAACTAAAGGTAGTTTAAAAAACAAACAAACACGGCTCCTCCCCCATGACTGTTGTCCCGGGTGATTGGTCAAAGTTGAAGTAAAGTTGCGGTGAAAATGTAAAGTTGCAGGGTGTGCAACTTGCTTGAAATTGCGTTAATAGTTGTGATTTCAACATCGCAAATTCCTGGAGGGACTGATAGAATGAAGCCACGTTCATTTAGAACAAATCTAAAGAAAAATAATGGACTGAAATCACATTTAATCAAAAATAATATTACTAAAATGACTGTAAATACTCAGTGGAATAGCAGTTTCTAAAGAAAATACGCACAAGTGTTGAACACTGTTTAGACGCGGTGCCGTATTTACGACGGAGCATTTTCTTTGTAGCTTGCAGAAACCAAACCCAAATCGTCAATTTACTATCAAAATATTCACAATAAGCACTCTACTGCTTCGTGGCAGTGGGACAAGTAATCATTAAGTATTTACATATTTTTATCTTTGCACAACTTACATTGGACAATTTTTGCAAGAATGTTGGCAAAAAAGAAGGCATTCATCTTTTTAAGTTAAATTTAGTTTTTAAGCTCTCCTTCCTGGGAGCCGTTTTTTCAATATTAATTCACCTTGTCTTACTTTATTTTTCTCTCTAAGCTGCACGTGATTAGTGGTGAAAATGAGTTTGCCCTCAATGCGTTTTGCGGGGGCGGGGTGGTGTGTGTGTGGGGATGCACAATTCTGTAGACTCGCAGAACTGTGAAAAAACAGAGAGAGAGACTGTTGCAACTCATTGTAATGGAATACATAAATACAGCCAGAATGAACATGGAAGCATTTAATAGTTTTTTGTGTTTTCAAAAGATAGATATAAAGATAAATAGACATAGAGATGAGTATAGACGTAACAGTATTTTCCACATCTGACTTTGAGCTGTAGCATAGACCACTTGTTGTAACATTAACTTATTTTTGTGTCATTTTTCACACTGTTGTCTGAATTCAAATAAAGCCAGGTTATGTCTTGAACCATGTTCATACCTTGCACAAGGTTATTGCATTGCATAGTTTTTTATGTTTTTTTATGTTCATATTTCTTTACCTTTATTTAACCACAGAAGCCCTTTGGAGATTAAAAATCTATTTTTCAAAGGAACCCTGTTAAATGAAAGATAAGAGGATCTTGTTTGTGCTAAGCTGTTTTCCCTGAGAATTTGTATATGAGTGGGAAAAAAGGAAAATAAAGTAACTAGTACTGAATTACTTTTTCAAATAGGTAATGAGTAAAATAATTTAATTACAATTTGTATCCAGTAACTAAGTAAACCAATCAATTACTTTTTCTTTTCTTGTGTAACAGACTGGATGGAGTCCTCATTAGCAAAAGATTCAGGACATCGTGCATTCTCCACCTGCATCTGGTCCCTGAGCAGACCTCTCTGTCCAGCAGGATGGCAGCTGGACTCACTGCTGGGAGTGAGATAGGTTTGTTCTTCTGCACATGTGGATGTGCAGGCTGTTGTTCCAGCAGCTCCAGGCGGGTTCCTCACATCTGTTGAACATGTTGCTGAGCTCTCATCTCTCCAGAAGCTGCTGGTGAGAAAGACCACCACCAAGTCACGGAGAGCCAATCCTTTGTCCATCCACGTTGCAGACTCAAAGCAGTCCAAGTGAATCTGTGTGTTCCTGAACCCTCTGTGTGGCTCATTTACAAAGCTGTTTACCCCTCTAAGGTAAATTAGACCACACTAGGGTTGTTTGATGCCCCCACTGCTGTTTACTCTCTGGTTGAGTATTTTTGATTACTTCTTAAGGAAGTTTTCAGTTATTGGTGCCAGGTGGGTCCAGTTACTCCTCAGCAGGAGTCAAAACCTGACTGAAAGACAGAGAAAATAGTAAAAGTTTAGTGGTGACCTTAGAAAAAAGTTAACGTTTGGGTCAAGTGACCTAAGGGGTTCCTGATCAATCCAGAAAGACCAAAGAACATGACATCAAGGCATTCGTTGGAACAAACCCACATGTTTTTACAAGTAACTTCATAAGCTTTTATAAGCAGTTCTTTCGCATGGAAATCTGCAAAGCTAATTGACTAGCTTAAACCTGCTTTGATCCTGCTTTCTGTAAAACATATTTGTAAGATGTTTTTTTTTCAAAAAGACTTTTTTTATTTTCTATTTGTTCCAAACTACATGTGGCCATTTTCCCAAACTCTTTTATTTAAAGCAACATAAAAATGAGGTGCAAAACCAGCACAAGCTGTTTCAGAATCCAAGTTGATCAGAATGGTTTGGACTTTTCTGGTGTTTGGGAAGCTGCACACACTTGGTTGTTAGCATGTTTATTATTGGAAGTGAAATAGCTGTGCTGCAGAGCCTGGTAGTTCATTAAACTTTTGTGGAGCTGAAGAAGCAAATTTATTATTTTCTGCTGCAGGGACCACTGGTCCATCTGAAGCAAACCAGGAAGTAACAAATGTTGCAGTTCCTCAAAAGACCACTGGAGGCTGGTTTCAGATGAAAACGATTCTCCTTTCACTTCCATGTTAAAATATCTGCTTTTGCGTCAAAGACAAACCCACAGTATATACAGGCCAGTTAAGTTTTTGATGTTTATTGCTCTGTTTTATGTTCATGAAAACTTATTGCTGCTTTATTTTGATTAAAGATCAGATGTGTGTATTGTTAGGGAAAAGTTTTTTTCTGATTGGCAGGTGTGCAGACTTTTTTTGTCCCAGCCATCCATTTTTGGAACATTGTTGAGGAAAGTAAAGTAGACTCAAACAGAATTCCTGTCTCACTTTAGGTTTTGCTGTCCTTCGAGTGTTGACAGAGACTGTTGCTTCAGCATTCATAAATCTGTGGTGATAATATTGCAGAGTTGCAAAGTGGCCTTTTAGTCTCTTGCTATGTCACACCTGGATGGTTGAAGGATTCTATCAACAAAAAAGAGGTGCTCACGAAAGCAAATTTAGATGAACAGTATTTAAGGGAAGGTAGGCTTTACTGTTCTTGGAAAAAGCCTCAAGCCTTAGTTCCAACTGCTCCTACGGGTGGATACGTACTGCGGGCGAAAGATGGGCAGACTTGACGAGCCAAGCAGGCAATAGGAAATATCAAGGTCATAGATCCCTCTGTGAGCCCAGTAAGCAAAAATGGTCAGTCATGCCCCTTTTCTTCCATGGGCATGCAGTGGGCGACAGGTTGTAGTGAACACTTATACAGCACATAATGTTACGTACCGGTAAAGGTGAAATTGGTGAGATGCAGGCGTGTCATATAGATTTTTTAACCCTCCCCAAATCCTGTGGACTCCACAAAGCTCTGTTCACGTGATAAGTGAATTCTCCATACATGTCCGTTTTTTTGCCCTCAGGCAGCCCGTATTGAGCAGTGAGGCCGTTTGTGACTAATGCTTAAAAAATGACTTGAGTGTAGCGGAAGAGCGCCGTATGACAGCATTATCCATAAGAAATGAGCACGTAACTTACAAAATAGCCTTATGAATTAATTGCGATACATTTGCCGCAAACACAACAATTGTACGTTCCATTTTCAACAAGCCTAAAGGGAACCACAAGACACAGCCGTGCTCCTCTTGCAGTCTACCTCTACCAGCCGATCCGCTACAACCTTCCAAGGACCCCAAAAAAACTAAAACCTGCAGCGCCCATGCAGGTCAACCCTAAAAGGGCGCATGTCACCGTACTTTAAGATCTTTGATTTCTGCTCATAAAACATGGGTGAAAAAAGTGATGCATTTACATATTTGCTGAGTGCAGCATGGATTTTGTTCTCCTTATTGTTAAATCAAAACTGTTAAACACTATAAGCCACTGAACCTCAGATGCAGTTTAAGAAGTTTTGTGCACATTTAATTCAATTCCAATTTATTTTTAAATAGCCCAATATCACACAATACAGATGTCTCAATGGGCTTCACACCGGTATTTATACAAAGCATAAAGTCAATCATAAATATATAAACAATATTTGGTTGCTAAACTAAACTAAACTGACTAAGCTAAACTGGCATCCCTGCCCTTAGACCCTCCTTCATGGTGAGGAAAAATAAAAAAATAAAAACTATTTTGGGGAAAAATCGAGAAGTCTCCGGGATGTCCACGTGAAGGAGGGATCCTCTTCCAGGATGGACAGGCGATGTACTACATCTATTAAAGAAGAATTAGCTTATCTTATTCTACAACTACATGTTTGAATGAGCTGGGGGTCTTGGGACTTAAGTCTCAGAATCTTTCAGAAGTAGACTCTATTAGTGCCAAAACAGGTATTTCCTGCCTCCACAGCTCCAAGCCAAGCTGAAAGGGTAGCCGTCCTAACAGCACACATACTCAGTCAGAGGCTGTGGCACATAAAGCAGACAGATTTAATTTTTTGTAATTTCATGCTCTGGGCTGCAAGCAACCAAAGCACAGGATGAACTTCAAGCCAAGACTCACATCCACCAAAGTTGATCCATAAATCGTTGGCCGAACAAACACAAACAGACGGAGAACCTCAGTGCTACCATATGTTTTGCACACGTTTCTAGCTCTCCACTCATGGGGGTGTACTAATCATCATTTGGTCTGCATGCACAGCGTGAAGGTACAAGAGACTGCTTGTGTTGGCCTGGACTGATTGATTTTTCTGGCTGATGATGCTGTCTGACAGTGTTTTACTCTACAGTAGCCTTCAGGCAGGAAGATGCATGATCCGAGAACAACTGTAGAAAAATATATGACCAAGAACTATGAGTTTGGCTGAGAGAAAAGATAAACTCAAGAGGACTCATTCATAGCAGGAAGTTCATATTGGTCCCTGGTAAAAACAAACAAAAAAAACGTTTCAGGCAGACCAAAACAGGCAACCCTGGCAGAAAGAAATCCATCGACCACATCGGCGGATCCAGCGGAGGACAGAGGAACTACCTCGGGCCACCTGGTGGTGCGATCCACCATAGTCAACAAGTGTGTGAAACCCTTTGAAGGCTGCAGTGGACCGTCCAAATCCACATGCACATGTTCGAAATGCTTGCCCGGGATCGGAAATGGTTCCAGGATGGCTCTAGTGTACTTGTGTACTTTAGCGCGCTGACATGCAATGCAAGATGCTGCCCATCCCTTAACGTCCTTATGCACCCCAGGCCACAAAACGTAAACTGACTAGCTACACTGACGTGCGTACACTTGGGTGCGAGAGGGAATGGACAGACTTGAAAATACAGCTACGCCATCCTGCAGGATGAGGCTGAGGCCATCCTGTGGAAACATCACACAGGAGAGTCAGATCGCCAGTTTGCCACACAACCTCCTGAAGTTTGTGGCCCGAACTGCCGGAGCGGAGGGCAAAAATGTCTGTGTCACCTGGCTGCTCAGCGGCCATAGCAGAAAAAGCTGTCCCAAAAAGCACTGGGGACACCAGTACACGTGAGAAGAAGTCTACGACAGTGTTTCTGGTTATGTGACGTATGTCAGTTGTAAACTCGGAATTAGATGCCAGGTGGCGCTGCTGACACACAGACCAAGGTTCACTCACCTCAGCCATGGCAAACGTGAGTGGTTTATGGTCAATATAGGCAGCAAAAGAATGACCTTCAAGCAGAAAACTGAATTGCCGCTCGAGTTATCGGTCGAGTTACCAAATAGAGAGAAAGCAACTTACGGTACTCACTGTACTGGCATTCCACACTCTGCAACTTGCGACTACAAAAATACAGGAGGCAGCCAAGTATCCGCCACGCACTGCTCCACAACAGCTCCATCCATATGTCAGAAGCGTCGGTAATCAGAGCAATCTCAGCATTCGGATCTGGTTATGCTGAAGCTGCCACAAAAAATGTGTGGGAAAAGAAAACCGTCTTTATTTGAGCCGAGCAGCATGATGTCTATTAGGTCCACGGTGGAACTGTCTCCCTGGCCCAACATGTTGAGAATCCTCTCCGCTCTCTCTGAAGCAAACAGGGTGTCTCTCCATACCAAAAATTCCTTCAGTTTGAAGTTTTATTGTTAAAACTTTACATTTTGTTTGCAATTTAGAAAATGTTGATCTCAAAACTGTTAATTTTGCTTTCAAAATGGTGACACAAAGATCCCTCCATACACCTGTGGCCTCAACAAACTTCACCCCTTCAGGGTTGGACTGCTGGTGGAGAAATGCTGCCATCTAGTGCTAAAATCTGCTGCCAGTGGGTTTTCTGTCATCAGTTTGGAGCAGTCTTTTTCAAAATTCAAACAATAATATAAGTTAGTTGCTCTTATGGTGACTGTGTCTAGTCCCCAAGCATTGTCATTTTTGTTATCAAAAGAACAACGGATCTGAATCCCACACCCAGATTTTGCAGTTCATTGAATCTTTTTTACCACTAGATTTTTAACACACATTACTATAAATCTTAATTAAAAACATCAGCCTAATTCTTTGGATTTGAAATGTCATTGTAATGTATTTTCTTTATAGCTATGAGTTTTTTTAGTAAGACATATTTAACACAAATAAATGTATTCTATGAAACATTTAGTTTAAAATTTTCTGTTGGTTTTAAAAAAATGTTCATAGGAATTTAGTTTAAAAAATATGTATTCTTTATGCTTAATAAAAAAACAACTACAGTTTGTATTCAAAAAGTAAAACACAATAAAACTGATATTTGATCCTGAATATAGTAGTTGGAGGAGTGCTCTACAATCCGCTGTCACCACAGGCTCAGGTTCAGAACACAGAGTGTTTGCTATTTGATGACTAACTTTTTCTTTTTTGTGGGTACATGGTTTATATATTTGTTAATTCATTATCATGATTACTGATGTTTTTGAAGAGCTCTTCAAAAAAGTAAAAAAAACTGATCTGTAAACATCATCCGTGTCATCCATGCATTGTGAAGCCAAAGCTTCATGTATTGATCAAAAACATTAGCTGATAGCTCCTCCCAGACGCAAACAAGGTGGCGAGCTTAGGGAACACATTTTTGGTCATGCGGCGAGCAGCAAAGTCGCAGTGAGAGAGGGGCGGACCACATGAATTAATACGGTATCCACAAACAAACACGCAACCAATGGGAGCAGAGATACGCACACACATGTTGTATCCCACAGAAAAGTCTGGTCCAAAACTGTGCAGCCTTGATAAAGTTCCCAAAACTTTATACATATAAAATAAAAGAGGGGAACTGAACTGACAGATGAACAAATGCACTATGAATGGACTCATAATTTCAATCATAATTTTAGATACAGTGTATTTTGCATTAGGTTCTTCACTATTTTCAAAGGAGATGTATGGTGGTGCAGTGGTTATAATGCTACAGGATCAGAGTGTGATGTGCACAGGGTTCAAATCCAGTTGTAATCGTCCTCTCTGGATTTGGCTGTACTTCTGGATCCTGCATCTTCCCATAAATAGATGACTTACTGATATGGTAAATAGTGATGTGTGTGTGCAATGAGGTGATGTGTTATTCAGAAAAAATCCACAATGTCAAACAAATAGTCATTGCCGTATCCTTGGTATCCCATGAGGACATGAACACATAACATTCATGTTAAATTAGAAACACTTAAACTATCAAAATGTCTCATATTTACTTGTTAAAATTTGATACATTTTACTCAATTTTACTGCGTTTTAGTCTAATATAATATCAAATTTGACTTAATTAGCTCCAAGATGTATGTTTTATCATGTTAAATTAAAAATAATAACACTGTTGTCAGGAGTCAGCGCTCTGTCTTCTCCTCTGGTCACCGGTGGTAGCCGTCTCCAGAGTTCTGACTGCACTCAATCTCCCATCAACCCCAGCGCACAATGTCTGGATGCCTCCCATGACTCTCATCAGTTAATCATCCACAAGACACTTAAGCACTGCTCAGGGCCATGCTCGATGTGACGTAATTGTGCCTTTCAGTTTGCATTCTGATCTGATCTGATGCCTCTTTGCCGCCTGCCCCGACCTATGCCTGGAGTCTAATTCTGATTAGCTTTGTGGACTTTTGGCTGAGCGTTGCTTCTGTCTGTACCATTAAACCTACTGCAAGTGGCAACTGTAACAGTTTTCCTCAATTGTTTACACGCATTTTCTGAAAGCATGTCTCATATTCTCAGGACTCTACACCCTAAAAAAACGCACACAGAATGGGCAAAACCCTTCAATTCTCCTGCAAAATGAAACTTTACATTAAAAACAATGTTATTTCCTGTCTAAAAGGAATTGTGTTTTCAAATGGCACACAAACCTTCACATGAACAGACATTTATAAGAGCCAGCTGAACACTGACCTGCTCAGTGTAAAACACTATGATAAATGGAAAACACGTCTTCTCTGTTCATCATAATGACTTGGGCCTTTTCTTGGTACAGTGTTGCACTCCAAAAACCTGTTTGGATTTCATCTATAATTTTAGACATACCTTCTTTTAATCTAGCAGCAATACATCCAGAAAGTAATTTGTCACTTGTGTTAAGGAGTGTGACCGGACGCAAATTATCCAGAAGTCTTAAATCTTTGTTTTGTTTAGGAATTAAAGTCATAAAACTTTGTTTCATGGTGGGCATAAGTTGTTAATCTTTTATACATTCTAGAATTGCTTTGAACAGCAAGCTTCTGATCTCCTCCCAAAACATTTTTATATAAGTTTCCTGTGAGCCCATCAGTGCCAGGAGCTTTGTTTAATGGAAGCTTCCTGACAACAGCATCATCTAGTTCTTCAATGTCTAAGTCCGAATCACAGAATTCTTCAGACAAGTTATCTATTGTGGGTATGAAATTTGAAATTTGGTTTAGAAAGATAATAGATTCAGAAGGAGAATAAGCTCATGTGCATAATTTTTGAACTTCCTTTTCAATCATTTTGCTATCTTACTCTCCTCCTTAACTTAATTAACAAACCTGTAATTGTTTTGTCTTCTTGCCTTTTTTCTCTAGTCTACTGAAGTAGGTTGTATTTTTCTCTCTTTCCTCCCTCCATGTTGCTCTTGATCTTATGAAAGTTCCATGGGCTTGTTTCAGAAAGATATCATCAAGCAGACTGTGAGAACAAAAGTTTTTTCTTTATCATCAGGTGTCATGTCATATTTACCTCAGCATTGGCTAATTTCATGAAACACATTATTTTTCTCTTTTTGTTTTTCTTTGCTTATTTTTTTTTACGAGTTTTAATAGAAATTTCTCTAATTTCATGTTTGATATATTCCCACTTATTTCAAAAACTATTTCGGTTTTTATTGTTTTCAAAATCTGAAATTATTTGTTTTTTATTTTAGAACAATACTCTTTTCTGTCAAGCTAATTGGGGTTGAATTTCCAGTAACCTTTATTTCTCGTGTTTTTACTATTTGAATGTAATGTTATTTCAATTATATTTTGATCAGTCACTGGAGATTTAGAAATTTAGGTTTTAGAATTGAATCTATCTAGTTTCAGAAGTAAGCAGACTGTCGTAAGTGTTGGCCGCAAAGAGGAAGTGACGTAAAACATATGCGCTTGAGTAACGGATACGGATTGGGGTTGTCGCGTGCGACTCTCATTTGAAACTCGGCAGCTGGACGCCCAGAGAAAAAGTTTATCTGCTCTTTTGGATCCGGATTTCATAGGAGCCTAGCCACCGAACGCAAAATGACTCGGTAGGTGTTTCAGTCCATCTTGTAAACGTGTGTAATTTTGTAATTTGAACAACAACAACACCTTCACCCAACCCCACTGACGTGCAGTTCGAGGAGGTGCTAACAAGCTAGGTGTGTTCTGCGGCCCACCTGTTTACGTTTAGCCTCTTTCTGCTAGTTACAAATAAGGTTCCTTAAACCTGGAAGTTTTTATGTTTAGCAGCATTTATATTATTTTATTAAGGATATGTAATAGTTAGGTGTCTGTAAAGTCAAAGTTGAGTCTCCGTGAGGTGATATTTTATCAGAAGCTAACGTTTCTCTGACTGAGCAGCTGTGTTTGTCGTCAGAGTGTTCTGTCATGGTTGCTGCTGAGCGGGTCGGGCTGCGGGGACAGTCACCACATCAGACCCGATGGCTTCCTAGGCACGCGCCTCTCCACTGACTAGAACATGAAGCAGGTACGGTGACGTCACGCGGAGCTTCTGCTGTCAGGGATACAGGCCTCATTTCCCATCCTTCTGTTTTAGGGGGGAAATATTCAACAGAAGCATTTAGATAAGGACAGGTGAGTCTGTGATGGTTCCGCCGGCTCCATAGTACTCCGCCTCCTCCTTTCCTCCTGACCCCCCCACCCCCACCCCCACCCCTGTCTGCAGGTTTCAGGTGCATCACAGAGTTCAGAATCCAGGAAAAGCGAAGCAGCCTTTGTCCTACAAGAGAAGGAACTGTGTGTCATTGGAGACTGGGGTGAAGCTGCAGCGCCGCTCATCCGATGCTGACTGGTCCTGTCAGCCCGGCATGGCCAACAGAGAAAAAGAAAATGAGCTGACCTGCCCCGATGGTGTGAGAGGCTATAACAACGGCGGGCCGTGGGTGAACGCTGAGGCCTCCAGGATGGCGGGGACCAGCTCTAAATACAGTGACTTCACTGAGGTGAGGATGGCGGATTGCACAGACATGCCCACTTCCTTTCCTGCTCTCCTTCAGCTGTGCTCCTGTTTGTGTTCCAGCTCTCCAAGGACCATGAAGCCATGACTCGCATCCTGTTTGGGCGGGATCTTCATCTCAAAGTTGCTATGACGCTGTGGCAAAGGAGCGCCTGTGAACTCGTTGCCTACCTTACCAGGTAAAATCCACAGCAGCTGATGGGAAATGTGCTCTTTTGTCTTCCACCCTTAATTCATCCATCCTTTTTCTCCGATACTCAGATTACAAGACACCAGCCTGCTGGTTGACTGTTTACCCATCTTAACCAATAAGTAAGTTCACCTTTAATCTTTGAGAAATTATTCAAACCCATCAGCTGATTGGCAATTGCAACAAGATGACCAGAGTCAGAAGCTTAACACTCTGATCATCTTTTTGTCTTTTGTTGAAGCATTTGGAGGGGGCTTTTGATAATGACGTTTTTAGCCTAAATCGAAAAAAAAAAAGAAATAAGACAAGTTTTCTTAATTGTGTTATATTTTATAGTGTTCCTGTTTTTCTTTATTATTTTTCTTCCGTACGTTTTTCGAAGATCTGTAACTCTTCAGCTCTTTCATCTATTCAGTTCATTCAGCTATCAAAATATTCAGCTCTTTTAGGAGATTACTGCTCGAAAGTTTCAGCTACATAACTCTTCAACTTTTTAAACTATTCAACTAACTACCACTTTCTTTTAACCCCATTGAAAATGGCTTACGGGGTCTTCAAATTCCGTTTTCTCAGCTAAAAACTTTGCCCTCTACAAAACAATAGAACTCAAGTAAACTTTCAGCTACAGAAACCATTCAACTTTTAAACTATTCAGCAGACTCTGGGCTCTTGAACTTGTATTTGTCTGAGCCAGGAGCAAAATAAAAAGGGGGGACCCCCCACCCCCGTGGCGTTGCTATGACGAATGGAACTCCAGTGTTGGTTTGCCTTAGGCAGGGCAGAGAAAAAAGGTGGCGGAGCATCCACCAGTGACGGAACTAGCGTTGGTTGGCCTCAGTCAGCATAGTAAAACACATAGAAACAGAGTGGGCAACAGAGTAGGATTTTGCAGCTTTCTACCAGCCCTTTACCTGCTGAGAGGTGTGTTTTCATAAACATGATTTGAACACAGATCCTGCAGCTTTCAGAGCTCAATGTGGCACCTGGAATGAGCATGTATGACCACTTTTTGCTGTGTACTTTTACTCCAGTACAGATCTACCTAATTACATATCTGAACAAAATGTACTAAATTACCATTAATCCTCTATAGTAACATCATCTTAGCTTTTTGGGCAAATTTACAAACTTTTTAACTGCTTTGTCAGTTTGCTGTTATATTATCATTATGCAAGCTGAACTAGCTAATTTTACGTCTACTAAGGTTTTTTAAAACTAATTTTGTATTTAGCTAATATTTTAGCATCATGCTAGCTGTTTTGGCAAAATTGGAAATTTTTTCAATTATTTCAGCTAATTTGGCATTTAGCTAATATTTTAGCAAATTTTCAGCATCAGCGTTTTCACCTATTAGTTTCAGCGCTTTCAGCTATCAGCACTAGCATCTTCAGCTGCCAAATTCAGCTTACAGTATTCACACTTGCATTATCGTAGGTAATGCTATATATCTAGTTTTTAAATAATCCTTCAAGGTTTCATGGATACATGTTTGTGTCAGCAGTTGCTTCTGCTGCTCTTTGTTCCACAGAGGTGTCATTCTCTCTGACCTGCTCACGAGTATAGGCTGTTTACAGATCATATGACTCAATAATTTGATTATTTTTTTTTTATCTGAACCTTAACAACAGAATCAAATCAAATGTTTTCAAACTTTGTTTGTTGATGTTATTTTGCAGCCTTCAGTCTGAAGCCTCTTGTTTGTCTCTTGGCTGCTGCGTGGACCTCCTTCCTCAAGTGAAAGTCCTCCTGCTCAGTAGATATGAAGAGTAAGTGTCTGTGCAGAGCTGCCTTCATCTTGTCTGCGTCTCCCAGCTCAGCTCTGAGCCTCTTTCCTTTCAGGCACATTGTGGTGGGCTTACGCTGGCTGCAAGCCGTCATCAGGAAGTGGTGGGTGGAGCTTTCTGAAAAAGAGAGGAGTCTGCAGGACAGCTGCTCTGAGCACAGGTGTGGAAATAACAGCTTGTTAAGTAGATGTGTTTACATGGAGTTAACTGTTCAAAGTGTGCACCCAAAAATGTCTACACGACTGGTAAAAGGGGAAAAACGGGTGATTAAAGATAGTGTTTGTGTGTCTGTGCACACTGTACATTTAAGAGATGCCTGCGAGTGAGTGAGGTCCCTGTGTTTGCCCGGACATGCGTTGTCGCACACCAGATTATGGTGCAAAAAGCAAAGTTAATCTGTGTGTTCTCCAACCAAATGGCTTCTCTGGGGTTTGTAAATCGCAGAGACCTCGCTAAAGCTGCGCTCATTAGGGACTGATGAGGATGATGCACAAAGAAACATTCTTGCATGTTTGCAAGTTAGTTTAATTACCATTTAAGTTGGTGCTAAGCAGAGGAGGGCATTTATACACACTCACAGAGCAGCTGATGCGTTTGCATTGCATTTTTTTCTCAGTATGGGGAGGACAATCATTCAGTTTTTGACGTACGATTAACGGCTTTAAGACATTTGGGTTAACGCGTTAAAAATGACAGTTGCTAGTAATGTAAGCAAAGGACTGAATACATGGTTAACATAACCTTTCAGATCGCACAATACACTGCTGGACCATGCATCACAGCTGCACCTGAGCCAAAATAACCAAGTCAGTATCAATTCGTCAAGCTTAAAAAAGACCGATCCCATATACAGCCAAAAAAATAAAAATAAATCCTGATAATCGTTCCTGAGTGATGGTTGAGTGACCCCTACTCCTAAACTATTTCTACTCCCACAGTCCATTATGTCGTTTGCGACTCTTGTCTAAACTTAAGATGCATAAGGCCTGCCCCTCACTTAGCTCTCCTCTGATTGGTTATCTTGATTTAGAGTTTACAGGGACATTTTCTTTTACTTCTTTGATTCTGGATGTGGAATAAAATCTCAAAGCTGAAATAATCCTAATATAAATCTTTTTTGAGTAAAGAAAAGTCTGCTTACATCTGTTTTAAAAAGAAACTGCACTTTGGAAAGTTTGGTCCATGAGCAACAAACCTGTGACGGTCTCTTTTCCTCATTACAGAATCCCCTTAGCTTCCATTGGACGTTAAAGTTTTGCCTTTTAACAAAGTAAAACAGAAATGTTTGTTTTGCTACTACGTAACCCAGTCAAATATGCTAACTTGAAGGTGTGAAATGTTGTTTGCAGGAATGTTGAGGTCATGCGGATGCGTCTGAAGGATCTGTGGAAGGAGGGAACTTGGTTATGTTCTCTCCCAGGATCATCAGGAGAACTGGCAAAGGTAGGAGCAGTGCTTCTGGGAATGTGTATGGGAAAGTAAAACATTTGTTTTTATTAAGGATATGTTTGAAGAGCGTGACCCTTCACTGAATGGCGCTGTAATCCCTCACATGTAAACCAATTAGAATCAAGAGATCCACAAAGCTGCAGTAAAAAAAAATCAGTTTTGAGCAAATTCCGGAAGATTTTACGGGAAATTTCTGAAATCTGTTTTTCCTGTCATTTTTAGTGACATTTGTAATATTTATTTAGTTAGTGTGATATATTTTGTAATTAAATTTAATTTTGTAATTAAACTTAAACAATCTGCTGTATTGTTTTAGGGTAAAAGGATTATTAATCTTTTAACACCATGGATGTCACCAGTGACACCTAAACTCCACACGCTCTTTGACATACCGTAACTCTTTGACTGTTTACGTGATAAAAGAAAATCTAGACAAGCGGAATAAAGTCCTTTTATTAAAGTCTCTGTTCTGTCACATGTTTAGTTAGCTTTTATGCAACAACTTTAGTTTGAATTAACTGAATCATAAACGTAATCAGAACATCATTATTAGCTTGTGGGTTTGTTTGGAATATTGCACCAGAACAACTATAGCTCGTCTGGTTTCAGAAAAGATCTGACCTTAAAAACTGTTAAGGTTCTGATTCCTGACAGAAAAGAGTCCAAGAGTGGAACAACTGATTAAAAAGCCTGATAAAAGGATCGTCATGTTTGTGAATTACATCACCAAATTATTTTGAGATTGCCATGGTTTTATTTTGATGGATGATTGTTGTTACTGTTTCAGGCCATTGCGGCTCATCTCTCTCAGCTGCCCTGACTCTGCAGCTCTTTTAGGACCAGACTACTGCTGCCTGACACAAATATGTCACCACACACTGGGACTGGTTCATCCGCTCACACTTGAATGTCTTAACTGGACTGAAGTACAGTACAGTACAGACCCCCACCCTCCCTCAGTTAGAGCTGAAGACTCCTATGGAGGCCTGCAAGGCTCTTCCTGCACAGCAAGTGACTGCTTCACATTGAAGTGGACTGTTGTCTTGTGAAGGGTCTTCTTGGGTAGACTCCATGAGACGGGGCGAAATGTCGCTCTAAGAAGTGCCATGGTCTCTGTCCTGGACCACACTGCTTCCATTCGGATCCTCCACAGTTAAGAAGATGGATCTGCAAGTCTTTAAGTTATTGTCTTTGGTAGCGTGTGCTCTGTATTCTTTCTTTATTTGACTGTGCTTTGTAAAATGTCAGAATAAGAGATTCTTTTAGGGCTTTTTAATAAATTTCATAAAAACAAACGGACTAGAATTATTGTGCTTAAATGTCTTAAACCATTCCCATTATGTTTCATCTCTTCTGTCATTGCTTTAAAAAGTGTCTTAATAGTTATTTAGGATGAGTTAACTTTCTAATGAACTATACGTTTAAAAAAATACTTTTTGTGTATTAGAGATGCCCATATAGTAAGACATTTTTTAAGTGTTTCTTTTTTAAATGGTAAAATACGTAAAACACGTTTTAATATCAACACAAATCCTAGTTATCAAAGGAAAAATCAAAATTCGTAACAGGATATTTAAATGCCTATATAGGCTCATGGGGTTTCTGTAGTTTAGCCCTCGTTTTTTTATTAAACATTTTTCACAATGTGCTTTTAAAAACTTATTGCTTAAGTTTTTGACCGTTTTTAAACTAAACAAGGATTTTAATACATTATTAGAAATAAATTCGTTTAAAAATAATCAGTCATTTTGAACTGATTGGCGTTGACTTTTTTTAATGATCAATAAATTGATGACTTATTAGCAGACAGCTGAACTCTTGAACATTCCGATATTTTTACAAACAATCGTTTAAAGTAAACTTCGCAAAATAATTTTATTTTGGCAAGCTTAATATCAGGTGTTTGGAATCACGGTATTAGTGGGGTTTTTTTTCATAAATAAGATGTATGCAGCCATACTATTATACATGGACTTATTTTTATATGGAATAAAATAATATTTTTAAGTTGGAAAAATATCAAGCTTTTGATGTGTTTTTTTTTTTGTAATCAATGCTGCGAACAATAAAGTTTTCTCTTTAGCTGACGTCATTTTCAACAGGCACGGCTGATGCAGGCTCTGTCGCTGCCTCCTTCACCTGCGTTCAGTTTCATGCTATCTGTCTATTTCTTCGCGTCGGTTTCTCCTCAGTAAAGGCGCGCGGGATGTTGTTCATGGAAAAAATATCGCTGTCGTGGCTCATCATACAGGTTGCCGTCGTTGTGGTGCGGGGCTTCACAGACTCGGAGCCCGGGCCTGGAGCGGCCGCAGCGACGTCGCTCGGCGTTGATCGGTTCAAAATCGAAGGCAGGGCGATAGTCCCCGGCGTGAAGGCACAGGACTGGGTATCCACGGCGAGAGTCTTGGTGGACGGTGAAGACTACGTGGGATTTTTAAGGTGAAAACTGCTAAACAGGGGTTAGCTCTTTACCCCGTGTGCTAAACTGTTAGCATTAGCAGCTCGACCTCCGTTCGAAACCTGAGAACAAACTGTTCTAAATAAATAGACATAGAAACATCCTGTTTACTCAAACCAATGTGTGACATACTAATTTGTTTTAATGTATTATTTTTAATCGTTAATTTATGAGTGTTTTAATAAAAGCAATTAATGGTAGGAATACATTGGTCCACCTGAATTGTGGACCCACCTGTAAAAATAACGCATGTTTACAGACAGGCAGTTGTTTAGGCTGCTCAGCTGTTTAACAAACTGTTTTTTTTTGGGTTTTTTTTCTGTTGAAATTTTGAGGAATACAGTAAAAGAATATAACATTATAAAAATATCATGTAAGAACATGACACAGTTCTAAATATGTTCGTTTTTTTTTTTTTTTTTTTTAACTACTTTTGAAGACAAGAACAAAAAGTAAACTTTTTACAAGCTGGTAATGAAGAAGAACCAAATAAAAAATCTACAAAGGAAGACAAAAAGGAAAAATAATAGATAAATAAATAAAAATGCGAAAGTAAACTTATGTAATAAGGCATAAGGATTTACAGATGTTAATCGTTTTTTGACCCTTTGTATTATTTGAAGCAGAGAATAATTTTTAATATTGCCAAAGTTCCAGTTTCAATGGAAAAAAAAAAGGGTTTTATTAACAATTTTTTTTGTAAATGTATTTAGCCATGAATAAAAACGTATTTATTAAAATGAAAGAATCACTATTTTTTAGATTAAAAACCAAAAACGATGTTTTGATATTAAAGTTTAAATTCACAAAAACAGTCTGTGATAAGTTTGTGGATGGTTTTCCAGAATTTCAGTGAATTAACAAGAGTAGAATAAATGAGAGCATGTTCCAGGTTGCTTCTGGCAGAAAGTACAACTAGTTTTTAAGTCAGCTCTAAATTTAGAAGAGTAATGTTTCGCGAGATAATATTTTTGTTTTAGTTTGAATGAGATTTATTTGACCTTGTTTGTTAAAAATAATATTTTGGGTAAAGACCAGACATTTTTCCATTAAATGTTGGATATAATATGAACCCAATAAAAAGTAGCTGATGAAACAGAAACAAGATCATCTTGGAACAAAGACCCTGACCGACAATTGGGTGATCCCTAGTCCTAAACCAGTTCTGATTTTTGGGTTCAGATGTTTAGCTGAAGAGAAGCAGATAGTACAAACAAAGAAAGAACGCAAGTATTTTGTGTGTTTTAACTCGTCACGTGGTTTTAGGAAAAATTACTTAGAAAAGGTTCAACCCTGTTCTTCCGGGGTTTAAAACACAAGTATGATATGATACATTTAAGTTTACACCAATGAAATAAGTAGTGTTTCTACCAAACTGTTTTTAAGCTACATGTGCTGAACTTTATCAACAAAGTTCTACATTGTAATCAAGTCATTTGTGGAAAAAGTAGGGCTGTTAGCATTGACCCACTCGATTAATAAAAATAAATAAATAACGCATTAATACAGTGGGTACGGAAAGTATTCAGACCCCATTAAATTTTTCACTTTTTGTTATATTGTTATATTCCTGTTATATTGTTTTTTTTTTTTATATTGCAGAAAAACTAAAATATCACATGGTTCTAAGTATTCAGACCCTTTGCTGTGACACTCATATTTAACTCCGGTGCTGTCTTCTGACCATCCTTGAGATGGTTCCACGCTTTCATTAGAGCCCAGCTGTGTTTGATTAGATTGATTGGACTTGATTAGGAAAGCCACACACACCTGTGTATATTAGACCTTACAGCTCACAGTGCATGTCAAAGCAAATGAGAATCATGAGGTCAAAGGAACTGCCTGAAGAGCTCAGAGACAGAATTATCTCTGGAAGATATTTGGGATGACCAGAACCCTTCCTAGAGCTGGCCGTCCGGCCAAACTGAGCTATCAGGGGAGACAAGCCTTGGTGAGAGAGGTAAAGAAGAACCCAAAGATCACTGTGGCTGAGCTCCAGAGATACAGTCGGGAGATGGGAGAAAGTTGTAGAAAGTCAGCCATCACTGCAGCCCTCCATCAGTTCGGGCTTTATGGCAGACGGAAGCCTCTCCTCAGTGTAAGACACATGAAAGCCCAAATGGAGTTTGCTTTAAAAAAAAAAAAACACCTGAAGGACTCCAAGAAAGGGAATTATCTGTAGACCTCTGAGACAGGATTGTCTTGAGGCCCAAGGCTGGGTAAGGGTCCAGAAATATTCCTGCTGCCTTGAAGGTTCCAATGACCACAGTGGCCTCTGTCATCCATAAGTGGAAGAAGTTTTGAACCACCAGAACTCTTCCTAGATCTGGCTGGGCATCTAAGCTGAGTGATCGGGGGAGAAGGGCCCTGGTCAGGGAGTTGACCAATAACGCAATGGTCACTCTGAGAACCTTCCAGAAGGACAACCATCTCTGCAGCACTACATCAATCAGGCCTGTGTGGTAGAGTGGCCACACGAAAGCCTTTTCACATGGAAGCCCGCCTGGAGTTTTCTAAAAGGCACCTGAATGATTCTCAGACCACGATAAACAAATTTCTGTGGTCTGACGAAACTAAAATAGAACTTTTTGGAGTGAATGGCAGGCGTTAAGTAAACCAGGCATCTCTCATCACCAGGCCAATACCATCCCTACGTTAACCATGGTGGTGGCAGCATCATGATGTGGGGATGTTTTTTGGAAGCAGGAACTGGAAGACTTGTCAGGATAGAGAGAAAAATGGCTGCAACAACATACAGGGACATCCTTGATGAAAATCTGCTCCAGAGCACTCTTTCCTCAGCCTGGGGCGACGGTTCATCTTTCAGCAGGACAATGATCCAAAGCACACCGCCAAGATATGGAAGGAGTAGCTTCAGAACAACTCTGTCAATGTGCTTGAGTGGCCCGGCCAGAGCACAGACCTGAATCCAATTGAACTTCGATGGAGAGATCTGAAAATGGCCGTGCACTGACGCTTTCCATCCAACCTGATGGAGCTCGAGCGGTACCGCAAAGAGGAATGAGCCAAACTGTCTAAAGAAAGGTGTGCCAAGTTTGTGGCATCATATTCAAAACGACTTGAGGGTTTAATTGCTGCCAAAGGTTCAACAAATAAGTATTGAGCAAAGGCTGTGAATACTTATGCAAAAATCAGTTTTCAGTTTTTCCATTTTTAATAAATTTACAACAATTTCAGAAGAACTTTTTCAACATTGTCATTATGGGGTGTTTTTCAAAGAATTTTTCAGGAAGAAAACTGATTTAATCCGTTTTGAAATAAGGCTGCGAGCCTGTGACATAATAAAATGTGGAAGAAGTGAGGCGCTGTGAATACTTTCTGGATGCACTGTACGCACAAATCGCATGTAAGACTCTTTTCACGTCTCCCAGAAAGAAAAGATTTGTGAGTAAGTGATACGTTTAAACGCTACTATCAAAAACTCAACTTTTTCCCACTTTCTTAAATAGATATGCCCTGTTAATCAATATAAAAAAACCTCCAAAAATGCATGTTGAAAACTCTCAACACTAGTTTCTCAATTCTCATCACTGCATTGGGTTGGCGCTTTCCCTGATCAGTCTATCAGTCTTACTATGCGGTTGTGGGGGGTTCCCGGTCGAAGCTGCTGCTTCAACAGGGGTCTTGGAGTGGGCATGGCCGGGAATTGTCCCTCCTCTTTTTTTCTTTCTTTCTTTCTCTTTTTTTTACATTCCATCATCCACCTCTTCAAAACCTGAACACAGATTTTAGCTCATCTTTGCACAAATATTATATATGTCAGAATGAAATGCTTTACATGTGTTGGTTTGCATGCATGAGTGTGGGTGAACTGTAGTTGTATTGTGTAGGTATGTTTGTAACATCTGAGTGTGTGGACAGGCCCCGCCCATTTTAGACACATTCAGACCTGACTGTAATGTAATGGAAGTATAAACTTAGCATCCAGCATCTTGTTGCCTGTTGTTTTGTGATGACACCCCCACCCCCCAAATCATCCATGTCTTTCACCCACCTTTTGTCCCCTGTCTTTTATGCCATTACCCCTCTCTCTATATCCCTCTCTCTTCTTCCCCCTTCTTCTTTTCTGTCCTGTCCAACAAAAACATGATACAAACATAATCAGTATGAATAAAGTTTAGTTTAAATTACAAAAGAGGTTTGGACAAATATACATCTAGTGTGTCCGAAGATTTATAACCCCCAACTGTAACAGTAAAATTGTCTTAACACAAGAGGCTCTCAGCTCATATCCGTTTGCTCAGCTGTTGGACTGGTTAAGTTAAAAAAAAAAGTAACTGGACTATAACCTGATTGTGTGAATTTTTGCTTTTCTGCAAGCATAAACATTATGCATGCAGAAGCATAAACTTGTTCTAATATTAGCATTACAACAATGGTGATTGTTTCACTTGATGTCATATTTCTCTCAAAAACCACTCTAAATTTCTGGGTTCTCGTCCTGTTGCAGAACTGATGGAGGGTTTTCAGTCAATGACGTCCCGTCAGGGTCGTACGTGGTTGAGGTTGTGACCCCCTCCTACAGATTTGAACCTGTACGAGTCGACATCACATCTAAAGGGAAGATGAGGTAAGTTCTCGGGTCTGTGTTACATGCTGTTAGGTGACACACAAAAACTGCTCCTAATGTCACTGCTATATACAGAGCACGCATGGTCAACTACATCAAGACTTCAGAGGTGATCCGTCAGCCGTACCCGCTGCAGATAAGGTCCACCGGACCACACAGCTACTTCATGAAGAGGGAAACATGGGGCTGGACGGACTTCCTCATGAACCCTATGGTGAGAAACCATCCAACTACTGTGAATGGTCGATTCCGATTGAAGGTCAATTTGAGCTAATTAAAAATGTAATTCATGGATGAATTTTCAGGTTATGATGATGGTTCTTCCTCTGCTGATCATCGTCCTGCTGCCTAAAGTAGTGAACACCAACGACCCAGAGATGAGGAAGGTAAATGAAAGGTTCCTATGCACCCTGTGTTTCACAGATTCAGTGATTCTTGGTATCAAAATGAACTTTTGTCTCTTTGTACCCCCTGTCTCCACAGGAAATGGAGCAGTCCATGAATATGCTGAACCCAAACCCGGAGCTTCCCGATGTGTCTGAGCTCATGACCAAGCTCTTCTCTGGCTCCAAAGGCTCCAGCAAAGCCAGCAGTAGTAAGGGGACCAGGCCTGCAGTCAAGAGGAGGTAGTACTGCAACGTCCCACTAAGAGCTGGAGACATCTGCAAGACGAAGCCCCGCCCCCTTCATACCACATCCCACTGAGAGCTACAGAACTCTACTTGACAAAACCCACCAACTTTATTCGATATGCTGAGATCTGCAGACCTCTGCCAGAAAAAGCCCCACCCCCTTCGTTTATTGTACAGATCTTTTTATTTGTAGATGTTTTCAGCACATCTTGATTTCTAATATTTGAAACGTTTTCTTTCTGCACTGATAAAAAAAAAAAAAAACCTAAGTAAATCTTCATGTTCTTTATCCATCAGTTCTACTCTGCTGTGCTAATTCTTCATTGTGCTTTTTTTCCATTGCTGCTAATCTGAAAGAGCAAACAAATATACATATGTAGAGGTTTGGTTTGTCCATCTATGACAGTGAATGAAGATAAATTGAATTTTATGATAAATTCTTATTTAAAAGCCTAGATGAATAAATTGCGATGGTATATGACTGCTGTGTTTTTATGTCCCATCCTTCTGTTGAGTTGCACAAAGCCACTTTTCACTGCTTTAGAATAAGCTGGAAATGCACTAATTGCGCAAGTGAAGAGTTATGGTAAGAATTTAAACACTAGGAAGAATTTAAACACTAGAGCTAAAACTGGTTTTAAAGGGTTAAATCCAAAACCAGCAGGATCAAATAGATTTTTAGCAATCTACTGTACATTTTTTGTTGACATTTTTGTTAATGGTAGACAAACGACAAAACAATCTTAAAAATCTTTTATGTCAAAAATATTGATTTTGGTTTGTATTTTTGTTTCATTTGTGACAAAATTATTTTTAAAACAATAACACTATTTGCTTTTGAGTTTTAAAAGCTGATAAAATTTGCATTTTGTTTTCCTAATTAAGAGGACCAGTGGGTGTTTAGGAACAATAGAAATCCTGTATACAAAAGTTAATCTGAATTTGCTAATCTAGTTTGGGACAAAACTGTTTTGAATATGTAAAATATGGTTTGTGTAATGGCACTTTAGTAACATAATTTCTAGGATAATTATGTCATTTTATAAGAAAAGGGAAAAATACAATCAAAATCTTTTAGAACAGGTAAAAGTAAAACATTTATTATTAGAAATACATCTTTCTGTTTTTCATTTTTTTGATAGTTCAGCTGGATATGACTTGATCAGATTTCATTTTTAAAAACAAATTTACTAGTTTCATATAATTATGAATAATCAAATTTTTTCCTGAAAATTCTTATTCTGGAAAAAATATGAATAAAATGGCATTTTTAACAACAGCAAACATCTACAATGTAAATGAGGGGGGGTCATTTACTGTTTTTTGTTTAGAAATTTAATTTCTGGCAAAAACAAATCTTTCTTCAATTGAGAAAGATTGAGCTTTTTCAGTGTCTTGGCTTGCCATATTTGGAACTAAGTAATTTGTTCCTTCATGTTAGCTGTGAACAGCTAACTGAACAGCTGTCGAACATTTCATTTTAATATGTATATATGTGTCAATTTCTCACCTCGAAAGCTTTCATTTCTACTCAGACTAATAATGTAAAGGAGAACCTCTTCAAAACAAAATTCTGTATGACAGAAGTAGACCATAAATGTTGTTCACCTTTCAGCTTATCCTGTCAGGGGTCACCACAGCAACACCGCTTTCACTGATTTCCACAGGGTTTTGGCAGAGAGTTTTTACTGTAGATGCCCTTCCTAACACAACTCTATATTTTTTAAGGCACAGGGAGACCCAGTTAGGCAGCAGTGTGAAGGTTCTTGCCTAAGGACCCACACTGAATTAAGCTCATAGCCTGCTCTAGGAAGTAAACACAGCTTTCCTGCATGCCAGTCCTACACCCAGCCCACTGAGCCATTCAGTCACTGCAGAAGCAGCACATAAACATTTTTTATAAAACTAAATACGCCTTCAGTTTGCGTAATCTCTGCAGTCATGACATGTAAGCAATAGGCTGTAGCAGCCACTGAGGGGTGCTAGAAGATCCAAAGAGTCATGTTGCAGCTGTAGCCTCTGGGTCCCCATGACTCCCGCTGCCTCGTCAAACAAACCTCTGAAGGCCGGCACAGTTTCTCTTCTAGCATCCCTGCCTGTTTGAGCTCAGGGTGCTTTATAAGAAGAAAAAGAAACCATGATAATGATGTTGCCGATTTGTTGCAGAACTTTGATGATGAGACATCTGCTCTCATGATGGACTCAAATCGGGAGGTCCCTGGAGAATCCACCTTCAGATAATCTTTGTGACATGAAGGAAGCACGGGGATTTCTTCAGTTTTTCTGAATGTTTGGATGTCTTTGTTTACTGTAGCCAATAAGATTCACACAGTAAATAACATTTTTTCCAACAGTCCTCAGTCATTCAACGCTCTGTTTCACAGGTGGAGCAGCTTCTGTCCATCTTCACCTTTGGGACTCTGAGACATCCCTCTTACGTCTAATCCCCTTACAGACCTGACACCCTTTGACCTTAAGCAGTTGCATATTGATCCACAAGCTAAAACCTATTAAAATCTTTAGGTTTTTTTGTTTACTTGTTACTTGATACCTGTGAAAACATAAATGTAAAATGAGCTCATTTCATGGATTATATTGTATATTTAAAACATACTCTTTGTTGCGTCATGAATCAAACTTTGGTGTTTTGCAGTCTTTTATGTTTTTTCTGCTTAAATTAGAAACAGTTCCAAACTTTAAAGATTTTTTTGATTTGGTTGCTTTTTTTCCAAAGCTTCCCTTGTTTGGTTTTGTTCAGTTTTAAGTTTTTTGTTCTTGGCTGACAGGAATGACAGGTGTGTGGTTTTCTGTGGTTGTGGTTGCTCTGTCGGCTAAAAGGTTTCTCAGATTGGTGTTCCTCAGTTGTATTAAGTGTTTCAGTTCTTACTGTTGCCTCCCCATCATCTCAAAAAAGGTAAGAAATTTCAGTAGATTATCAGTTTTCTTAAACCAGCGTTTACTACATACCATGTTGGACGTCCCTTAAATCTAATTTTCTAAAGCTTCTCATGTTTGAACAAATACGTTAGATTCCCTGTGTATGACTGCCAGGTGATCGTCTGATTGTCTAAACAAGCACTAAACATGGCAATCATTGGAGAACAGTAATGTCTGGACGTAAAACACTAATGCTTTTGGCCTTTGGCCACCTTTAAAATGAAAATGAGATGAGATCCTGACGGCACGGCTGCCTTTGTGCTGGACTTTTACTATTGTACTGAATCAGGACACACAGACTCCCTTCAACATAAGTGAACACAAGTTTCCAGTCCAAACAAAAGGCACAGTGTCATGACAGCAGTCGATGAAGGCCAACTACAGCACTGCACAGTCTTCTTGCAGTGTCTTGGAACAGGAGCAGAAGATTGACACAAAGAACAGATTAAAATTACAGCATCTAAAAGCAGACTACTGCACAGATTAGCCCTTACACACAAGATCACACAGCAAAGGCAGGTAAGAAACCAGGATTAAAGCACATTCAGTAAACATTGATGAGCAGATTATCATCTGTCATGAGAAATCTTCTTTTATCCATTTTCATTCAATACAGTTTCAGCACATAAAAGCCTTCAGTCCTGTTATTTACAGTATTGTATAAAACTGAATAAACCAAAGATTCATTTTGCTAAAATGCCCAGAAGGATGAGACAAAAATAAAAATGTAAAAAACAAACGAAGACCTAAGGTCTTTTAGACCTCATATTCTCAATATTGACAAAATCTAATAAATAATATCGGTAAATAGGATTACATTGTTTTTTGTAATTAGAATTATGAGTACAATCATAAATAGTAAAAACTTCACAAGTATCTTAATTTTCTAATGCTCTGGACACATTACAAGCGTTACTACAACTGACATTTTGTGCAAACTTTAAGTATTTATAAAAAAAACAAAACAATAATTTTCTTGTGTCTTCTTGTTTGAAATAAAGAAAAAATGATTTAAAAATCCCTGTTTGTGATATTAAACATTCTGCACCAAACCAGAAAACCAAACCTGATTAAAATGAAATAAAGTTGAATTTATCTCTTGTTTTTTTTCTCTCTACAAAGCCTGATTATTGCAGATAAAACAAAAGAACATGACAAACAACAAAGTTCACAAGAAAAGCTTCCCATCAACTTCACTGAGCAGTCACCCTGCTCTTGTCTCCTCTAAGCATTCTGGGTAAATTATTTATTCAGTCATTTAGTTGTTTGTTTATTTGGCTGAATGCACCTTTAATTCCTTTGCATTGTATGGTCTTAAAGTACAGCAACTTATTTTTATTATAGAATTTGTCAAAGTTAACAAAAAACAGAAGTGATGTGTGAAATCTGTTTAGAAATTCTCAGCATGTTCAACTGGATCAGATTGTTTCCAGATTCTGGATGGATGCAGAAACTGTTTACACATTCTTAAACACTGGGTGGCAGAACTCATTTTAAGGTTTGTTCTGGTTAAATTTCAGTTTTTGTTTATAAGAAGCAAATAACTATGAAGAACATAACAAGAAGTAAAGGTATTATCAAGGAACAAACAGTCAAGGCAGAATGAGTTGCGTGTTTTAAAGCCATACAGATCCAGTAAAATTTCCCATATAGACTCTAGCCCCGCCTACTGACACTGATGAGCAATAACAGTTTAAATATGATTGTGATGACCCTGAAAACATCAAACATGCCATGATGACATAGGACTCTACCTGTCTTAAATAGGAATCTACCATGATAATTATTATATTTATTTACTATCTGTAAGTACTTAAAAATTGACAAAAAAATACACGGTAATACCAAATATTTGTATACATTGGCCTGCGTACAACAGCAACAAGATTAAACAATTATTCTTGTTTTCAGTATTTTTTTTACATTTCACCTCTCTATATAGTTTCATATTTAACATCCTTTGATCTTGCCATGACAATATTTAATGGTTTTTTAATTTGTGGGTGTGTTTGGTAATTTAAGTGTTTGTGCAGCTTCGGAAATGTGATCCACACAAAATGACTAATAAACATGGAAAATAAACAGCAGGAAAAAGCAACTGATTAAGAGCCTCTTTAGACTCGTTTGCAGCAAAACAATTAATTCAGTTTGCTGACAATTATCCCATTTAGTGGTCATAGATTAAACAAAGAGAACACAGGAGTACAAATGTTTTTGTATTTGCTAATTACTGTGTCTGTTCTAGCTGATTTTTAAATTTCATTTTCAAAGACCAAAAAGAAATTTGTTTGTATGCATTAATGGTAACTGGAAGGACAGGTTACCCAAGGCAACTCCTCATATAATCACAAAAAGGAATTTTAAAACAATTAAGGCATAGTTTGACTCATGCTGATACTTGGAAAAAATGTTTTGCAAAGGTCAGAAACAAACCGTTTGGGGAATGTCAGAAATAGAATAAGAAAGAACTCAAACTAATAATGCATGCATTGACCTGTAAATAAGAACTGGAACTGGTTGAAAGGCCACAGCCCTACCACCTGCAAGCTCAGGCTCAGGAGGATCTGTCAATCACATGTTTTGAGCGTTCGAAATGAGTCCTCATACTTTTACTGAAGCATCTGATTGGTCAGTTTATAACCTGAATAACTTACACTACTGTGAAAAAAAAGGGAAAAAAAAGTTTAGCAAGAACAGAGCAAGAATTGTTATCCTAACAAATAGAATGACTGAGTAACAGCTGTTTACTTCTCTATAGAAGTTTATGAGATTTTGGTTACTTGGAGCCAGCAGGTATTTCCTGTATGGAACACCGGGGAGGAGGAATCACTCAGTCCAGTTCTTATATACAACCAACACAGATACATTTTTTTTCCCTTTCACTTCTTTTCTGCTTGTTACCTAAAAACCTGTAATGCAGCATCTTAACTCAAGATCTAACAGCTTCATGGTTAAAGTTTTTACACCATTCAACTTCTTTGAAATCTTCTGAAAACTGCAAAATATACTTTGCAACCAAGAAACTTGTAACAGCTCAGCTCTTCAGCTCTGACTGTAAAGGAACTCCAGGTTCCATTGATTTTTCCACCAACAAACACCTTGGGGCCAGAAGCTTCAGGTCACTTTGTTGTTGGGGTTTGCTCCGCTCCAGTACAGCTTGTCCTCACCTCTCCTCCTCGCCCTCCACTGGCAGAGCAACAACATGCGAAAGGTCTTCTGGAAGGTCTTGTTGCACAGAGCGTAGCACATAGGGTTGATGGTGCTGTTGACATAGCACAGCCAGTAGCCCAGGTGCCACAAAGAGGTGGGAATGCACTCAGCACAGAAGGTGGAGATGAGCACCATAATGTTGTACGGCGTCCATGTCAGGATGAATGCCAGGAGGATAGCGCTCAGAGTTTGTGCAGCTTTTTTCTCCTTAACTAGGACCATCCTCTTCCTCTTGGTGATCTGATTCTTCATAGCGGTGTCCATGGGTTTTGAGGTGCTGGAGGAGGGGGAGGCATTCTTTTTCAGCTGCTCAGGAGGATGGGTGGTTGCACTAGTTTGGGTTTTTCCCTTTGTGCCAGGCTTGAATGTATAAGAAATGGACTTCCTCTGGTTCTTCTTCTGAGGACTGGAAAAGTATTGATCATCTGTGAGGTCAAGAACCTGCCCATTCTTACTGCTTTGTCCTTGTAGCTCTTTGAACGAGCCTTGTGGGGTGTCTTTAGAAATGTGGTGCTCCTCCTCTTCTGATGATGTGTAGCTATTCAAGGAGGTGATCTGATCAGCTTTTGCCCAGCTGTCATCCGACCTGCTGGTAGTTCTGGTGGCATTGCTTTGATTGGATGAAGACCAGGAGGCCTGGTTCTGGTCCCTACTCTCTCTGGTGAAATGAAAACAGGAGTGGATGATAGTCTTTTGGGGCTTGGTTCCATCTGAAACATGACCCGTGGTGAGCCCCTGCAACTCTGCCAGATCTTTTGTTCGTTTCTGGGTCTCCTTGTAGATGCGGCAGTAGAGAATGGTCATCACAGACACGGGGATGTAGAAAGCAGCAATAGCTGTCCCAAATGTGATCACAGGCTCGGTCAAGAATTGGATCTGGCACTGGTCCACGGGCACTTTCCTCTCTCCTACAAAATACTGCCAGCAGAGAATGGGTGGTGCCCAGAGCACAAACGATACGAGCCATGCCAGGCCGATCATGATGGCAGCTCTCTTTGGCGTCCTCTTAGCTCTGTAGGTCAGTGGCCTCGTGATAGAGAAGTATCTGTCAAAGCTGATAACAAGGAGGTTCATGACTGAAGCATTGCTCGCCACATAATCCACCGCTAGCCAGAGATCACACGCCAGGTTCCCCAAGGACCAGTACCCCATCAGGATGTACGTGGTGTACAAGTTCATGGACAGCACTCCAATGATGAGGTCTGCGAAGGCTAAACTCAGAAGGTAATAGTTGTTAACAGTCTTCAGCTGGCTGTTCACCTTGAAGGACAGCATGACCAGCATGTTTCCAACGATTGTAATCAAGCTGACGATGGCAGACACCGTGGCAATGGTTATGACCTCCCAGAGGCTGTGTGTCTGCACATGTGTACCGTTACCAGAGGAGCTGTTCATCATGTTGCCTTACACGTCGGTGCTACAGATGAAATGAGATGCTCTGAGGCTCCATGAGGAGCGAGCTGTCCTCCTGAAAAACATGAAAGAGGACAGTGGTCATATTCAAACATTGAAAGGAAAAGATTTCCTTTAAGTGTTATTAAACAATCAAACATTTGTCAGATCCCTCTGTGGCACCACATCATCAAAAAAGTAAGGCTGGATATGTTTTATTGATATCAGTCACGTACTTCTTTCTGGTCAGAAAAAAAATGTTGTTTTCATGGACAATTTCTTTGAAATTAGATAAATGAAAGAATTGTTTGCAATGTTGTGTTTTGGGAATTTTGAGTTTCAGGTTTCCAAATATGGCTTCTGGAATTTTAAATTAGGAATTGTACATTTTTAAACCACATTCTTTTTTGTTTTTACATTTAAAACATTATACATAATTCGGTTCTTGAAGTTTAAAATGCACAAAAAACCCCCCAAAACCCCCCAATAACAATTAATAATGTCCCTCATATAAAATGTTAACTTTATTAACAATGAAAATAAATTTATAAAAATAAGTATTTGTATTTAGTATGGTGACACATTAACACAGAGATATGTATGGTTTACAGCAGTAATTGCAGTTCAAAAAGCTTTTCAAAAGTGAAGTACTATCAGTCAATCTATCAAATAGGATAAAAACCAGCAAACAAACAAACAATAAAATAATCATTATTATTCTTGTTGTTGTTTTTATTTATTTAAAATAATAACGTCGTTTTCACTTTACCAACTTTCATAACTATAATTTCACAACTATAGTTTTTTTTTTTTTCCTTTTGGTGGGACATTTTTTGATGTAACACACAGTGGGAAACTGCTATGGGGGTCACTTCATAAACAGTCCGTCATCGGCGGGGTTCTGCATGGAAGGTAAAATGAGCAGAGGCCGAGGCGGCGGCTGGAGAAGAGGTGGACGGGAAGGCCAAGACGGGGTTCATGGTGATAACCGAGGCCGGGGAAGAGGAGGAGGCTCCCACCGCGGCCGCGGGAAACGGGAGCGTCACCGGGGACGGGGTCGCGCGGGAAACGCTTCCGTATTGGGCTTTCCTCCAGCGGTAAGCCAGCAGCGTTTCTGCGCCAAACGTCAGCGAAAGTTTTCAAGAATCATTGTCATTTTCTTTAGTGGGTGGGGTTTTGTTTTATTTATTTTTTGGTCTCGTATTATTGTGCTCTTTAATTCGGCTTCATGAAACAACAAAATGAAAACGGTATCCGACTAAACAGATACTTTGTATGACTGTTGGAGTAGCAGCTTTGCTGAAGTCTAATCAGGACCGAGAAGTTGAATGTCTCCAGCACACTTTAAAGAGGCAGCTGCAGATTCTTGCCTTGACATGACATTTTGGAGTTTAATTTCCAAAGGAATGCTCAGTGAGATTACACCGAGTTAGAGGAGAGACAATAGGAGCTCCTTGATTGCAATCATAGAAATACCTTGTGGTACATAGGCGCTTGATGATTGCAATCATGAATATCTCCTTTGGTGCATCCTATGTGGTGTTTGATGACTGGGAGAAAAAAAGAGGCAGAGTTTTGTAAAGGAACGCGAAAAACGTCACACCCAACTTTTCCATGCTTTCAAAACTGAAATGTTCCTGCTGGTATTCGGAGATCTCTATGGTCAAGAGACCTGATACGCTCCTTTATTGAAGCTGTAAGAACTGTGAGTTCTGGAAGAAAAAAAAAAAGCTTTTTAAGTGTTTTTTTTTTCATCTCAGGAGTTAAGTAATACTTTAAAAATTGGTTTCAACGTCTGAAAAATATTTAGTGTTGCAAAAAGACAGTCATCCTGTCCTCTTTGTAGAAAAGCAAAGAGGACAGGATGACTAATCTGTATGAAGGAAAGAATGAATAGAGTAATCTATGGAGAGATTGAAAACTATCAGTGAGAGCATTGAAAATGAAACATTAGATTCCAGCAACTAAGGAGTGTCTATGTAAAATGTATTTCAAGGTTCTGGAGTGTTCTAGGCAGTCTCTGCGCCTCAATTTAAGAGAGAATCTGTGGACGGACTTGAAAGCATGTGTTTTATAGCAACAGCCCCACAACCTCCCAGCTCTTGAGAAGATTTGCATGGAAAAATGGACCAAAATAGCAAAAATAAAAAATAAAAACCGGCAGAGGACCAACAGGAAACCTTTGATCTCTGTCATTAAATCCAGGGTTACATTGCAAAGTATTAAATGGAACTTTGTTAACACCAAAGATTAGAACTGGTTTTAAAAATCTATCTTTTCCGACTGAGTTAATCTAAAAAAAGAGGCTATATGGACTCAATAAATCTATAAGATTTTTCTTTAAACTTGACGTTGTATTTTTTTCAGTCAATGAAACAGTTTTCATTAAGGTTTTAAAGGAAGAATAATTCAAAATTGTAAAAATTTAAAGTTTTCCCCTTTGCTTCTTGTTATGAATTTTGTAAAAAATGTTTGCAAAATCAAATAAAATGTACCTTAATTGGAAATTTAGAAAATAAAAGGATGCCTGATTCTGCCTGATTTAAATATGCAGAACTTTACTCAGAAAAAAGGAAGTTTGAATCCAGATCAACTTCGATTGTTCAATAAAACTGTATTTTATAAATTAATATATTTGGATGATTGGATGTCTGGTAGCTTTGAAAATATTAACCAAAAAAAAATCTGTTTTTGTACTCGGCAAGACAAGTTTATTTGTATAGCACATTTTATGTACAAAGATAATTAAAAGTGCTTTACATAAAACATTAAAAGAAACAATCAAAAGTAATAGTAAAGGTGTGATCATTAAAATAAGTTTTTAAAGAAAGTCTAAAAGAACTGAATTTAAAAGAAGAATAGATAAACAGTTTCGATGTAACTTTTGATGTTTGATGTAAATGCTTGAATAAAAAATAATTAAATGCAGCTGAGAACAGGTGGGTCTTCAACCTGGCTCTAAATATACTGAATGTTTCATCTCTGTGGAGCAGTTAAGTTTTGACTAGGTAGTGCTGCCAGACTGGATCCAGATGAGCGGAGAGGTCTGGCTGGTATATACTGGGTCAGGAGGTCAGTCATGTATTTTGGTGATAAAGCATTCAAAGCTTTATAAAACAGACGCATAACCTTAAAGTCTATTCTCTAGCAGACAGGGAGCAGTGTAAAGACCTCAGAACTGGACTGATGTGGTCTACATTTTGGTTCATGTAAGAACACGAGCAGCTGCAGTTTTCTGATTGATTTTTTTGGTAGTCCTGTGAAAACACTGTTACAGTAGTCAAGTTGATTAAAGATGAAAGCATGAACTAGTTCTATGAACTATGTCCTGCTTAGACATCAGATCTTTAATCCTTGAAATATTTTAGAGATGATAGTAGGTGGATTTTGTGACTGCCTTAATGTGTTTATCAAACTCTAGGTCTGTGTCCATCACTACACCCAAGTTTCTGGGCTGGTATGTGGCGTTAAGAGTCGACTGAAGGTATTGGCGACCTCCAACTGTTTCTCTTTAGCCACAATAGGCAATAACTTCAGTTTTGTTTGTGTTTAATTGAAGTAAGTTGTGACACATCCAGTCATTCATGTCATCAATGCATTTACCCAGAGCCTGTACAGGGCCTTGGTCTCCTGGTGTCATTGTAATATATATCTGTGTGTCATCTGCATAGCTATGGTAACTAATGTTGTTCTTTATAACCTGGGCCAGTGGGAGCATGTAGACATTAAATAGAAGTGGCCCCAGGATGGAACCGTGAGGAACCCCACAAGTAATTTCTGTCGGCTCTGATGTGAAGTTACCAACGGAGACAAAATATTTCCTGTTTTCAAAGTATGTTTTGAACCAGTTTGGTACTGGCCCAGTGAGACTCACCAAATTTTCCAGTCGTTTGAGTAATATACAGTAGCATGGTCAACTGGCGCTGAGATCCAAACCCATTCTCTTCAAAAAGGACCAAAAGGTTGAAGGTTTGCAATTTTTAGGCTATTGAAGGAATTAATAGCCAGCTGTGTGTATATGATTGATTCATTTAAAGGGATTTAGGGTTAAGATTGATAAACGTGTTAAAAACTACAAACAAAACTGATTACATCTGATTTGAGGCGTTTTTATCTCTAACACAGGAGCCTGACATGCAGCGGATCAATATCCCTGTTTTTGGGATTCTCTTCAGATTTTCTTCTTTTCTTAAAGGACCAGGATGATGGGTTTGAGGAGGAGGAGCAACAGGAGGTGTTCTCCAGGAGAAAGCTGGAATCCAACTGGGATCGCTATGAGGAGTCTGAGAGGGCGGAGCAGGAGGAGGACATGCCCACCCGCAGAGGGGAGGATTACCATGTGCTGCTGGAGTCAGCAGGTAAGGATGGAGGAGGAAGGAGTTTGGAAAATTCCTCTGTGCAGTGAAGCTGCTCGCTAATTAGGTGGACGTAGCATTAAGGGCCTTTAATTGCTATGTTTGGACGCTGCTGTCTCCTTGTGGATGTTTCATTTCCTCAAAGCCTCAAGAGGGCGATCTCATTAGAGTGGAGCTTCATCTCGTGTGATTGCTGTTGGAATTAATTGGCTCATGAAATTCATCAAAGCAGATTTTCTGTTGGACCATGTTCAGTTAAGGAGGAACATTGTGGAACCAGGAACGTGTTTTCAACACCATTTCCACATCCTTGGGTTTTTTTGGACTGCCGCAGAGCTGTTGTTGTGAATCCACCCTCTGAGCTCCTGTTGCGGTGTAAACTCCAAAGATACTCTTGTCAGAAGTTTCTCTTGCTCCTCTCGTTTCTGTGTTTCGCTTACATTAGTCAGCGGGAGGCTGATGCTCTCCTGAGGAAGTTTAATGGAACAAAAAGCCTGCGAAATGGATTTTCAAGGTGGTTTAGAGCAGGGAAAGAAAACTCCAGGCCTTGAGGGCCGCATTCTTGCATGTTTTTCAACATACCATGCTCTGGAAAGTTCTAACTGGCTGGACACACCTGAACCAGGTAATCAGTCATGAGTAGGGCTTGGATATCTGGAAATCACTGTGGCCCTCGAGGCCTTGAGTTGTCTATCCCTGGTTTAGACGAACATTAAATCTGGAATTTCTCCTTCTCACCGTTGATAGAGCTTCTGCTGCATCCAAAGACATGGCGTTCTTTATGTTTACTGATTTCTGGAGGCAAAGGCCGCTATGGCGTTTCCAGGCGTCTCAGTCAACAGGAGGGCAAGGGGCCATGAGGTTGAGAGCAGAACTTTACCTGCTGCGGGATGGAGGTGTCAGAAGCGAGCCTGATGCTTACAGGAGCTACACAGAGTCCATGCTGTTTATCAGAAAACAACACGACTTTTGAACTACTGTAACTCTACAACTGTTTATGGAATTAATGTAGTTCCAACAGATGCTGAAAGCTAGAAGAAGCAACTTTGCCCTGAAATGCAACACCTAATGGTGGTGAAGTACCAGCACAAAACAAATTCTCTTTGCTTTGGAATCATCTTATTTGCTTAGATTGCATAAACACTTTGTGTTAGTAAAGTGTTGCATATCAGTGTAAACCTGCTTTTCTCAGCTTCAGATCTGTTGGAATTATGGTAATTGCATGACTGCATAAATGGTCGAAGAGTTGCGGTACTCAGAGAACGTCAACACTGGCGCTAAAACAATGATGTTAAATACTCACTCTAATGAAAATTGTGTTTTTGGTGTTTTTAACTTGTTCTTATAACATTTTTCTGTCAAAGACTCTTCGTCTGTTTCCTCACTGACTCTTTTCTGCAAAAAAAAAAAAAAACTATTCAAATATGTCTAGTTTTTTAATATCTTTGCTAGCTTTGGGTTTTTATCTAGCGGTAAGAACAGCAGTTTAAAAAAAAAAAAAAGTATGGATTTTTTACATAACACCAAGTGACTTGACATGCATCAAGACTGAGTCCGATGTGGTAGAGAGAATTCAGTAGTAGGAGATTCCAAAATAAAACTTCCTTCAGAATTAGATTATAGAAAAAGCGGAAAAGTGCTTAGGTCGTGTGTTTTTTTTCTCTGCGGCCTGGTACCAATTGACCCACCGATTGGTAAAGGCTTGCAGACCGGGGATGGGGTCCACTGTCTTAGAACATTCTGTGCATTTATCACTAGAGTACTGCTGCTAACTGAACATAGCTTTCAATCAACATTCAAACAAACCAATAATCAGACATGTTCACATGTAAATCATGGGAGCTGTAGTCCCCTCATCTGGTTTAATGGATTAGTGAGCGGAAGAACAGTTTAAATATCACAGGACCCTCCTTCCTATATTTCCCTCCAAACTTGTGATTGTGCACAGTCAGTCGCTGCAGTAGATACAGGCTCTCCATTCATATTCATGCTAACACTTTCTACTCTTAATGTAGACAAAAGCCTCTGCTGTCAGACGGACTCGCTGCTATCTGGCTGTTTCACCTCATCTTCACATGCATGATGGAGATGATTGCTTCCATTGCTCCTGTTTTAACATTTCTATGAAATATTAAAGAACTGCAGTTCCTGACTCTGTTTGCAAAACCTGTGAAGCTCAGCTGTGGTCGGTTGACGGTGGAAATGAAGCCCCAGCAGGAAATTATGCAAACAATCTGTTTATTTTGAGTCTGAGGTCGTGCTTTGTGGTCTCAATGGCTGTTATGCAGCCGTTCTGTTTGTCCCGAGTGCTTTTAGCATTCCAGCGTTCAGCTCCTGTTAGAGCTGCGATTTCATGAAGCCTCGCTGCCACAGTTTTCAAGGACGAGACCTTCAGTGTTTGGAATATTTCAAGATTTACGAGAAAGACTGAGAAGTCGTGTTTTTTATTCAGACCTGTTGCCTCCTCAAAGGCATGGGTCGATGAGAAGTATAAACATGTTTGGAGTTTCATAAATATTTCTTCAGATGTCATGTCTCTTCTTTTAAGGTTCTCTTTTGGTTTTGTCAGGATAAGAGCTCTGCTGTGGATGTCACTTTTGACCTTTAAAAATAGCACCCCCCTTAAAAAAATTGTGATGCCTTTTTTTCAACATCTGAACTTGTCCTGGGATTTACACCTAAAGGGTTGTGGTTCCGTTATCAAACTTTTGGAGTACTTTTGAGAAGCAGATAGTGGTTGCCAAGAAACATGAGAAAATGTAGTTGTTGTGGCAACATACTGGTAATAATTGCTATACACATTTACCAACCCAAGAAATACAAAAATGTAATGGTTGCT
Source organism: Adrianichthys oophorus (assembly GCA_036245035.1). Taxonomy (NCBI): domain Eukaryota; kingdom Metazoa; phylum Chordata; class Actinopteri; order Beloniformes; family Adrianichthyidae; genus Adrianichthys; species Adrianichthys oophorus. The sequence continues at coordinate 11,052,404 of BSAI01000101.1, forward strand.
GGTACAATACCTTCGTATCATTTTGCTACATCTACAATGTAACCATCAAGCTATAGAGAGAAATTAGTATCGGTCCGATTTGTGCGTGCGTAATCCTTGATTTGCGCTTAACTTTAGGTTTGTGCATGCATAATTCTGGATTTGTGCGTAACTTTAGGTTTGTGCGTGCGTAATTCTTGATTTGTAACTCATAAAATACATTTTGTGCATGAGTTCAAAAATTACAAAATATTAAAAAATACAAAGTACAATTTACACATCCACAACTTCAAATTACGACAGCTTGAAACTAACTACACGAACAAATCTTTAAAAAATATGCACGAGTCACTTGTTACGCACACACAAAACCACATTTACACACGAATCTGATTTGAGACTCTTTTCATGTCTCCCAGATTCGTGCGTAAGTGATGCGTTTAAATGCTACAAGTCAAGGATTACGCACGCACAAATCTAAAGTTATGCACGAATCAAAATTACGAATGCACAAATCGGACTGATACTAATTTCTCTCCATATCGACCCATGTACAAAAAAGCCAAACACGAGCATGCCAAAAAGTGACTCTAAAAGTTGATTTTTTTGTTTTTGTTTTCTTTTTTTTTTAAATCTCTTCACACATGCTGCTCTGTCTTTGTTCAGGCGTCCTTGATGTCAGATTGAGAGTGAAAATGTGGCCCTCCATCTGTACACATTAAAGCAAAGATCAATCCTCCTCCCCCGCAGCCGTAGTTTACCAAGGCCTCTAATAGGCACCTATCAAGGCTCAATCATAATAAAACAAAGGAAATCTCATTAAAGCTTCAGTGGTTTAGCTAACTGAATTGACAAACACAAAGACGGGTTTCTAACTGAGATGAATACCTCCCAATCATCCTCTTAAGCTGTGTTTTCCGGGTGTGGCTATGGATACCTGATTAGTCATGAAATCCTGGCAGGCCAGAGTAAAGCGGAGGAATGAGGTCAGTTCCGAACCTCACAAAGGGTCAGAAATAGAAACTGAATCTTTATGGTCCACACGCATCGCCACTTTTCACTTACAGTCATTTTGGTAATTTGATTTTCCTGACCAGCATGCAGAGCCACTGAGTTAGGAGGGAGAAACAGAATGCACTTGCACTAACAGAGTAAGACTTGATTAATCATCTACACCCATTGCAACTGTTTCGCAAAAACTTTTCAAAGTATGAACATTTTAATGCTAATTTTACAAACGTGCATTTAAAAAAAAAAAATTTACCTTTGTAAAATATTATTATTTTATTAATATTAATATATAAACTATTAAAAGACATATTAAAAGAATTTCTCATCTCTAAACTGATGCCTTCAGAAGATTTTTCAATCTTTCCTTGGGTTTTTTTATGCATAATAATATAACATTTTACCAGGGGTGCCCAAATTTTAGTTCCCCACTGTAGACGCAAATATGCTTTTCTCCATCTCAGAATTCAGCAGAATAATGTTATTTCGCACACAGTCAAATTATAGTAATTCAAAGAGAGTTGACTCTGGAGGTAAAGCTCAGTCTTAAAGGGTTAATTATTTTTGCTACTAAATTCTAAAGACATTTAAGCATTAAGAACACATCCCACATATATTACGTCTAAAACTAAGGAGGATTGAACGGTTAACATGAACCGTTAACAGTTTAGTAAATATTAGTGCTGTCAATCCATTAAAAAAATTATTCAGATTAATCACATTTTTGGATTGTGATGAATCACGTTTAATCATAATGTTTTCCTAGGTACATTTTATGCAACAATATGCGGCTTTTGAACCAAAAAGAAGGCCAGAGAAAACATTTTTCCTTCATTTTTATTGTCTGAAATGTTTTAATTTGTAAAGTGTTAACTCAGGTACCCCAGAAATGTTTTTTGTGTGCACAACACTCCAACAGTAAGATAAGCAGAGCTCTAAAGAACTGTAAAGACTTTTATGTCTGCCGTATTACTCCAAGAAAACAAAGATGCTGATTTACAGCCATTCGAAGCAAACATTGTGTTTCTGCACTTTAAATGGTCCGGGTGAATACTCAAATCTGATTGGCTGCTCAGTGTTTACGTGCATCTAAAAAAGAAGTTCCGGTCACAAAGCCCAAATGTTTTGTATCACTGCGCAGGCTTATTTTAAAACAAACTTTTTGCTTTATCTTCTCGACAAAAACAAACGGTAAGAGGTGAACTTTCTCTCTGATCTGATGCTTCACTCAACCTATCGTGACAATCAGCACATAAATTGCTTTCTTTTGCTGCTGCAGCGATGCTTTGTTGTGTTACAGTGACAACGACGCACTAACAATCAAATAGTCCGCTTTTTGTGAGAAAGCAGTCTAAACCAAAACATATAACAAGAATAAAGTACTAAAAATCGATTATTTATTTATTTTGTAAGTGACCGTGGTATAAGTGGGATAGTGCCCGACAAAGTGTGCATTTTCAGACAAATTAAAGGAAAAAGGAAGCTTAAACTGCCAGACACAAAGCGGAAGGCGGTCGCGTCTGACTTTTGATTGATCTGCGTTAATAAATAGTAATGCTTCAGTTTTTTAAAATTCATCGTGTGCGTGAACGTGTTATTGTTGACAGCCCTAGTATATATTCATATATCTTTTTTTTTTATTTTTACATCAACTACTGGATGCAGAAACACCACAATCAACAGCTTTTTTATTGCTTTTTTCTGACAAAGAAAAATGCAAACTAAAACATTTTTCAGTTTATACACCTGATATTGTAAAACCCTGGAAAAAGTTTTCAGTTGTTAAGTCTGAGAAGTTCAATGTCTGAAATGAAAGCCACTTTTTGTTTTGCATCGTGCTGAACACAAGGACACTCCATCAAAACTCAACAATCTGTGCGTCAGAGTTGTGAATAATGGCTGTAAAGTCTGTGTGATGACAGCTGATGAACACAGCTCATCTTCATCATTCCTCATCATCGCAACTCTTTGCTGCTTTTCATTGTAGCCATAAAATTTCATCATGTTAGAATTTTTTATGTGATTTTATAGGACAGTAGAGAGAGTCAGTCTGGCAGCTGCTGATGATCACTGTCTCATTCACTGCCATAACATCCACATCAAACAGAATTCACACTCACCCTGTGTGGCGTTGGCCAAACACGGTGCCCTCTCCGCCTCACAGCGCTCACCTCGCTCCTTCGTTCTGTGCCCTCCTCTCCAACGAGGTGAAAAACACTCTCTTCAAACACAGGGAGGTCATGGCAGACCCTTTCATGCTCCTCAGTTTGCAATGAGAGAGGCTCTCACATCAGGAGAAGTTTGTCAGCTGCGTGGCTTCCTGCTGCTCCTGGGAGCTCCAGCTTTCTGAGAGAAGATGTAGAACGTAACAGCTGGTCAGGGTCGCTGTCAAACTGCTCCTCTTTCCAAGTGGTCAGGTAGACATTCAATAAAGGTGAAAGGAAAGTTTTGGTAAGTCCACTGTCAAAGAGGTGAAGGTATCGCTCCTTTAATCCTCGCCTACATCCACACCAGCCATAATCAGGAGGAATTCCCACATAGACAGAAACCTCACGCTGCCTCCGAGTCCTGAAGAACATTTAACAGGAGGTGAAAGAGGTGGAGGAGTGGGATGAAACTCAGGGGGAGGAGCAGCATGAGGAGGAGGAGGAGGAGGAGGAGGAGTGTTTGAGGACAGCAGCTCATCAGAGAGGAAACCTGCTTGCTCCTCAATCAGCCACATGTGTGCCACTTCACGGTGGCTTGGTTGGTAATCCGGCGCGCATTTGAGCGTACCAGCTCTTCAGAGGCAGAGGGAGTGAGAGTTGGAGCAGTTACTGAAGATCTGTGCAGATTTGCTCCCAGTGGCTTGGTCCCCCTGCAGGATGAGTTTCCCAGTGTACATTATCTTGGCAGATCTTTTTTTGACCTCTGCTGTTGAGATAAGCCTCTGCAGCAGAAAAAGAAAAAAATGTTTTTCCTTACATCAGGCGTGTAGAACAAACAGAGCACGAGCTGTGAGGATATGAGTCATGCATTCTACTTAACTTCCAGGCCGCATCCAAAAATATCAAAGAAAATTGTTACAGCATTGCATTGATCGATACAAAGCTGCAGAAAGGCTCAAAGTACTTCAGTATATCCAGGAGCATCTGGGTGACTCCTGTTGACACAATGAGACTAGCAATGTCACGCCATGTGGAGCGTGCTGTCAACACCTCTGACACTTGTGTTGATATAAAGCGCAATCGTGTGAACAATATGTCCTATTTTGGAGGTCAATTTGGGGATCAGTTATTGTAAAGATTGGCCAAAATGTATTATCCTGAACTAAATTTTGTGTCCTTTCTAAAGAAACAAAAAGGGGCTGCAAATACTTTCAAACGCTCATAGTGACCTGTTTTTAGACTTTTACAATATTAGAAATAAGTTGTTTTTGAAATGTGTAAAGACGAAAGAGGACATTGAGTAAGTCATAAGGGGCCCAACAAGTCTTATAGCATTTAGTTTCCAAGCTGCCAAATTTACAGTACTTTAAGTTTCAACTCAGTTTAAGCCCATGTCTTTTACCGAACCACTCTTTTTTTTCATTTCTCCTGACTCCAATAAAAATGTTTTTTTTGGGGTGTTTTTAATGTGTTCTTGTAGCTTAAGAACATGTTAAAAACATGATGGAGAACATATCTAAAGAAAATTACCATTAAACTGTGTTTCTGTGTAGTTCTTTATTGAACTCATGGTGCATCAAGAGCAAACAAAAAAATGCTGTGAAAAAGCTTGCAGTTGTGACGTACAATCTAAGATCAGTGGGTCACAAGCTCCCTTCTCCCCTCCATTCTGATACACCCACTTGCAGACAAATAGATCCATGTACTTCTTTGTTTTCCTCATCTGATTCATCTGGAATCTGGATCAAAACTGTACGGCTGGATATCTCCAATATTCAGTTTATTTATAAAGCCCAATATCACAACCATATCCGTCTTATTTTGCTTACACCGGTATTTGCAAAGAACATAAAGTCAGTCATAAAAAGGTAAACTAAATAGCTGGTTGTTAAACAGATTAAGCTGAACAAACATCTCTCCTTTTTTTTTTTGAGGAGGGATCCTCAACCCCGGACGGACAGGTGATGTGCTAGAACTATTAAAGAAGAATGAGGTTTATTAATTCTACAACCACATTGTTGAATAACAAGTATATGTCTAATAAACAACCACGTGTTTAAATAAACAGCTACAAGTTAAAATAACAGCTAAATGTTTTAATAAACAACAACATGTTTGAATAGTGTAGCAGATGGAGTTGTGGAACAGCAGGGGTTGCGGGAAGAGCCAGAGGTGAGGTCACAGCCAAAAACAGAAACACAAACGATCCACCTGGAATCAGGAATCTCTCTCAGCAACATGTGAATTGCACTGCACCAAACAGAGGCATGATGAACCAAATATAATACAGCATTGGCAAATGACAATAGATGTAATGAAAACTGCAGGGAAGAGGACTGGGGGTGGGAGAAGGAAACAAACCCTGTTTTGGATAGGGGAAAGAGGCAGGGGGTGGGGTGGGTGGTGGAGGAGGCAGACGAAGAGCTAGTAGGACGAGTAGGGCCAGTGTGGTAAACTTCGATTACAGTAGGTGAAGTAAGGAAGCAAGTTAAATATTCTCTGATTGCTAGCTAGCCTGGCAATAAGCCTGTCCAAAGAGGAATGTTTTAAGCCTAACTCTGAATGTAGAAACTGTGTCGGACTCTCTTACATGAGCCGCAAGCTTATTCCATGAGACAGGAGCTTGGTGACTAAAGGCTCTACCTCCAACTGTGCTTTTAGAGATTCCAACAACCACAAGCAGTCCTGCATTTTGTGAGCGAAGTGTTCTGTTTGGTTGGTAAGGCACTATGAGATCTTTAATATAGGATGGGGCCATACCATTCAAGGGCTTATTGGTTAGCAGGAGAATTTTAAACTTGATTCTAGATTCTGTGAAGCCTGTGAAGTGAAGCTAACACAGGAGTAATGTGTTCTCTTCTGCTGGTTCCTGCTAACAATCTAGCTGCTGCATTTTGAACAAGCTGAAGACTTTTTAAATAACTTTTATGGCACGCTGCTAGCAAAGAGTTGCAGTAATCCAGCCTAGACGTAACAAATGCATGGATGAGTTTTTCAGCATCGCTTCTTGATAGTATATTTCTGATCCTAGCTATATCGCGAAGGTGAAAAAATGCAGTTTTACAAGCCTGTGATATCTGAGCCCTAAATGATAAATCCTGGTCAAATAAAATCCCCAGGTTTCTAACTGTGGGAATGGAGGCTATATTTACACTATCCAGGGAGACCATCTGAACGGGTAGGGCATCTCTCAGGTGGAGGTAATTAACTATTATTCTTTAGCTGCAGTGTCACATTTTCCAGGCTCACCAGCGCCTTCTGCCTTGAGGCAGGCACACTGCCTGCCTCAATTAGTGTATTTCTAAAACGCATTTTTAGCGGATAAAAAGACTAAATGAGTCACAAACTGGCACCAATGTAATCAGACAGATGCAGAGAAATAAACAAATTAAGCAATTTTAAAATAAAGCGTCTTTTATGATGATAAAGAGACCACATTAGTAAAGTGCACGTGTCAGCTGTAGCTACAGTCAGTGTGTGGGGCGTTGGGGAAGGAAGGGGCTGCTAGTGCCTCACCCGCCACTGTCTCGCGTATTTGAACAAGAAACTCGTAAATTTGCTGAAGAAAGAAAGAAAACCCTCAGAAAAATGGTAATTACAGAGAAGACATGTCTAAAAAATAACATTTGATTGTTATTTTTAATTTAAAAATATATTTATTTTATTTCAAATATGCATTTTTTTAAGATATATTTTTCTGGCTGTCACATTTGGTAGGGCAGTCAGCGCATTTAGGGAGACATTGCCCTCTCTTGCCTATGCCTTTATCTGGCCTTGTATCCTAAAAGCAAAAAGAGCATTCCACTTGATTTCAGTGTGAAACAAAAAGAGCAGCACAGTATCTGTTTTGTAACTAGGGTTTCCTCTTTTTATTTCAGGGAAACATCAAACTTTGTGATTTGAAATTTAGAGAGTCAGCTGTGTACTTGTTTTATTAAATGATGGGAAATCCAGTGGATCTTTGTAAAAGGATGTCACTGTAACATGCAATAACCTTTATATGCCACAAGCTGAAACAGTTATTTCAAAAAGAGTGCGTTATAAAAAGAAAAAAAAAACAAATTAGTCATTTAATGATGTGCTTCTGTGCCTCAATTAAAGATAATTGCTCAGTGTGCTTCATGCCTCCCACGCCGTGTTGACAGTCTCGTGGTAAAAAACAATAGCAGAACTGATGATGCTACATAAAGCTTTTTGCCAGATGCTTGGTTTCATCCTTCTGTCTGAACATGTTTCCTTTTGATATCAAGTCAGGCTGCTCATTATCTGTGGCACTCCAAGCCTAACATTTGTCATCAGTCAAATTGTCTTTCTCTCCACATAGTGGGCTCTGTAAATAGACCCTGCTGACATTAGCAGATGACCCCAGCTTCAAGCAGCATCTGACTGTGCTGTAGCAGCTCCAGATTTCTTTTATGATAATCCTCTTGATGTGGAGAATAAGTGCAACCCAATTATGAGAAGGATAAACACTTCATTGAAATCTATAGAGGCCTTTGCAACCTGCCCCCATATCTATTATTGCTTTTCATTTTCTTTGAATGTGGATGAAACCTTGGTCTATACTGATACAAAACACACAGATCAGTACACCAGTAAAACTTTGAGGAAACGCTTTTAAAAGTAGACAGATTTTGGAGTTACAATAAGATTTTAAAACAACTGAAACAAGTATATAAACAGATAAACAAGGAATGAATTAATTATATTCTGCAGTAGTCCTGGACTGAAGGACCAGATAGATTTTGCAATTCTTCTTACTTACGGCTTGGCGGCCATTTTGTGGCACTATGCGAAATTTGGTGATTTTCACTTTCCTGCAAAGAAATCTTTTTTTAAGCAATCTACAAAGAGTTTGACCCATATGTTGCCAGCTTAAGGCTAAAGCCACAACTCAAGTTTTGTTAAACTTTGTCTCCATCTTAAATTTTCCTGAATTTGTTTTGAAAAAGTATCGTTTTTTTTTTTATTAATGAGGGCAGGCTTGCGAGTTTAATTGTAATATTTATACATAAAATGGAGTTCACTGAGGCATACAGCATCTACTAAATGAAGTGATAAACTGATAAACAGTGCCAATTTAGCTAAGATGACCACATAAAGCTAATTAATGCTACCATAGACATGCTTACACTGGAATTCTTATTAGCAAAAATGAAGCGTAAATGTTTACAGACATCCTACTGGAGATTGCTCCACCCACATCAACAACTTCAAAAAATGGAGGGCTGGGCAGGGCAGGTCAAAGTAAAGTGAAGGCAATTCAGACACCATGCTCACTACTTTTTTTCTTTTATACAACAAATATGACATCACCAATTTCCCAAAGTAAAAAAAAAAAAAAAAAGGAACATTTTACAAATACTTTTTTTATGACTCCACTGTTTCCTCCTGATGATGAAAACTTGGATGGTTTATTAAAATTGCATACATTTGCCAGTCTGGTGAGCATCAATGCACTCTGGCTTTTCACAGAGACTTCTCGGAAATTTCTAGGACACTGGATTTTATAAATTGTAGATTCAGACAGCTCTACAAAATGGCAAAACACTATACAGTGCACTTTGTAGTAAAAAGCGAAGTAATTCTGACTCAACCTCAGCGGTTGTCTTCTAATTGGACGGTTGCCGGTTTAGATTCCGCCTTGCCCACCCATGCCACCATGCCATTGGGCAAAACACTGAACCTCACAGTGTTCGGTGTTCCTAGGTCAGCCTCTTGTATGCCAGAAGATCCTCAATCAGTGTGTGAATATGTGTGAGTGGGTGAATGGAACTGTGACTGTGATTGTAGTAATGTGTAGTACTTTGGGCCGCCAAGGAAGGTAGAACAAAAGTGCTATATAAATGTACAACAATTACCTTTTTCCATGCATTCACCCACCTGGAGATTAAGAAAACTTGCCTCTAAATGCTGAACTTTGAGCTCTAATAAAATCAAAATAACAGATTGATTATAAATGCCCTACAACTACCAATAATCTAATTCAAAAACGGAACAATAAACAGAAAATATTTTGAAACCACAGTCTAAATAAGTTTTTTTTTTTAGACTAAAGTGGAAGATTTAACGTGTGCTTGTAGAGAATTGTTCACATTTGAAACCAGCCTCAAGTGACCATTTGAGGAACTGTGTCATGTTATCCATTTCGGTTTAGTCCATATGTGGGATCAAAAGAGGGCTCTATGTTGTGACAGTATGTCAACCTACTCATGCCTGCAGTCTGTAATAAGTGTTTGGAAGCCATTTTTGACCATTTAGGTCAAGGAATAACATTCCAACATCTAGACACAGAATTTCCGAGCTTATTTGATTTTCAGATTTAAATACAAATTATTTATTTGTTTATTTATTTTACACAAAATAGATTCCAGAAATATTTTTCAATGATTTGCAAAAACAAAACTTAGCAAGCTATTTTTTAAACTGTTGTAAATGTTTTGTTTACAATTTATCATTACATTTCTTTGTGTTTTAGGTTTAAATTAAGATGTAAAAACACCGGAACTGTTTTTAAATAGCTTTTTTTCACGTTTTCTGAAACTAAATCAATTTGTGTGTTAATGGTCTACATTTACCAGTTAGATTATATAACAGAGGTTTGAGGACAAGTGTGCACATTGTGCAAGTGTTCATAGTGTAGCCTTAGTGTGTTTGCTCGTGTGTGTTTGCGTTCACCTGTGCATGAAAAACCCTCCACCCTCTTACAGAACTCCATATTTCCTAATGTTACGACAGGACTCCACAGTGTATTTATAATTAACTTCAAACACACCTTATACAGAAAGTTGTAGTGCTGGTCAAAATTAAAGAGAAAACTAGAACAGAATCTATTGAAGACTACCGCAGAGCTGTTAGCAATAAAACAATTAAATATGAAAGGTTTTTAAATCCAGCTTTACTGGCCTTTATTTCATAAAATCTATAGATCTGTTTGACTGCTGCATCTTACTGTTTGAAAACAGCTTTTTTGTCCTTAGTGAGCAGGAATGTTTTAAATAAAATTAAAAAGTGAAAAAGGTGGTAACATTGAGAAGAAAATGGTGTATTAACAAATCTGAACTTTTTGAAGACCCACTACGATCATATTTTGATCTGTTTTCAAAGCTTTCCCAATAATCTTTATGATGACGCTGTTTTGAACCAAAATTTAAGAAAAATGTCATTTTCTAGGACATAGTTCTGATTGATGCACTGTAGCAGGAGGACTTGGTGCTTTTGTTTTGACACCCTTTCAGTCCTCAGCTTCTCGGAAACTTTCAGGAACAACATCTAGTCTAAACTAATAAGGTCCAGCGAGGAGGATAACAAGGAAAGTACACTGCCTCTCTTTATCAGATGATTAATAAGATGAATGAGTTCTGAAGGAAGAAGTGTCCAGCCTCTCACATCCAAACGAGCTCCATGCCAGAAAACTCCACATGTACTAATGAGAGGCAGGCCTCCAGTGGCTTGGAGCTCTCCTGATATGACTTTGACACAAACACAGACATGCAGAATAACCATTAAAAGTTTAGAGTAAATAGCTTTGGCCTTCTTTGGTGTCTCGCCTGGTTTGCTCCAGATTTTAATTGCAATTAGCGTAGACAGTGATTTATCGACGCATGGTGGGTTTCAGCGCCATGTCACGCTGGGCTAATTGGTTTGGTTAAAAAGGCGTGACAGAAGGCACGCTGGCGGTGCCGTGGCTCTCAGGAAGATCAGCTTCATGGATCGCAATAGGAAATTTTTTTCCACCATCTTTTTTCTGTTTTCAAAAGTCTGAGTGTCTTTTTTCTTTCACCTTTCTATGGTCCTTTCCTTCTCATTCAGTCTTTTCTTTGCTTTTTTCTTGTCGACCAAAGCCTTAGCCTTTGTCCTGATGTTAGCACCACTCATCTGCTCAAGTTTCTGTCGCAGCTGCCTTTCTTTTCCTCTCAGGTTGGAAATTCACCTTAACAGTAGAGAAGGGATTAACAGAAGACACAATACTTATGTGCAAGTGAAAGACAGACGAAGAGGTTTGGGTTCCAGTTCCACTGCAGTTTCCTGCTTTCAAACTAGTGTGAAATGCTATCAATAACAGCACGAGCACAGTTTTATATCGGTTTATTCAGGATATGACAAAACTTTAGGAAAACTTACAGTATAAAAGTTGTTGTTCCTTTTACTTTGCAAGTCCAAGATCATTCCTTTATCTTATATACTGTTTTGTCCCTTTTGGGGTCACGGAGCTGGTGGAGCCTAACCTCATGGGCGAAGGCAGGGGACACCCCTGGACTAGTTGCCAGTCTGTCACAGGGGCCACAGTCACAAACTCACATCCACACATAGGGACAATTTAGAGTAACCAATTAACCTTTGAAGCATGTTTTTGGACGGTGGGAGGAAGCCGGAGTCCCAACGCATGCACTGGGAGAACATGCAAACTCCTCACGGAAAGGTCCCCCATTGGTGACACTGTTGAACCTGGAACCTTCTTGCTGTGAGGCAAGAGCGCTAACCACTGCACCACAGTGCAGTCCCTGGACGGGTTCTCTTGCAGGTAAACATACGTGTGAAACCAGTAGGTTTCTTAGATCTGGGAGGATGTGAGGAAACAAGACATCCAGGCCCACAGTTCAAGGCGGGTTAAAAGAAAGTTTGTCTCTGGGGAGGTTGGCTGTGTCTTCAATGTCCGTTGAAGCCAGGAGGCTCTGTCAAAAACAGAAAAACAACTTCAGGAGTTCATGAGGTTTAAACACCAGGCTATGTAAAATGACTATAAAAAAACACCAATTAGTAGTAAAATAAATAAACGTGCAATCTAAAAGAATAGCTCTGGCTTCGTAAAAAAACAAACGATCGCACCTGGTTGTACTAAAATAATATAAAAAAGTATCAGAGGGGTACTTTGCTCGAAGAGGGGGGGGGGGTCATAACTGCACCCCTCTGCTGTCTTTCCGTCACTCCCCCCTCTGACTGCTGTTTGGCTCCCGGCTTAGCTGCTACCCCAGATCTGGCGTCGCTTCACCCCAAGCTGTTTTACTCTGTGTTGGTCAGCGCCTGTTTCTCCTGCCATGCCCCTCCAGGGCCCGGCGCTGGCTACTCCGCAGCTCCCGGTCGTAGGCGTACTCCATGCCGCCGCTGGCACCTCCTCCTCTATGTCTCTGTCTCTATCTGGATATCCTGCTGTTCTTTATAGTGTCTCTGAGCACCTCACTGCTGCCTGATTGGGCACAGGTGTGCAGTGAGTGTGCCCAATCAGGCAGCAGTGAGGTGCTCAGTTCAGGGACCCTTGGAAATCTGCCACATTCAGAGTAAATAATAAAACAAGCATTGAAAAAACTGCAGTTCACCCATTTGCACGCGCTTCACTGAAGTCCAGCTTTGAAAGGCTGCAGGTGCTAAAAAAACACAAGTCCCCAACCCCCAGTACAATAGCAGCCGGGGCGTTTATTTAAAAAAAATTGTTGGCCGACCCCATGTTTATTAGAGACCAGTGTCCATTGGAGATCGGCGTTTATTCCATCACAGACAGAATGGTGATGGTTAATGGGTTCATTTTGCTGTAACATTTGGTCACAAAATGCAGACAACAACACCAGATGAACATTTTAGGATTTATTGAAATGATGAGAACATTGTTTTGTGTTCTGATTAGCACTGGCTGTGAACATTTCTTTTCTCTTTGAGTCATCAATCTCCATATCAAGAATCCTCTTCGCTTTCATGCCGATCATTTTCCTGGAGACACGAACACCTTTTCCTTTACTCGGTAATCCATGTTCAAAACAGTTCTTCTAATTTTTTGCTGCTTTCTCTGCTCAACAGGAAACCAGGTTTGATCCTTTTCTTTCTGCAGTCTCCACTATTTCTCCCATCTGCTTGCGCCATTCTCGTATACGTTTATTATTCACCCCAGAATTGCTACATGGAGCTAGCATCTAATGTTTGTAGCCTGATTGCTACATGGAGGAATGTCTGTGTATCTCATTTGCAATGCATGAAAGACATGGATGATGTTAAGAGATCAGGTTGATTTATTTCGAAGAGCTCTACAAAAACATCAGTGATCACGTCTCCATGTTTGAGTTCATGAAAACGTTTAGTGTCCCACAAGCTGCCGACAGCTTCTCTCCCACTGTGTCTGAATGGTTGCTTTCGCTGTGTTCCGTCTCTCTGTTACAGAGCTTGACGGCTCTCTGTCCTGCATTAACCCGAGAGGGCAAAAATAAAATAAAAATTTAAAATGTTATCTTTAGGGAGTCCAACATTCATAACACAGTTGCATTATTTCCAGGTTACATGTAATTACGCACAAAGTATATTTTCAGTCAATAAATCAGAGCATGTTTCCATAATCCTCATTTTGTACTCTCCCTCTTCCCCTCTCAATTTCTTTTTGAGAACAAAAAAGACAAAAAAATACAAGAAGAAACAGAACAGCTATCAATCTCACCCATCCTTCCATAAACTTCAACTCACAATGTATTCTATTTGTAATCCTATAGAGAAGAATTTTATAGAAATTAAAGCAGGTCTGGTCTAAGCGGTCCGACGTATCTGACCCACTTTACCCACCATCTCGAACCTTTCTCTTTCACCCATCTGCTTGCGCCATTCTTGGATAAGTTTAGGAGTCCCCCCAAAATGTGGTGCACATTCCTCACCACAATGTTCTTAGGCATATTCCACCACAAAAAGTTGAAACAAAATGGAATGAGCCATGCTACAGTGGCTCACGACATGAAAGCCACAGACACCGGGGGGGTGGGTAGGTGGGGGTTGGGGTCGGGGGGGGGGGGGGGGGGGGGGTGTCTTAAAGGAGCCTGGCAACTATTAGAGACCGGGGCCCAAAACAACTAACACCTGTTAGACCAGGCGTTTATTGGAGACCACTGTCCATTAGAAACAGGCCATCAAAGATGGCAGATTATTTCAGTTTTTTTTATCTTTTTCTGAAAGATGTTTTATTTTAAAAACTCCCAGATCCCCTACTTCACATCCGTCTATGATTTTCTCTTAACACGTTTTCAGTCATTCTCCTCTGTTTCATGTCTTACATACATTTACTTTCTGCTGCTCATTCCTGCAACTTCCAAACTAACAAAGTTAACCAAAAAAGCAATAATCTTTGGAAAGTTTCTTTGTGCAGAAACAGGAGGAAACAGGAATAAAATCCATCAGCATTTAACAGAGTATACCAGGAGTCTTTTCTGAAAATATTGATTTATTGCAGCAGATGATTGCAATGGACTTGGTGTTTATCCCACACATCCATCCTGCGGTTCAAAAAGCCTTAGTCACATGCACCTGTATGAGTGAGGGGGTGACCTGTACGGGAGCTGAAGTTTGTGTTGTCCGGTCCGTGGATTGTTGTAGAGAGGAGGAGCTGGATCTTTAGGGAAGGGTCTTGCAGCTCCCTTGAGGCTCATACATTCGTCTTAAGGGACGTCATGAAAGTGGAATGTGCCATTGTAGTGTATGTGGTGAGTGTTTTGTGAAGTATTTGTATGGCTAGTGGAAGTTACACGCACTTATGATATACCCTGATTCAAATCCCAGCTGGGTTCTGTGTGAGAAGCTTGCATGTTCTCCCTGTGCATGCGTGGGATTTCTCCGGGCACTCAAGCTTCCTCCCACAGTCTAAATACATACTTTATGGTTCATTGATTATTCTAAAGTGTTCCTAGCTGTGACTGGGAGTGTGTATGGGTATGTGATTGTGTGACCCTGCAACAGACTAGTGATCTGTACTGTTTGAACCCTGCCTTTGCCCAACAGTAGCTGGGATAGGCTCCAGCAACCCTGTGACCCTGAAAGGAACTGATTGAGTTCAGAAAATGGATGGATGGAATAATGAATTTACTGAAAACAGTGGGATGTAGCACAATCCTAGTCAAGTTCACTTGAATTTCTATTTATTGTAATGTTATTTTTTCTCTGAAACTAATACATTTAACTAGTAAATGACGACAAGCTGCAAAAAAGCTAAAACTCATAAAAATAAGAATGGTTGAGTTAAATAGAATAACTATAAAGTTGTACATGTCTAACATTCTTAATTTTAAAATGTATTTGTTTTTAATAAAAATCAAAACCTGTTTATGATTACGGTTGAGAATGAAAACATAAAAATTATCTTGCATATCATGTAAATTTTGTGTTTCTATGATGTTGTGTTTCTTCTTTTATCTAATGGATTACATGAGCAGTTGACTGCTGTTGGTTAATAACACAATTTAACAGAAAACGTGTTTTTGCTTTTTCTTGTCAAACTATTCAATGGAAAAATTTAGTAAAACAAATTGTCTGTTTATGGTTTTAATTAAGTGTCCTAAAGGAGGTTCTTAAATCAATTCTAGTTTTATTAGTACAGCAAAAGGAATTGAAGCTCTCTTTTCTATTTAGGATGTTCAGTGCCAAATGTCATCAAAAGCAGAAACACCGTTGACATTTTTACTAAACCTCTAGAGCTTTAGCAAGAGATGAAGCAAAGGTTGTACTGGAGGAACTAAAGCCCCACCAGCTACAGTCTTTGGACTTCAGCTCCTCCATCCTTCATCTGCGTAATAAAAAGAGGACTTGCATCCAGAACGCGTCATCGGCACCTCGACTCTGAGGAGTGAGAATGAAGAGCGCAGAAGTGGAAAGCAGAGGCAGAACAACATCCCAAATATAAAAGCTGAGTGGTATCTGCATTAGTGGGCCGTCGATGGCTAAGCCAGCAGAAAGCCTAATTTGTTAGCGTGAAGTTCAAGAGACAAGAGCCCGCATTATGCTGGAGTTACACAATGCTGCCCGACTGCATCGCGCAGCATGAGTACTGCAGTTTTATCCTTGGTGGGTGAACCTGCTGAGGTCTGTCAGAAACTCTGCTTCTGATGCTATCAGACATTTGGACTTTGACTCCACCGTCTACAGCAATGCTGCATCAGTGCAGGACCGTAGAAGTCCCAAAATTTGGAGAATTGTATACAGAATTCTGACCCCTTCAAATCTGCTCTCAATCCTCCCTGAAACCTTTTGTAGATCTTCTGGAGCTTTGACAAGAGTGTCGTCTACTCAGGATTCTCTGTAAAAATGGTTCTGGAACCGTCTGGTAGCATGTTACCAGAGCATGTTACTGGCTCTGCCGTCCAGTTCTTCAGAGCAATGACGAAGATGGGCAGACTAATGGAAGCAGAGTCCTCTAAAGGATCCATAAATGAAGTCATCAAATAACTACTAAAGTAAAAAAGTAACAACTAAAGTATCAGATTTGTGATCTAAAACTTCTGTGATCAAATAAAAGATAATGCGCAAATGTTGATATTACAATAGATATCCCATTTGATTACAGTCTGATTTACATCAACAAGGCCTTCACTGTTCATGTGGAAGAAATAAACATGCATTTCCTAAAACCAAAAATGCAAATACTTTCAAACTCACGTTGGCTGAAACCTTTGCTGGTAATTAAACCTTCTTCTTCCTGCATTGAACCAATAACATGTTTAATAACATGTTAAAGTATTAATAGTTGCAGATGTTTGAACCAGCGCTTCATCTAGACAACACTCTGCTCTTTCCTCTGCATCAGGATGAAATGGTGGTTGCCATGGATACGCAACGTTGTTATGGGTCTCACGTCAGATAATTTCTGACATCAGAGTGAAAATTAAGCATAGAATGGGAGGGGCACACTGACTAGAGAACAGCAGAAAATGGGTGGGACTAAGTAGAGTTTGAAGTTTTCTTGGGTCTGCCCATTAGACGGTCCTTTGACTATAATGCTAAAATGTGCCAATTTGATCTCCAATAAATTTAAAATGGCTGATAGAAATAAAAATCTTTCCATTAGTGTTGTTGTAAGTAATAACTACGGCAATAAATATTACAAAAGCTTCCAAACCAGAAAGTCTAAACTGTTTTATTAAGTCTGACTTTTAGCCGCTGCCCTTTGAAACCTGCCTCTAGTGGTCCTGTGAGGAAATACAGCATATGGTCTTTCCTGGTTTATGTCACATTCAGCAGTAGAGGGTGGGGGTTTGATTTCCACAGAAGAGGATGTTAAACACTTAAACTTGATCACAGATGGAAACAAAAATCTGCTTTATCCCGTTTCCATGGTTACTTGAGAAGTCTGGTTTCTCTAGAAATCAGACAGGGATTGGATATTCACTTTGCATATAGTGCAGAAGTCGGACAGTTTGACACTTTAACTAGAGGGTAATCTGAACCAAGATACGCACACCCCACTCACATGCTGATTGAACATTAAGGGTTTTAGTGAAAGTATCTTAAATCTGCAGACAGTCTGTAAAATGCAGTTGTGTCGTTTATCTCTAGCAAAAGCATCTCTGCAGGATTGCTTCCACGTTTCAGTCATCAACCATCTCACCACATAAGGGACGTCTGCTAATGTTGACCATGCAGCGGCGTGAGCAGTTTCTGCATCTCCTTGAGCAACATCCAATCAGATTGCAGCAATAAAGTGTTAGGAAGTCAAATGTCATGGCGGGCCGAGCTCCAACACCTGTAAACAGTAACACACATCTGCTTGTGGCAGGAACAGAACGCTCAGGCTGGAGCTCAGCTGCTGGATGGACATAAAGTTCGGGGATTTATTCGGAATCTGAGCCTCTTAAAACATCTAAGGAACCCAAATGGATTCACTTCTGGAAACAAATGCTTTGCTTTAGTTTATTTTGCTCAGATTTTTGTTTGAAGGACATAAGAAACCAAAAATTAGATCTTGAGAAGGATGCCAATGGAAAGAGTTGTCCTGTTTTTCTCCTCTTTGATCATCATCTAGAGCAGAAGGTGTGATCAGCTGATTCAGGCTGTCTGGTCTTAGAAAGTCAGATCCAGGATTATGTAAAGCTCCTGATCCCTGACTGTCAGAGGAAGCTGACTCTTTAACTGTAACGCCCGGAGCTCCTCATAGTGACCTCCGCCGCCTGTCCTGCAGCGCGACGCTCAGCTGCAGATGGCGCAGACGGCTGGATGTGAAGGCTGGGTGTCGTCAGAACAAAGCTGCCGCAGAACGCCCGTCTGTGCATGACATGTTTTGGGCTGGACCCAGCAGGCCCGTCACAGCCTGATCTAAAACAACATGACTTCCCTCGATCAGGCTGATGGGACGGAGCTGCTCTGATCTTCTGTCTGGGTTTAAGCAGATTTCAGGACTACAGACTCACATGAAGATCAGAAATGTCCTTAATTTATTCAATTATTAATCATTTTAATTGAATTTTCAATTCAATTCAATTTTATTTATATAGCCCAATATCACAACCATAGCCGTCTCATTGGACTGATTATCAATATATTGCAAGAAGCAAAAAAAATTATTAAACATGTAAAAGTAAACAATAGCTGGTTATAAAACAGACTAAGCTGAACAAACATCTATGCCCTTTCACCCTCCTTCGCGGTGAGGAAAAACTCATAAAAAACCCTGTCTCTTTTTGGGGGAAAAAAAAACTAAGAAACCTTAGGGTTGCCCACATGAAGGAGAGATCCTCAACCCCGGACGGACGGACAGGGTATAGTTCTTTAGAAAACCAAATAGTAGAAAACACAATCTGAAATGAAACGTTTTAAGGTAGAAACTATTCTTGAATTTCTTATAAAACTAAAGTTTATTCGTTCTCAGATTTATGTTTTTTGCTGAATTTAATCTTCTTTTTAAAGAAAAGTTTTGATCAAAAATCTGTTTTCTGTATGTTTCTCTGCACTCCCTGGATGAGCAGAGAGGAAGAGCTGTGGTTCTGCTGGTCTGTGAGGTTCCTCCTCAGCGTTTCTTCTCTGTGGAGGCCGGTAGGGCTGTCACAAACAAATATTTTAAAAGTCGATTTGTCACAGATTATTATTTTTCGAATAGTCAACGATTATTGTTTATGTAAGATGATGAGCATTTTTTTCCCAAAAAGGTTATAGTGGGGGTACCGACCATGGAGGTTTGCGTCATGAATGGTACTAGCAGTTCTCAGCAGATGCTGCATTCATAGAAATTGATAATGCACATGTATAGTTCATGAATTTCAATTTCACTTAATGAAATATAAAAAGCCAAGGTCCAAGGTAAACTATATGCTAGAACAAAAAAAAAGCCGTAATTGACTTGTAACTTAAAGGGTTCCTGATCCCTGCACTAAATCATTGTTTAAACTTCCCATAGAAGTAGTAAGCATATATATTTTTATGAACATGGGTTTTACTTCATTTAAAGTAGTAAAAACTAAAATATTCTACAATTTTCTACCCCTCCCTTGCCCCCCTGCATGCGTGCTGCGCTGTTGTCCCGCTCACTGATTCTTCAACTCTTTCCTTCTTCCATGAAGGTACTTTTGCATCAGGTGTTTAACTCCTGTGATATTTGCATCTGACGTTAAAAAGATGAGCTTGTTTGAGCATTTATGTGAACGTATAAAGCTCAGGAAGGGAGAAAAAAAAGAATGTTCTGGTTGTGCTTTATTGAAAAAAAATAGAGAATGACTCGTCGATTATACCAAATTTGCGTTGATGGTTTTTTTTTTTATAGTCGATTAGTTGACTAATCATTGACAGCCCTAGAGGACAGAGCTGAAACCTTCACACGTGTTCCAAACAGAAAAGGCTGAAGTAATTTCTCTGCTTCCTTCAGGTGATTCCTTCACTCAATTCAGATTTTCAGAGGAAAAGGACTGGGAGATGGACGCCATCACAGCTGCTCAGGTGAACTCAACCCCTTTACAGCTCAGTGGTGAAAAACGGTCACAAGCTCACAGCACAAAAACACAAAACTGTGAAAAACATGTTAGTTTTTGTGTCCACATCTAAAAGACGATATATTTTGACCATCTTAAGTTTGTGTAAGGTAAACATCAGCTTCATTAAGGACGTCCTCCTTTTGATTGTAGTAATATTTAGACCAATCAATGTGCTCCTTCTGCTGCACGATCAGGTATGGGTTTCTGGACAGTCCGGCCACCACGAGCTTCATAAAGTGACACACCAGTCCATGAACTTCTTTAAAAATAATGGGAAAATGAGAAATATTCTAACAAAAAAATATTGTAGTTAAAGTTAAAATATTGTTTGTGTTGTTCTTTTTTTGTTTTATCTTGTTTTCTTCATGTATTCTACCTGATTTAGTTTCATTTGCTTTTTTCCTATTTGTATTTAACGTTATTTAATAATATTTTAAGTTTAGTTGAAGGAAATTGAACTTGAGGTTTGGGGACATAGAAAGAAGCAAGGAGCTCTTTGTTGTTGTTACTGTTTCCACAATAAAGCACGATGGTGGGAGTATCATTTTCTTTCAAAGGGATCCTTGGTTGGTTGTAATAAGAAAACACTGATGTTTGTCAGTGTTTGTCTGAACCATATCTCATAAAAAACAATGGACAGCTCAACCCCTCCCCTCTCGTGTTCCAAATAGTAAGTACCTGCTGGTTTTAAGAAGCCAAAATCCTATAGACTTCCAATGAGAAATAAACAATTATTACTCACGTTTTATCTGTCAGAATAACCATTCTTGCTCTGATACCCTTTTCTTAACATCTTCTTTCTAATCTTAATTTTTTTAAAGATATATTTTTTTTCATCGCAAATTATTCAAGTTATAAACTGACCAATCAGATGCCTCAGTAAAAGCATATGGCACCCGCTGGCCCCACCTCTAACGTTTGAAAGCTTCTCCCGAGCTCGCTTTGAGTGGGTGGGGTGTGGAGTTTGAACAAGCTCACTCATGATTGACGACAGTAGTTTCTCTAAAAACGTGACTCAGAGTGACTCAGACCAATCACTGTTGACGGATTGCAATAAGGCGGCAGACTATCTGGAAGTGACGGAGAAGGCTCTGGCCAGATTTCCTGAGGGTCAGAGGTAAGGCATTTCCTATGGATGACGTCAACACCTTGTGTTGTCCAGTAAGTTAATATATGTGAATAATCTGAACAGACCAGTTGTCTTTGTGTTTTGTTTTTTTTGTTCAGAGGAGTGAGGGGTGCCTGATTATCTGTTGCTCTTTGTTTCACAGATGTCAGTGGTGTTTGTGGACCTCTCAGCACTGGCACAAACCCTTCAAGAAGTTCCTCTCAACCAGAGGCTCAACCTGGAGGCTCAGCTGCTTCAGGTAAGAGTCGCTTCATGTCCAGCAGTTGTAGAAGAAATGTGTCCTTATGTTCACTTTAGGATCTTCTGTGACTCAAAGTAGAAAACAGCTATGGTTCTATTGGGATCACATGACACTCGATGAGCCAGCATTACAGGATGAAGTTCAGATCTTCTAAAAAAAAAAAACGCAGACTTTTTTTTTTTCTTTTTTCAAAGTTGGCATCAAACTAGAGCCTGGTGGTGCCAAGCTTTTCTCTGTGTTTCATAACAACTGCTGTTACAAGGACACTGCTAACGAAGTTACATGTTGATTATTATATTTAGAAAGTTCCAGTTGTCATTTTATTTTATTTTATTTATCTTCCACATAATCACAGTCAGAGGAGGCTGAAGTTGCTGTCTGGCTTTTAGATTCCACTTTGACAGCTAAGAGTAAAGTTAAGGGAAAATCCATATCACACTTGAATGGGTCCTACATAAAATCAATGAACAAAGGAAGTTTAAGCAGACTGTAGGCATTTTAGAGAATGGAGGTTAACTTTACCCTGAAAGTCAAAGGGAAACTAGAAGCTTAAAAGAGTTGAGCACTAACTTTAGCCTCATACAGACCACTCTGTAAAAATAAGCTTCGTTTCCAATGAGGCTTATATTGTTAGAGAATAAACTGCTCAGTTTATGGTTCTGTGCAGTAGATGGTTTCTCTTCCTGTTCTGTCATATCTGCATTCTCACATTGTTGTAGCAGAATTCTCTTTTGCCCTGTCTTGTTGCAGATGTTCCAGTGTTTTTGTTAAAGTTACAGTAGAAAGTCGCCCCCTTTAAGACCTCACTGGAATGTTCTGGATTTGGTGTTCCGTTTCTTTTTTGAGGCGCCGAATTGAATCAAATCTTATTTTTGCTGACGAGACTTTCATTTCGTTGAAGGTCTCGACTCCTGCAGATCTTCCTGCTGCTGTCACTCCCAAACAGGAAGTACCGAAAGCGTCCAAGTTTCCTTCTCCCTCCAAGACCATCAACAGCCCCGCCCCAAGCACAGTCCCTGTGGCTCCAGCGGTAAAAGTCTCTCTGCTCGGGACTGCTCCGTCTGAACCTGCGATGGACGACGGGGATGAAGAGCTGGACCAGCTGCTTAGTTTACAGAAACCTGACAGCCAATCAGTCGGCGCAGTGGAGGAGGAGGACAGTAAGTCCCTGCCTCCTGTCCACCTGGGTGTTTGAGATCACCCAGGCGGATGCAGTGCTGAGCAGATAGCCTGGATTGAGGTGCAAGTTGGGTAGTTTTTGCTCTGACGTCACATGTCAGTCATCATAAAAAATATCATGGGAAAGGGTGGGCAAGGTGCCTACTAAGGCGAGAGCAGCTGCAAAGTTGGCATTGCGCTGAATGTGAGCCGTCTATATGACTACAAAACAATGCATTGTGGGAAACAATGACTTGACACTTCTTGTAGTCTGACGTGATGTTGATCAGAAATGACTGGCGCTAAATGAAGGAAATCTGTGTATTTAGTAACTCTTTCTGCAAATAGTGAATTATTGATAAAAAAAAAAAAAAACTTTTCTATTTATATAAAAGTTTGTTGTAACTGAAAGTAACAACCAGAGATAAATTATTTTACTTGAAACATTCAATTAAGGGCTTCTTTGAAAAATAGATTTTTAATAACTTTAGGACTTCTCTGGTTAAATAAAAACGGTAATTTGGTAATTTGATGACAACAAATAGAGATTTCTTCATTTTCAGCAAAAAAAAGGGCCGGTTTTGATCTTTCAATAGTTTATGAATGTAATACATACTTATTAAAAAAAAAAGTGGAAGAAGAGGAAGTGCAAGAAAAGAAACACTAGCTTCAATCAAAATAACACTCCAAGTTTATTTTGCTAAGTGTTGCTAAAAGTCAGCAAAAAAGAGAAAGATAGCAAACATGAAGAAACCGCTGTGTAATACTGTGGAGTCGAACTCACAATTCCTGCATGAGAAAGGAAAGAGTCAATTGTCTTAACCAGTAGGCCACGTGCAACAACTGAAGTCAAAGACAGGCTTTAGCTGGATTATTCATGCATAACGCCCTTTTGGTTGCCATAGCTGCTGCTCATCTGCTACTCAGCGGAGATGACAGGACTCCTTTGCAGGGCAGCATCTCTTTTCGTCTCATCTTTGAGCAAGTTTGGAAATCACTGTGACTGCAACAATGAGGGAATGTCTGTACTTTGACCATTCCCCAACACATGCATTAGCGTATGCCAATTACTCTGTTTTGTTTTAAATTAATCTGCATTTTCGTTTTATTTAACAGAGAGAAAATGTCAGAGTGTACGAAACCGAAGTAACGAGGGTTTCTATAGTCCAGGAACTGTAATTAATTACCATAATTCAAACTGTAATGTGTTACGTTACTCCATTACTGACAAAAGTAATTAAATTCAAGTAACTTGTTACTTTGTAATATGTTGCCAACACTGCTAGTGATAAATAACTCATTAGTTGCATCTCTTCCAACATCCCAATAAAATCTGCAATAAAACTCAATGGGTTATCACCCCACAGCAAACGTCTCTGGATTTCATGAACTTGGACAAGCCTTCATCCCCTCCAGCCTGGATCCTGTGTTCATGTGTTGTTGTTTTTTTTCTGTCCCCTCAGGTTTATAATTTTGACCTGAAAAGTCATAATCATAGTATTTTGAAGTGATTTGGTTTTGAAACAGCTCTGACAGAATTTGGTTCAAAATTGTTTTGTTAACTTTAAGTACAGACTCTTGGGGAAAAAAAACTTATTTTGTTATTTTACCATCATTTTCGCCTTAAATGCCTTATTTGGATAAAATAATTTGAAGTTGTAATAAAAGTTGTGATGTTTGGAGGTTTTTCAGTTTAGTTTGAATCTGTTACATGTTAAAACCATTTTTTTAAAAGTTTTAAAGACATTTGGTATTTTGAATTCTAAAATGATGCATATTTGTTTCTAATAGTTAATTAAAGCTCTAATATATGGTACAATTTGTTTTTGAATAAATTCACTTTATTGTTCAAATTGAAAAAAAATGTAGAAGAATTTAGAACTTTTGGGATAATCTTGGTTCAAGCTGTTTTAGCCTATAACTGAGTCTGTAACAAAACCAGAATTGAGCTTCTCAAAAGTTTTGGTCAGAAACTGTTTGCTGAAATGCATTTTAATCTTTTGTCTTTTTCTCATTCTTGTTGCTAAAAATTCCAGATTTTTTGGAATGCTTCAGAGATTATTTAGGACTCGGAACTATGGAGATAAATTAGTATCAGTCCGATTTGTGCGTGCGCAATTTTGATTTGTGCGTGCGTAATTTTGATTCGTGCATAACTTTAGATTCCTGCGTGCGTAATCCTTGATTTGTGCGTAACTTTGGATTTGTGCGTGCGTAATCCTTGATTTGTGCGTAACTTTAGGTTTGTGCATGCATAATTCTTGATTTGTGCGCAACTTTGGATTTGTGCGTGCGTAATTCTTGATTAAAAAACATTTTGTGCATGAGTTCAAAAATTACAAAATATTAAAAAATACAAAGTACAATTTACACATGCACAACTTCAAATTACGACAGCTTGAAACTAACTACACGCACAAATCTTTAAAAAATATGCATGAATCACTTGTTACGCACACACAAAACCACATTTACACACGAATCTGATTTGAGACTCTTTTCACGTCTCCCAGATTCGTGCGTAAGTGATGCGTTTAAATGCTACTGTAATGCTGGGTCATCAGAGTTTTCTGATCAGCCGCTCTGAACTTAGACGGTGAATAAAATCTGGTGAAACTTGACATTTTCCAGCTTTCTAAAACAGATGTGCCGGCTAATTAATATAAAAAAAAGTCTGAATATGGGTTTTTATTACACTTGTCCTTTAAAAATAAAAATATTTTCAAGAATTAAACAGTTCATCTCTGCAGCCCCGCCCCCGACAGCGTCTCAGACACGGGGCTCTCTTCCGAGCAGGTAACCCTCCCCGCGGGGAGACATCCCCGCTCTGGTCTGGTCTCACGGCGGAGGTTCTCCGCGGCGAACGTGAACCCACAGAGCGGAGATGGCCGCACAAATCGGACTGATACTAATTTATCTCCATACAGAACAAACAAAGAAAACGAAGAGTAAATTCTACAGGAATCTTAAAGTTTAAATCAATTTTTTTAAGTATTGAAGAAACAAGCCTGCTTTTACTGTTGTTCCTGTTGGGTTGGTTGATTTGGTCAAACTTCTCTCTGGAGTTCAGAATCTTTTCTTTTCCCACAGTTCCTGTTGTAGTGACGGAGGCCGGGGTGGAGCAGAAGAGTGGAGATGCCAGCCCTGTTAAGTCTGCGCCGGTCAGGCAGGAGATGTCAGAGGAGGACCTGGAGGATTGGCTGGACAGCATGATCTCCTGATGGGGATAGGTATTCTCCTACTCTCAAAAAATGAAGGATGGGTTACTTTGTGGCAGACGTGTCGTCTCTGTGCCGTTTCTCCCAGTGTTCCCGAGGCAACAGAGCAGGACAGAATGTCCCGGACGTTTGCAAGAGCGTGTCAAAATGTCCCTCGACACGTTGAGAGGAAGTGTCTGTTCCCATCCGCTGCCACGCTCAGACAGGCCACAGGTTTGCTTTACTGCAACTTTATTAAGTTCCTCTGCTCACCAAAATAATGCAGTTTCCCAAAGCGGCTACAAACAACCAATAAACCGCTGATCCCAACTGCATTATGGGAGTTTACACAGTCTGAGAACAAAAACGAAGCAACATTTACATGAAGAGTTTTATACAACAAATTATAATTTTTATTGAAAACCAGCGTGATGTAAATCTGCTTGTGATCTGGTTGTCTGGAGGAACACAGAAGAATTATTAACGTGTAATGTTTGCATAGTTTGTTTTTTTTAAAGGCACATCGGCACTGAAACACCTAAAGTAGGTCGTCTGCGGTCCTTACAGAACCACCTGGATCGTCTCAGCTCAGGAACGTTGTGCATGTTCACATAGTCACTTGTCACGCTGTATCACATGGATCTGACTCCAGAAATAAAGGTGGTGAAAACCTTCCTGCTTAGCTTCACTCATTTTTTGGGCTTTTCTTTGAAATACAGACCAAAGCAATAGATTCCTACAAAGCTAATTTTCTAGCAGAATAATTTAAAGCAACACTACTGTTCTCTAGTGAAAAAACGCTGAGATTCTAGCTCAGGTTAAAGCAGTTTCAACAAATGTAAAAATTCCAGATTCAGGAAAGCTCCACCCACTTTTTAAGCTTTTTGATTAAGTAAATAAATGTCTCATTCTCTGAGTTTCATGACGAAATGTTAGCCACTGTTTACACTGGCCACGCCCACAACTTTTTTTTTCATATTTTAATAGAATCTACAGCAGTTGTTTTTTTTTTTGTTTTTTTTTCAGGGGGCAGGATCTCTCCAGAGTAAACCAGTTTCCGTGTCAGAATAAACACCATCTTTCAGCCGATGTGAAAGGGTTGTGAACATGAACCATTTTCCTCCGCGGCTGTGACGCCTCAGACGTCTCAATCATCCAATTATAAACGTACATTTTTCTTCACAGCGTGCAATGAGTTCAGAGTCTCTATCAGATGGAAGGAAGGTGTAGGCTGTGGTGGGTGAGGGTGGGGCATTAGCGCCCCCCCCCCCCCTAACCCAACTGGTCCTCGTATTGTTTGCGGAAGCAGTCTCCGGTAGGGAAGAAGTCCCAGCATCTTTCTTGGTACATCTTCCACACGTACGACTCCTGAAAAGCCAGAAAGAAGCGGTTTAACAGTCTTCACCTGACAGAGCTGAGGAATTTTAGAGCCGTTTCCATGGAGACGGCTTCCATCCAGTCTTTAGTGTATCAGAAAGTGCAGAAGTGTGATACAAGAAAACGATGCAAGCCCACACACTTGCTTCTGCTTCCTGCTCAATATGCCAACCCACTTCCTCTTGTTGCGTAAATGTTGCTGTCTGAAGCTGAGGGTTCTAACCCGCGGGAACGTACCTGACCCGTGTGCTCGGTCTCGTCCTTGTTGATCAGGTACATCAAGAAGAACCTGTGCAGGAGGACACCACAGGTCAAACATCTTTGCAGGACACCAGGAATACCTGATGTTGTGCTGGGCGCTCACAGGTAGTTAGCGAGGTTGTGCTCCTGTAGGGTGTGGGTTTCAAAGCCATGAGGAGTCCGATCAAAGTAGTCGTTCCCAATGCCACAGATGAAGCATTTGGTCTGAAAGAGAAAAGAAGGGTCATCTGAGCACCACAGTTTCCCAGTGTTGGCCTTTACTTCCTGCTCAAGTTACACAGAACAATCCAGAGGAACCGCAACGTTCCTCATCATAGAGCAGGAAATAGACAGATACCAGGTTAGCTTACCGTATGTATATCAGTCTTTGGCTGATGAGAGGGTTTTTATTTTTACTTGTCCAGCAGTTGGGCAAACAGATAAGAGGTGAAGGCTTTTTGTGTTGAAAAAACATTAACATTACAATAGGGGGGTTGTGTGACTTCTGACACAGGGTGTGTATTTCTGCATAAACCCCTTGTGTATTTGAGGCTAAACTTATATTATCTTTGGATTTTTGACTGGACAGAAGATAAAGAATATTGGAGAAGGGTACAAGAAAGTTGATGGAAAGGTAGTACTTCCAAGGACTGTTGACCTTTGACATCAACCAATAAACTGGGAGAATGCGATTGTGTAGAGGTTCCACAGAACTGTTCTGGTCATGTAACCAGAACATGTGGGTTCATGACATCATGATTATAAAAGCTACAAGCATTTAGCCCATTCCCCTGACCGAGGTGACGTCATGAGTTTGAGTCAGGCCTCACCTCCATGTCCTCCTTCACCTGCTCCTGCTGGTCTCTCAGCTCACCAAAGGCATCGATGATCAAACCTGAAGACACAAACGCTCAATGACTCCAAACCACCTGATTCCATGTGAATCCATGAAGAATCTCCTTATGACGGAAAATTTAAAGGAGGTAGTTTAATGCATCATGTTTGCTATAAGTTCAGGTTCCTCACGAAGATTCAACTGACATGGAGGACTTCACAGTTAACATTTACCTCCACAAACCTCCTATTTTGATGCTGCATCTTATGAGAAAGACTTGAAGTTCATATCCAAGTATGACAGCTTCTATAACAGCTTCTGCCCTCACTCCACGAAACAGACTGGTTTCCATCTGAAACCATTCTTCCAGACGAGAGCACCGACTCGGGATATAAGGAAATCTCAAAGCTGTATGCCAAACAGGCACCAGGGGGAACTGCAGTGGACTTTCCCACCATTCACATGATGAAATTCTGGATTGTGTCCACTGTCCTGCTTTACAGTAAATGTACTATCCCCCAATATCTGTGTTTCTGTTCACAGTAACGGATACATGAATCAGAGGAGACGCTAAGAAGCGGGGTTGCAGCCCAAACTGCCAAACCAAAAAAGATCGATTTGGACCATATATGACAACTGGACTGAGTGACCCCTCCCCCCTGGCATTCCAAACACAAAGTACCCACTGGTTCCTAGAAGCAGAGATCCCAAAGACTTATATAGAGAAATAAACAGCTATTGCTCAGTCATTCTATTTTTTTTTTTTCAGAATAACCATTCTTGCTCTGCTTGCTTTTTTTAACATTCTTTTTAATCATATTTTTACTGTAGTGCAAGTTACCGTATTTTACACACCAAAAGGTGCACCGTATTATAAGGCGCAGTCTTAATTAGGGGGTCTGTTTCTGTATTTAACCCATACACAAGGTGCACCGTGTTATAAGGTGCAAAAAAAGGTAATAGAAGTAAAACAGTGAGTTTAGATGAGCTTTAGTCAACTATTGAACAATCCACTCACATTATTTTTATTCAATCTTCTCCCGTAAAACATCTTTTTGTGTATGAAATAAACAGCTGCGTAATCAAATATGCCGGCTTCCCTCTCACTGTTGTTGGAGTCAGTCTCATTGCCAGATGGTTGTTCAGCAATGATGCTGGCTTTACCAAAAACTCAGACTCCAGTCAAAGCAGAGACCTTAGTCCAGGCGTTCACAAGCCATTCAGATATGGAGGCAAAACTTCCTCTGCGCTGCCTCCCAGTCTCAGTAAAAGTGTGTGCGCCATCTGTCATCCATCGTTCCCATGAACAAAAACGTGCGCTTTATTTCGCTTTGCCTGCGGTGGCACCATGAATCTTTCTTTTAAAGCCTGAATGTAACCTTGTGGATTGTGATTAAACATAAATTCAGCAGGACTGAATCCGAGTGACTCTTGTGTTTTCAAGTAAAGCAAACATACTGGAAAAACGTGCGTAAACTTTGACTAGTTTGAAAGTACGGTATTCATACTATACACTGACCAAGTCAGTTGCCTCAAAAAGAGGAGGTGGAGCCTGCTGGTCTCCACGTCCAATGTTCGATACCTTTGATTGATTCTCCTGAGCCTGCTTTCAAGAGGTAGGGGAGTATGATTTCCAACAAGCTCACTCCTGATTGGTGAGAGTTGTTGCCATAGAAATGATGACTGAGTAATTGTGACCTATTATTGCTCACTGACAGTTCTGGTTCCAAAATGGCTGCCTCCATGTTAGGAAAGAAAGGTGAATGGTTCGACTTCATTTCCTTGGAGCCAGAAGTAAACCCACCCACTCTCACTCAGTTCAGTTCTCAGATACAGTCAATGGTTTGAACAAAAAAAAGCATAATTAAGACCAGAATTAGAACGCCTGCAAACAGAGATGATCTGTCCTCCATAATCTTTTCAGGTTTTAGCTACGTTTATAAACTGAAATGTGAGATCAATTGAGCCTCCGTATTTCAGTTTACATTTATGTCTCTGGGTTTTTTCTCGCTGCCAGACTTTATGAACATTCAGTTCAAATGACAATAATGACACATTCAGTGTTCTGCACACAGACGTTGGGTTTCGAGCATCTGCACAAAAGCATGTACCCTGAATGATGGCCAGGAGGATGACAATGACGAAGAAGAAGAAGGTGATGTCAAACAGGATGCGGTAGAGCTCGTAGGGATCTCCAGCTGGGTCCTCCAACTCGTCTCCAATACCTCCTCCAGCCCTCACACCCACATACATGTGGAACAAGTAACACTGCAGAGAGACGTCAATCCTCAGCTCCCATGTACAACATTTTTCTATCCAAAATGAAGCTTCAGAGATGAATGTTAACTGATTTCTTTTTGAAAAGGCTGAGAATTTTTGCCTGTCTATGAAAAGCATTGATTTTTCAAACAGTAATTACTAATATGACTGAAGAAAAGCATCTGCTGCTGGCTCCAAGGTCAGCAGCTTGGAACGGCCTTCAGTGAACATAAAAGCCTCAGGAATCTCATTCACTTCCAGGCCTTCGCTCTCACTGCTGGCCAGATCCATCCTTTCAATTTCTAAACCGGAAAGTTTTTTCAAATTTTCTCCAATTTTCTTGGAGCTTTTTCAGAGAATAGATGCCCGTCAGACATACCGTCATCATATCGTCACACTTCATGTCCGGCTCATCTTCATCCTCGCTCTTATTGTAGAACTTTCTAAAGAAATTAAAGGCCACTACGGTGTAGAGATAAACGACCACAGCCAGCAGACCCACCGTCAGCACCAGCTGGAAGAAAAGCAGCGCTCATTAACATGCTGCGCTCGCGCAGGAACCTTTGACCTTCATCTCTGCACAGAAGGATTTCCATCAGCTCAGGTGTTATCTCAGTGCTGGTTCTGTTTTAAACTTCTGTCATATCTGGATCAGGAGGAGGAGCCTTCAAAAACACCTGGAAAACAAACCTCCATCCATCGTTTATGAGAACATGGTTGATCAAGGTGTTGACTAACTTATTCTGACCAGAAAGTTCTTCCTTGAACGTTCTCTGGATATTCTCTTGACCTTTTCAATACCAGAAAGTTCCTGAATCAGAAGCAGAAATCAGCATAAAACCGGCCTGCAGTCAAGCTCTGAGGTTTAGGAAGCAAACCCAGAAACTGACTGTTTCTGACAATGTCTTCAGTCCCAGGTTTCAAACAGCAGTTCTGCTTGAGTTCTAACTATTGATGTTGTTGCAGCTTCTCAGCTGTGGACAACACACCTGATCCACTTTCCATGTTAGTAATTTTGAGTAACTTTTTACTTTCAAAATCTTCTTTGTGAGTTATGTTTGCAGTTGAGTCAATCTCTTTATGCTCTGGCTCCCCCTGCTGGCATATCAGCTCACCTGCTTGCCGTTGTGTGTGACGGACGATAGGATGGTGCGGAGGGTTTTGAAGCCCATGGCAATGTCCAGCAGATGAGCAGCAAAGAAGAAGTTGTTGAAGTGTCCAAAAATGGACATGGTGGTGTACCAGATCAGATACAGGAAGTACTGGAAGGGGGAGGGGCCCATTATTTCATTGAGAAAACAAACTCTTATTTTGAAATGGACTGCATACTAGCTTTTACCGCAGCAAAACTTACATTGTCGGTCAAAACCACGCCCAGCTTCCAGATGTGGTATTTAGTGTCAATGGAGCTAAACCTGTTGATAAAAACAGATGACTAAAAGATGACAGATGTAGTTTCATCTGAAGAAGTGTCCTTAACATAAATCCTAAAACTGCACAAAATTGATGCATTTTTATGTTCATGTTTACTGTATTTTTCACAGTATCAATTGCATTGTTTTTTTTGGGGGGGGTTTGCATAGTTTGGCCAGGGTTGCGACTCAGTACGTGATCTTTTTTAACAAATAAATATTGGCTCATATATTTGCTATTTTCCCCACTAACAAGCGCTAGAGGGCAATGCAGGTGAATGGATCAACAAAGAAGAAGTGCCACCTAAAACAAAACATGGAGAATCTGATCGTTCCCCTGAACTTCATAATATATATATATATATATTTAAATTTGCATTGGGACAATATTCTTGGATTTGTTTTTTTCCTCCTTGGACTAATGTGGGACAGCAAGTCATCAAACTGGGTTACAGACAGATTGAAGTACCACTGAAAGTGCCGCCATTCAGACACAGTTTTGGCAGTAGATGGGGAAGCTTACAAAAACAGACAATGTTCTTATGAACCCAGACATGGAGAACAGGTTTACTGATGCTTTTGTACAGCTCTTCAAAATAAATAAAGTTTTCTCCTAATATCGCCTATATCTTGATAAGATCTACAGTCAATGCTTCCATGTAGTGATGAGGCTAAAATGTTGACGGTAGCGCCTCCCACATGCCACAAGAGTCTGGTTTATGAATTTTCATTTTCAGACAATATTTAATTAAGCCTCCAGTCAAACATGACAAACCAGGTGGTGAGGAAGAAACTAAACATAAAGCTGTTAAGCTTTTTAGACCTGAAACTACCTTTGACTTGCAAAAGAGGAACCGACTCAACTTTCAGAGCAGGCCTGCAGGTTGTTGAACGAATCCTCGTGTTTTTTTGAAATGTGGAAAAGCTGTTGAGTTCTCACCAGGACACCAAGGAGGCCTCCTTCTCCACCGTCTCCACTGTTGGGTCAAAGTCCAGAGCAGATTTATCCAGACCCAGGAGTTCAGCGATGCGTTCAGCCCCATACATGTCGCCATATTTGTTGATGACCTACATTTATAGAGCCTTTAATGATCAGAACATTTCTTAAACAACAGTAGATGTTCATCACAACTGAAGGCAGTTCAGATGGAAACAAGCCAGAAGGTAGAGTAACAAGAACTGAGTCCCAGTGGGTTATCACGGAAACCCTTATGTGAGCGTGCTCACCTTGCGCTTAATAAACTTGTCCCAGTAATTGCTCGGAAAGGACCTGAAATGAAAGTGAAGAACTTTGGCTCTGATGGTCAGGAGTTGTTCTCAACCAAAACAAAAACTGAAGACTCACGGAGTGTTGATGACGAGCCGATCCCACTGTCCCTTGATGTCATCATCAGAAGGTTGTTCAGTGATGTACAAACCATCAAACTCAAGCTTCCTGGCGATCTCCTTTTCCCTTTTGAAGACTACCAAAGGAACCTAGGAGCAACCCAAGAACTCCAGGTGTACGACAGTCGAGCAAAAACGGACTGTGAAAGTGGTTGTAAAGATCTGTACCTTCAGACAGTAGTAGCCAAACAGACAAAGGAGTGAGATGACTGTGTGGAAAACAGCTAGGAAGCGCAGCGTTGGCAGCATGTAACCTGTGCTCTCCTGAAGCACAAACTCATCCATGTCAAAGAGTGTGTTCTCATCATCTTCATCATCACCCCAACTGTTCTCATTCTCCTCCTCCTCCTCACTCTCTTCAGTGACCTAAGGAACAGGAAATACGTCATACACTAGTTCACTTGGACTGTTTTCTGCCAGCAGAACCACTGGTTTAGAATCTCTGTTTGTCAAAGTAAACCTGACCCTTGATTAGATGTGCCTGGTTGCTATTGTTCATTGTTGTGTCATTGTTCAAGCTGCACAACTTTGTTACCTTATAGAAGAGCAGGATGAAGTTGATGGCAAAGCACACAAACAGAGCCAGGAAACGGAGGTTGTAGAAGTTACGAGCCAAGTAGTTCTGTAAAGAAAAGACATTTAAGTAACAACACTAGCATAAAAAATGAAATTATCCTCTAACACAGTGTTCCCCAACCTACTTCAAGTCACAGACCGATTTAGTGTCAGACAATATTTTCACGGACCGCCCTCTAAGAGGCTGAATTGGGTATCCCTTTTTTTCAGCCTCCAGTTTCCCTTAACTTTTGAGGCTAAAGTTTACTTTCATCAACTGTAAAATATCTGCAGCTGCTTTCAACTGTATTTGTGCTCTAGATTTTATGTAGGAACCATTAAAATGTTAGAGAGATTTTTCCTTAATCCATAACTTTCAATAGTGGAAGCTAAAACATCAGACGTCAAATTCAACCTCGTCAGATTTTTAAAGTGTGATGGAAAAAAATTAAAAAAAACTGTCAATAAAACTGGTATTTTCTAAACATATTAATAAAAGGGAATTCATCATAATAATAATGCAGAATATTCATCAACCAGTATTTAATGTTACAAGGATGCTGCTAATAAAGTTGTTCAAGCACCAAATATTTTTCAATATTTGGAGTAAAGACTCCTGATTTTTGTCTTGTAAATTCGGATTCTTTTGTCAAATACTCTTCTTCTGTTTCCTCCCTGGTTCTTTTCTGCGAAGAGAAACTTTCCGAATACGTTAGTTTTTTGTTAACTGTACCAGCTTGGGACTTTCAATTTTGCGGTCTGCACAGCCGCTTTACGAAAGTAGCAGATGGATTTGTGACTTGACATGCACCAAGAAAAACTTTGATGTGGTTGTGAGAATCCAGTCATTTTTCAAATAAAGCTTCCGTCAGAATCAGATTAGAAATAAACAGAAAAAATGTAGGTTATGTTTTTTTCCTCTGTGGCTCAGTACCA
Source organism: Adrianichthys oophorus (assembly GCA_036245035.1). Classification (NCBI taxonomy): domain Eukaryota; kingdom Metazoa; phylum Chordata; class Actinopteri; order Beloniformes; family Adrianichthyidae; genus Adrianichthys; species Adrianichthys oophorus. Next base: position 11,086,960 of record BSAI01000101.1, read on the forward strand.
ACTGTCCCATGAATGAGTACCAGTCAGAGGCCCAGGGGTTTGGGACCACTGCTTTAACATATTTGCAGTAGACTTACCAGCATCTTGGTCATATAGATATCAAGAACAGCAAAGATGGTTGACATAAAGGCAGGAGATGCTTCTTTTGGCTGGCTGGATTTTGTTCGAGGTTTCTCCTCAGCTGCTGGCTCCTTTGCCTCCTCTTCTTTTGGCTTATCCTCCTTCTCCTGGTTCTCTGAGCTGTATCAGTGACATGCCTTCAGAGTTTGGAACCTGCTTGTACTGATGGTGAAGCTGTCATACTTACTCTGCTTTCTCTTTTCCAGTCTCAATGGTATCAGCCAGTTTGGAAGACCCTTTCTAAAACCAAAAACCAGAAGATATGGGAAACAGACTGCAGTAAAATTAAAGAGAATTTGACAAGTTTTTTGACAAACCTTTTTTTCTGCTGCAGAAGAATCTGTACTTAGCTCAGAAACGTCTCCCAGGCCAGGCTCCACATGCTTGCCTCCTTCCTTTTTAGGTGCCAGCATTTCCATCATGGCGTCCACCTCTACGATGTCTCCAGTGGGCGCCATGGCTGTGTCCATGCTTCCTGATGACTCAGTCGTTTCAGCTTTGTCTCCCTCCACCACGTCTCCATGGATACCAAACTGTGTTGGTTCAGGCATGTGTCCCAGGATGTCTGTCACCTTCATGTTTTTGGCTCCTTCAACTAGACCTCCACCAAACATGGAGGACCAGATGATGTGGAAGAAACCAAAAATGAGGCTGTAGATTCCCTTAAAGAACCCAATTAAGATCATCCAGAAGAAGGAGAAAAAGCCGATGATCATTTCCTTAACACTCAGCTTTCTGATTTTCTTAAATTGCTTGCGTATATTTTTAATGGCAAAAATCTGACGGACATCTGAGATTTTCTTCTTCACTGAACGGCATGCGGTGGTAAAAGCTGAGGGAGGCTCGAGGGCTTCTTCTTCATCTCCAGCCAGTTCCTCCAGGAGGCTGTGCTCTTCTTCCTCCTCCTCTTCAGGCTGCTCAACCACGTCGGGTTCAGAGATTTGTGAGGCCAACTGCATCTCAAAGATAGTGTCCTCGCAGAAATTCACAAACATCTCCATCTTCTCGCTCTCTCCGCCCTCATTCACCACGTCAAAGATGAACTGTCGTTTGGATTCCTTGACTTGTGGCTTCTCCCACTGCTCACGGCTGGACTCGCTGATCTCAAAGTAAACCCTTTCGATTCGCTTTGCGCTGCCCAGAATTTCAATACGACCCAGGTACGGTTCAAAGTAGCTCAGCACGCTTTCTGCCAGGTCCAAGAAGGTGCTGAGCCGGGAGTCATGGGGCATGTGTTCGGACAGGTTGGTCAGCAGCACAGCAACATTGAAGCCAATGTCTTTGGCCGGCTCATGGAATCGCTCCACAAACTCCTTGTAGTTGAACATGTCGTTCTCGTCTGCTTTTGCGCAGGAGAGCAGGAACTCGATCTCTGACTGGGTGTACTGCTTCTGGCTCTCCATCGACTTCTGGAACTCTTTGGTGGAAATGATGCCTTTAAACTCTGGGTCATACTCTTTAAAGTTGTCAGAGGTTGTTAGATCCTTCAGCTTCAGGAACATGTCGAAAAACTTAAGGATCATCTCTACATTGTTGGAGGACTCAACCAGGGTGTCTACCATCTGCTTCCCGATAGTTCCGTTCACCACGTTACCTGAGAGGAGGGAAACTCTGATGATCTGATCGTAGGTGCATGTGCTCCAAACACTATACCATCCTTCTCTGACCATGGGAGGACATTCAAACTTCCTCCAGACACAGAGCAGAAAAACTCCTCTGCATACCGTACATACTCTGAGCATTGCAGGAACCAACTATAGCAACAATATTGACTAAATGCAAGATAGACACTTGAAGACGTTTAGGCACCTTCTACCCTCTAATTACTGGACGTTAAAAGTCCTTCAAGTGTTTGTGTTGTAGTAGAGCTCAATGACATCCACTGTTCTTAAAAACCATCAATCATTCAAACACAATAGTGGGGGCTTAATCTGCGCCGCTTTCTGGCTCTATAACCCTCCCCCGTTCTAAATGGTGAATTAATTATTCAACAGTTGTTTCGATGAAGCTCCACAACAAAGTTCTACTTGTAAAGAAGTTGTTAGGAGACCAAATATGGGGCAGACTATGAATTAATCTTTAAATACCTCACGTTGCATTTTCTTCTGCCACCTTTGATTGGCAGGGTGGCCAAAACTGTATTTTTTTGTCACTTACCCTCAAGGAGAGACAACAACATGACGACCATGTCCTTCTGCAGGTCCATCAACTCCTTCAGCAGCTCTATCTGACTGGCATCCTGCAAGACATTAGGGCTCATTCGCATCCATTTTCAACAACATACCTTGAGGTGGCTGTACAAGTTCCCCCTCAAGGGAATTGTAAGACACACCTGTGCTCCCCTTAAGATTCAGTCGCTCCTCTTTACAACCCTCTACAGGCGCAGACAAATCAAAAACCCACAGCATCCATATGGGGGGCTTGACCCATATGGATGCACGAGACTGAGGCTATACATTTCTATCAAGGAATTGTTGACACATTACAGAATCCCAGCTGTGATTTTGCATCTCTGGTGTCAAACTGAGGATGCTTTACTACCATTGCTTGTGGTAACCTAAAACCATGGAGTTATTTACAGTTTAAATATTCCTATAACCTCAAAGCCAAGGTTACATCCACCTAATGTGGGTGAATGTCTCCAACATGATGGACCTTGTTCTGTGACACCACATGAAATAAACTCAACCCTAATTATATTAAGCTCAAAAAGTTGTAATTTTCCAAAACTAGCAGGTCTTATTAGAGAAAACAGATCTTAGAAAAACATTTTATTCACGTGTGTAATACATTATCCCACAGTGCTTTGCATTGGTGTTCAAAAGTAACATGCAGACTGTTTTGTTTTCCAGTGTCTCACTGAAATATCCAACTTAATACTTTACATTTTAGTAAAAAATCTAATGCAAGAACTGAAATACCTGAGACAGTTTCATCTGCATGTTAGCAAACACATGCAAAAAGCCCACGACTGCGTCCCACAACCTGCTGTGAGCCAAACTCTGCTGGTTCCCAATGCATGGGCCCTGCAGGCAGGACAGAAAATGTTCAGACAGGAAACTTTTTGATCAATGTCTCATCAAACGGAATGTAAACCTGAACTTCTAAGCTTCATCCTCACCTGAATGTACTCAGTCAGTGAGTTGAAGATCTGCTTTGCTACAGCTAAGGCCTTGGAGAAGTTCAGCCTTCCAGTCTCATCGATGATGTCTTTGCCAGAGTAGTACCAGTAGAAATCACTGATGGATTCCTGGAGAAACCATATCGTTAGCTGCTACAACACTGTCTTACTAGTTGGGTAAATAATGACTTTGACACAACAAACACAAACCTTGGCACCTGAAAACAAATGATGTGAACATTTCTGAAGTTTAAGTAAATGATTGGAAACATTTGTAACCATGGCAAAACCATAATTTGGCTATGAAAGGATGTCTAAACCTGCTGTATTGGGGTTAATGGAGTCTCCACTAAAGCCTGGGCCTGCTTACCCTTTTAAACCTGATCTGTAGCACAATCCTACAGCGAAATTGTGTCATTTCAGTGACATTAAAATCTCTTAAATCTCTTAAAGCTAAATCTAATCTGCTGCAGTTCATATTGGACAAAAGGACTTTAGGTTTTTTACTTTTTTGATTAGTACATTTTATTATTATTTTTTATTATTTTATCCACCCTTTTAACACCACAGTCTTAGCTCCAGAGTTTACATTCTTTTGACTATTGTAACTCTTTAGCCGTTTACATAATTAACGCAATTTCAGTAGATTCTGAATCAGAGAAAAGCAGCTTTGCCTCAATATGTAACACCTTACGGCAGTAATGTTGGATATCAATGCAAAGCCAATATGAGAAGCCGCTTTACATTCATCGCGTAAATGGTCAAAGAGTTACGGTACGTCAAAGAACGTGTTGTTTAAGTGTCACCAGCGACATCTCCAATGGTAAAGGGTTAATACAAATTCTTTATTTTCTTATTCCAAGTAATGTTTTACTTTTTAAAAGTTGTAAATGCATTTCAACAAAGATAACCAAATATACTTTGTCTAAGTGAAATTTGTTAATTTGACAACAAAGTGGGCAAATGTATTAAGAGAGAATTAGAGTCTTGATGATGAGTTCAGATGGACCACACTGTTCTAATTTGATAATAAGAACGTCTGCATGTTCTTGTAGAAGTTTGAGCGACTAGATCTTCTTCACAAACTGGTGGGTTCATTGCTGTCTGCTACAATCACTTCTTCTCATCACAGTGGCTGTGGCGTTTCTACTCCAGGATTGGAGTAACGACTTTCATGATTAGTTATATTTTGTCCAAACTAGACATGTGATCCAGCTTTCTTTTGTTTTTTAACTCAGATGATGCTTACCTGAAGACGGAGCAAATAGTCCACAGTGCTAATAATGATGTTCACTGTGGTCGTATTTCCTGTCTGGGTTCTCAAGAAGTTCTGGAAATCTGACAAAATAAACATTATGTAAACATTTTTCTATGAACGATACATAAAAATGGTGCCTGTTGCCTCACCTCCATTGTGTCCCTCACACAGAAGTTGCAAAAAGCGGAAGAGATCTTTGGTAAACTCGTCATTCTGCAGCACCTTGGAGCCTTGAGAGAACAGACATCTTGGTGAATTTGGCTGAAGCTCCGCAGGAGGAAAATAGCTCACTCTTTGCTCAACATGAGGGGCCAGCGCAATGTGTGAAAACCCCCTACAAAGCATTAACATGAGGCAAGCAGGCCAGGTCTCATGTTCAAAACACTGTTGAAGTCCAAAGCCTTTAGATTGCAGAATAACAACTGAATCCAAAGAGCTGTTTGGCTTAAATGCTCTTACTTTGAAAGAAAAGAAACACCAGGGCATTTCCATAAGCTGGAGAAGGCCTGGTAACTTTCACATGCAGGCCGCTGCTGGGCCTGACCAACGATAAGAAAAGAAGCGGACAGGCAAGGTTATTGCACTGACTTTAAGATAATCCAGTCAGCAAAGCTGTACGACAAGAAAAAACCATGTGAAAGTTAGAACTACGTGGAACCAGCTTGGTGAAAAAGGCCCCGAATCCAAAGCAAGACAAAGCTTTGCTTAAGCTGTGGACTAGCCCACAGACCTTCAGTCAAACCTGGGGGGATGGGGGGGGGTGGGTCGGTGGCACTGACAGACCCCACGAGGACATTAGTTCATGTTAACACGGAGGTGGTGCGAACGAATGACAACGGGACAGGCATGCAGACGTTTTTGTTAAAGGAAAACTGGAAAAATGAACTACAAATATGGAGGGGTGCATTCAGGGTGGAAGCACAGCCGTATCAGGATGATCTAAACTTGTTATTTACCCCGTCCAGTGTGGGCTGCCATCGATGGGTTTTTATAAAGATGGGAGGGAGACGAACAACACACCAAAGACACAAGCAAAAGAGAGGACACGCAGTTACAGCACGAAGAGAAATGAATCCATAAGTCACAAAAGGAAAACGGAGACATGCAGTTAAAAAGGAAAAAAGGGGAAGTTTATGCTGCTGCTGGAGAAAAAAATACCAGTGAAAGTTACCTGGGAGGTACAGAGATGCAAGTAGTAAGAGTGAGTTAAACACAAACTCAGTGGCCATGTTTAGAGGACTCAGAAATGAAAAGGACAAACAGAGGTGGAGGTGAGAAGCATCAGATGAAAAAAGAGAGGAGAAACATTCCCCTCAAGCTGCCCCAAGTCAAATGTGTTTTTGGAGTCAACACCCTTTATCGACAAAAACAACTTCATTCAGCATCAGATATGGAGGGGCCTCTGATGGTGGGTGGTTCCAAAACAGTGACAAACCCCAGTCTACTGTGCAAAAAGGTGACCTCAGATCCTCCAGTCTGCCAGTGATCCTAGACAGACTGTTCTGAGATCAGGACCTAATCAGTTCCAGAACTCCTCGTTCCTTTCATTAGGAAACCCCTTTTTCACAGATTATTACACCTTTTAATGACACAAATCAACGGTCAGAAAAAACGGTCAAAAGTTACCTCAAACATCATCTTTATTCCCTCTAACAAAAATTTGCTGCTATTTTTCTGCAGCTCAATATTTACATTCTGTCCCGTGATTGATTGGTGATCCTTTGCTTCCAAGTTGGATGATCATTTGTGTAAGCATGAGGACCGACTGGGCACTAAATTGAAGTACTTGGACCCTAAGTAAATATGCACCAATGGCAGAGTACTGGGAAAACCAGTAAAAAGGTAAACCTGTAGGGTTAGGCTTTTAAACCTTTAGAGCCTTTTACACAATACAGATTGATCTCATCCAAATATAGATCAAAAGCAAAATCTGCCTTTTGCAGCATTTCTGCAGCAGAAGGAACTCTAAAGGTCCATAGGGATGATGTGATATCAACAGAGGCTTTTTCTGCACCAATAATCCTCCCCAAAACTCAGAGGTGAGTTTCTGATGCACTCCTACTGAAACAGGGGTTTTGGGATTTTGGATAAAACAGAATAATCATAATTATTACAACACTTATATATAACACTTATGTATACAACTTTTACAATGGATTAAAATATGATCAGAGTGGGACTCTAAGTGTGATCATAGCAGACATGAACAGCTGTGGTTCAGGTGTAATGCTGTGCTAGAATACAGACACTGAGTCTACTCTGTTACAGCTTTATTTCATTATGTCATATTCAGCAGTCAATAATAAACTCAGGCAAAATTTCTGCCAATTAATAAAACTGATTGGTTTGATTTCATAACATGTTTTACAAAACTTTTTTGAATGTGGGTAGTATCTAAAGCTACACAAAGAGCATAAAACAATCAAATCAAGCTAAATTATTGATTTAAATGCATTTGAATACTTCACAGTTTAACTTCACTATTAGCATATTCCTACGTTACTAATCTCATTTCTGCAAACCTAGAGTTAGTTTAACTAATTTCACATTTATTATTCTATAGCTAATGTTAGCCCAGTAGCAGTTTGTTTATTTAATTTACCGTTTACCTTTGCACTAGTATAAATTTTTCCAAAATACTATTTGGATTGAGGTACGGTAGCATTATTTTACTATGATGTAAAAATGAAAAGTTACATCACTGTGGACAACACATGTGATGCAGCAAAAACTGATCAACCATCATTCCAGTCCAATGTGTGGAAACATTTTGCATTTAGCAAAGACATGTGACCATACAGTGTCGTAGAATGTTCTAAAAATTTTCCCTTTGGATTATTTTGATGTGGAAAAACAACAGTGGGGTGAACTTTTTCAAACTAAAATGTGAATGAATTTGACATCAATTTTTGTTTATTTGTACACATATTTAATTTACACTTGATTATCTTGTAAAAAAATACAAGGGATCTGGAAAACTTCACCTGCACTGTTCAGTACCAGGTATTTATCTCTGAATCACACTGGTTGAAGTTTTGGATAAAGATCTCCTGGATCGATCTTAGTGAATCAGATCGCTCAAAATGAACCAGGATCCACTATGAATCCGATCATTCATTCATTTTCCAATCCGCTTCATCCCTTTCAGGGTCACGGGGTTGCCGGAGCCTAACCCTGCTACTCATGGGCGAAGGCAGGGTACACCCCTGGACTGGTCGCCAGTCTGTCACAATCACACACCCATGCACACTCACATTCACACCTAGGGACAATTTAGAGTAACCAATTAACCTATGAAGCATGTTTTTGGACGGTGGGAGGAAGCCGGAGTCCCCGGAGAAAACCCACATATGCACGGGGAGTACATGCAAACTCCACACAGAAAAGGTCCCCCAGCCAGGACTTGAACCGGGAACCTTCTTGCTGTGAGGCAGGAGCGCTAACCACTGCGCCACCGTGCAGCCCTGAATCAGATCAACAACCACAAATTATGATATGAATTGAATAGTTCTTTAACAAATCGTTACACCCCTTTTAATTTTGTAAAAAGCTTAGCATGCAACAACAAATGTAAGCTTTCTGAAGTTTATATAGCTACCCAATGAGCAATTGGTGTTGACAAATTAACATCAAAGCTCGACATCAAATTGAGGTCAAAAATCAGTTGAATGTGCAAATCAAATTGACGTAAAAACGAAATCAATTTAACATCATGATATTTGCCACTTTTTGATGTCATGTGCATTTTTAATTTGGACCAATAAATTAATAACATAAAAATAAAAAAAAAATTCGTTGGGTGAACAATTTTGGAAAGTATTTCCATCTAAATCAAATGTGTTAAAATAGGAATAAACATTTGTGTCCTGAAAGCATTTATGTTGGTGCTACAGAATTTATTAATGTTACTGTAACATGATGATTGCAACAGATGACCTGACCCTGCTGCTAGTGTCAGGAAATGGTGGAGAAGGACCCAAAATGCAGGAGACCAGGCTTGGTGGCAGAAACTAAGACATTTAAAATAATAATAATAATAATAATAATAATTAAAAAAAAACAGAAAACATAACAAAACCTTGGAGAAACAAAAAGGTAGCAAGGCAGAGCAGAGGATCTGAAAACCAGACACTTCAATACACTGAGGTTGATGAACTAAATGAGGACAGCTGTGGATGATCAACCTGAAACTGGTGTGACTGACAAGAGCAACTCAGAACATGACCACAGATAACAAACCCAAACTAAACCACAGAATCCTCACAATTGTGTTCTTAAATAATTGGTTGAAGTAATATTGATGGTTTTTGTGGTTTATTTGTTTCAGTGACCGGAGTTTTACTTTAAAAGAAGTGATGCAAAAAAAAAAAAAAGTAAAAACTGTATTACCCAGCATTCTTAATGTTGTTTTTTTATGTGAGATTGAATTTCTACTGTGCCTGTATTTCCCACACTAAAACAATGGTATGAAAACAAATAAAACAACATATAATGTTGTCCACTGATTGGATGAAATATCAACTCAATTTTGACGTCAAGCTGACATCAAGGCGCCCGCGGGGTACTTAAACATTTAGCCCTCATATTAGGGACGGCTATGGTGCAGAGGTGGAGTGGTCGACCTCTGATCAGATGAATACAGGTCTGATTCTCACCCTACGTGCCCGTGTCTCAAAGTGTCCTTGAGCAAGACACTTTGACACACTGCTCTGGGTGGTTATAGGTTGGTGCCAATGTTCCCTCTAATTTTTTATGTGTCTGAGCAGACACACAAGCTCCCTGAGCACACTGAGGACCACTGTGAGCAACATCAGATGTGTACGCTGTGGCCACACACCAGTATCACACCTGTTCAAAACCTTGGATTATAGCAAGTAACATTGCTTATTAAAAGAATAAAATTACAGCAGCGATTTTCATTAGTTTACTTTTAATAGAATTGATTTGGCCCACTTAAAATGAAAAAGAACAAAAATCTCGTTGTTCATGAGATGTGTACTATGTTATATGTGAGAGTCCTGCTTTGGACTGGTAGACTCACATACTTTGCCATGTGATCGTGAATTTGTTTAACTGACAGCATTGATGCATTCATTTTGATAGCAAGTGAAACATTGTCAGTGAGAACTTTAACTTGCTCTGTGTCAGATTTTGTTTTGTGTTTCAGCTCGTTCTTTTTCTCTCTTTCTTTTGCGCTCTTCCGCAATAATGTAATGATCCCCTGTCCCATCTTGAGTCTTCGTACAATTCCTACAGCTTTCAAATGATATTTCTGATGAATGTGACGCTTAAGGTAGTCCAACTTCCATTCAGTCCACATTTTTCCCTCCGAAAACTCACTTGTTACTTTGGCTTCGCTGCATGTTTTGCAGAGACCTTTAGACCTTTCTCACTCGAAAAGGAAACAAATCCCACTCAGTTTCACCGCTTGTTCTTCTATTTGCACATACTCCGACAGCCATTCCCCCTTAAAAGAACCGCATTTCTTTTTTACTTTGGCTTGATGCGTGAATGTGCCGCTGCCTGTTCGTTTCGCCATGATAAGGGGTTAGCATTTGCGTCTCCTTACTCCGCCGTTCTGTTGTTTGCTAACTAACCTGCGCAGCGCGTATGGGCAGGGCACTTACGCAAACACTGTCAATGCTATGATTGGCTGCGTAGCGTAAGTGAACTCTATTCAATTATTGGCTGGACACCTATCACTCATTGAGTTACGTTGCAAAATGATACAGAAAACAGTATATTTGGCCTAATTAACTAGATTATATCAGTTCAAATTTTAGGTATTAATTAATACGTTTCTGTTGAATTTTATTTTGTGCGCTGCGTAGATTTTCTTGTGCGCTGAGTATGTGCGATCAGTGCGCGATTGCGCAAGGGCGCAGCTTAGAGGGAACATTGGTTGGTGCCATGGGTTTGTGACCGTAAAACACCTTGGGCCTTCAGAGAAGGTAGTAAAGTGCTATATAAGCACTGTCGTTTCTTCAGCTACTTTTACCATTATGGTAAATTGGTTTTAACTAATTTAGCATTTAGCTTTTAGACTACTATTCAGCTAATTTTGGCTTTCAAGCAAAAATATTTGACTGATCTAGGCTTTCTTACTGTCAGATAAGCTGGTTTTTAGTCATTATTTAAGGATTGTTTATTTGCTTTTTGTTTTCTTGGAGTTATCTAATATCTTACGTCTTTTCAGAATGTTGTTTGTATGACGGAACATTTGTTAGCAATAATACAATCTTAACACATTTATGATTGAAATGAGTAAACTCTAATTTATTGAAAACAATTCCAAATTGTTATAATCCAGTTTAGCAGAGATCATTTAAAAAAAATAAGCTCCTAACTCTACAAAAGTAATCTTTTAACACAGGAGATGTTGCCGACGACACCTAAATAACAGACGCTCTTTGAGCTACTGTAACTCTTCGATCAACGTGAATCAGCTGATTCTATCAGCTTTGCGCTGGCAGGGTTGCTTTTGTCCATGACAGAATCAGCTGATTTGTATTGATTCCATAAACACTTCACTACTGCAAAATGTTGCATATCAGCACAAAGCTGCTTTTTCCCACTTCAGAATCCCCTGGAATGACATTAACTGTGTATATGGTTGAAGAGTTACAGTAGTCGCACGAATGTAAACACAGGAACTAAAGCGCTGGTGTTTAAGGGTAAGAGTCTTCATGATTGACCTGCGCATTACAAAATGTTTACAAGTTTTTTTTTTGTTTTTTTTTTTAGATGTAAACATCCAAAACGAGTAAGCAACTATGCAAACTGTCGAGAGGAAAATCTCATTCAAATGCCAGAATCAGACTCAGAAAACAATTGGCCATGACTGTTTGTGATCAGAGAGGACATTAAAAAGACAGACATACACACAAACACCGGAACATCGGTTATGAGACAAAAAAAATATCAGTTAGTAACTGCAATGATGACATGCATTCATTAATATCATGATGTTTGATAAACATGAACTCACAAAATCTGCTGAATGAACGGTACTTAGAGCCTGGATGCTTCCATTATATGGACGAATAGACCAAACTTGCCCTGTGCTACACCCTCTGTCTGTGGTGTGTTTGGACCTCAAGCTGAAGCTTTTCTGGTTGTTGTTACAGTAGAGGTGAGTCATAGTAGCCTCCTTTGCTAGCAAGTTCATGCGATCCAGTGGGTTGGTTTTTGAATACCGTTTTAAGGGTCACCACAGACAATTAGAGTTTTAGTCACACATCAGATGTCTTTCCAGACCCCAACTGTCTTTGACTAATCCTAAACCTGCAGGTGATGAACATACTGCAAGGCCATTGGTCCACAGTCATGAGAAACCCAATACATCAAAAATAAGCCCGATGGTCATGAATCTGTTATGTATTTGTTTCCTGTTTTTTGGTCCTACCTGGAGTGCTTCAGAATCCTCATGACCCTTTTCTTTTTGGTTACATTCATACAAAGACAAATGCAATGATACACCATTTTTGTATTTTTCTGACAGTTAATCACAATGTGCGGAAAAAATTACCACAAGTGACATATAAACTATTAAAACATGCAAGTTTCATATTACTAAAGTTAACTTGCAGCTTGAAGCTAAATCAAGCTGGGATTCCATTTTTTGCAGAATGGGCAATTGCTGCTCAGCCATTCTGCTTTTTATAGTAACAACCCCACTGACCAAAATGTTTCAGAATAATGAAGGCCAAAAAGGCTTCAACCACTCAACCATATCAGAAGAACCTCAGTCAACAAGTGTTTTTGGTACCTGGAAACTGGTACCATTCCTTTCTGGATGGGATATCAGACTCTAATCATTTAAAGACCCAAGCTATTTCTAAGAGCTCCATTATATCCATTATATCACCACAAAAATAGATTCAATTTGATTTTTTTGCATGGCTTTGTCCTTCATATACTTTAAACTTACCAATTTCTTTACAGTAAAAGAATAGAAACACCACATTAGAGGGAACATTAAAGGAAAAATAGTTCAAAATGTATACAGAAAATGTCACCATCTTAATGCCAAGTGGAAGCATTAGAAACATAATGCCCGTTTCCTCAAATCTGAAAAGACTGAGGAGAGCAGTGAAAGAACGAGCACGTCGGCTGCACTGAAATGAAATGTTCTTTGTGTAAATATCACATCCCATCACTTACTTGAACCTTCCTCTGTCACCATGCCAAGTCCTTCTGCTTTGTTTTGCCTCTCAAATGCATTCAAGTCCAGGACACTGTGAGAGCAAAACTGTAAAGTTAATCAAAACGACCGGCTGAGGCTTTGGTGGTGTAGCCACCAGTGTCACATGGCTGACCTGCACGACAGCATCAGTCCTGAGAGACTCTTGAAAAATCCTGCATCCCTTTTTTCTTTTAGATAATCGAGCATTTTCTGTGAAGAGAAAAGAAACGTTTTTCAAACCAAACTACTGAGATATGTCATGACTGAGGTCAGAGATCTAAAAATGCTGAAGGTCTTTACCTGCTGAACGTGCACGTTGCCTCCGTTGAGGATGGAGATTCCCAGTTTGAGGGTGCAGGTCACCATGGGACCCAAACGACCTGACAGCAGAGATTGAAGGACAAACTTTGGATTTTCAGAACCTTGGTTTTAAATCACTCATACAGTATTGTTCACCACTTTTGGATTTAAAATAGTCTTCGGATGCATTGTTCACACAATCAGCTGATTGTGTCTGTTGCCGCTTGGCAACAACAAAATGCCACAAAAGAAGTAAAACAGGAGATTGCTGCTGTTATCAGGTTTTTTTTTTCACCAGCGCTATGGTAACAAGATAATTTCTTTATTTATGGGATTGATAACGTTTTATTCTATTTTAATTTATTAGACAATGAGCCTTAGTGCACATGGTAAATTGATGTTTCATGATTTGATATGTAAGTTGACGGGGGAAATTTCATATTCAAGACAATTAAAGTCGTATTCAAAGCAAAGACAAATCGTATTCACAACAAACATGTCAGATATAAAACTAAATGTTGTATTCATATTTTTTCGCCAATTAGTGTACAACTTTGTCTATAAGCTTACATTTCATTTTGACAGTTACTCCATATTTAACCATTTTTAATGCACTTGTCAGTCTATTTAATTGTAGATATAAAGAAAGCCTACAGTTCTGGACCCTCAACAGCTTGTCATGGGGCGATGTTGAGTAAAACAACAACACTTGAGGTGTAGATGGACCTTGTGGTTACCTTTGCTGGCACTGATCATCTGCAACACCATCTCAGCAGCTCCTCTCGCATGCAGCCTGGCCTGCTGATACAAGATCTTCTGCTTTTCCATCTCCTTCTCCTGTTTGCAAACACATGCTTGCATCATTTCACCTCACAGAGTCGTGCGAGGTCAGAACTGACGGTTTGAAGAAGAGCACCTCGAACGTCTTTTCTTTCCCTTCTTCTTCCTCTTCCTCCTCGTCCTCTGCACAGCTCTGACAAAAGACCACTACTCATCAGAAAATGTTTGTTCATATAAGGAGGTCAGGGAGAAAACATCTTGAAACTACACTCATACCTTTGCCATCATGTCTGCATATGCAATATACAAAGGATCTACTTCCAAGTGACTGAAAATAAAGCAGATCAGAGAGTAATGTTAGTGAGTTCTACTTTTTCTAAATGAATAAATCCTGTTGGTGCTGACCTTCTCTCTGTCAGGGCATTGTGGCTGAAGTGGAGAATGAGCTGATGAAGAGGGTCGGGCTTGATCTCTGCCACCTCCTCCTCCTCTTCCTCGACAATCTTCATTGGGGTTTTCTGCAAAGATCACGGGTTGAGAAAGTAAGTTGACTGATACCAGCGTCTTCCATCAGACAAAAGATTACTCAGTTGGTGATGAGCATGCCCAGCATGCAGATGGAGGTTGGTCACTGAGCAGAGAATGGGATGTTGGAGCAAGTCTTCATCACATGCAAACTGAAGCTGGAGGCCAAATGGTGACATGAAGAATGAGCATCATGAGAATAATCTGACATTTCTTTGAACAGGACTGACTCAAACGGAATCTGAAGGATCATAGTCGGGGCCTTGGACCAGGGCTGTTCTGTCCCAGTCCCTGAATGCAAGAGTCCTGCTACTTTTTTAAAACCTCATCACGATCATGAGCAGTAAGAGGAGCATCCGCTCCATGTCCTGCTGATGACCTACTGTGAATCTGGTGGTAAAAAGGCAGAAGACCTGATGGACTGAGACTGGACACCCCTATTTCAGACAGATTAGAAGGATATTTCTGCACATGCTGTTCTCCACAGGACAACGTGAGCATGCCACCGTCACACACTTACAGCGAAAAGACACGGATGGTTTACTGCTACAAACATCTGCTGCAGCGCCGCGCCTCCTTACCACTGCTGCCACAACGACAAAGCCTGCCTTTCTACAGTTGTGGGCGCCGGAACTCGCCCGGCGTCTGCTGAGTCGCTCATGCAGCCTTTGACACCTGACAGATCTCTGTCTGGGGGGTTTAGTGCACCTATAGCGGGGGCCCCTGGGCACTTTGGTCCCCGCCCGCTCCCAGGGCTCGACCGGGCTAAGGAAGCATTCTGCAAACAGGTCTGGCAGAAAGGTGCCAACACAGGGCACAGGGGGCACAGACAGGCCAAGCCCAGTACTTACTGCCAGGTCCTGAACTAGCTTCTCCTCAAAGGAGTACTCCTCTGCTTCTATCCAAAGTCTCTGATAGGCCGGGATGAAGAAGTTGATAGCACGATGCCTGGGAAGGGGAGGTGGGGGAGGTAGTTGGGAGGGAGGTACAGTGGAATTAGGGTGTGTTCTAGTGAGTTTCTGGAGGGAACAGGTAGGAATGTCAGGGGAAGAGGAGGGATTCAGGAGATGTGTTTCAGGCAGGGGGGATGATTTGTCAATGAGGATCCACTGGCTCCTCTGAATGGTCATACCAGACCGCTGTAGAAATCACCATCAGACTGAAACACCCCAAGAGCAATCGTCCAAAGCAGATGTGTGCAATCCTTTTTTTCTGTAGATAGATACCCCTGCCACATCCACTGCTAACTACCAATGAGAAGAAGCAAGTGTAGATGGAAAGGAAGCAGGCCTGATAGGACCCAGATCTGTTCCAACACATCGATGGATTTAGATCAAGTTTGCCCAATCCTGGTCTACAAAGATGGGCAAACCTGCTTGTTTCTTTGCCCATTTCTCCTGATTAAGCCTTAGTCACAACTGCCCTTACAGGTGGATTTGGGCTGTCTGTGGGTGGAAAAGCACAAAAGCAGAATAGTAGATTCTAAGAACCAGTGCAGAACTGATCTAGAGTCATGTACAAAAGTTAGTGACCGCTCTGAGCTTTCAAAGCTTTTTCAAAGCCTTCGTGTGTTCATTTTTTAATGAAAGAGTCCTTGTTGTAGTTTGTCTTTGGCTGCTCCTCTTTACCCCCAAATGAACTGTGACTGAACCTGGATTTTAAAACAGCAACCTGCACGTCTTCGGCTCAGTGCACCACAGCCCTGGTGGCTTTTTTAAACCTTAGCATCTGAGCTGTTGCCTGAATAACACACACTCTTTGACTCATTGTAACTCATCAACTGTTAATGTGATCAGTGGGAATCAACAAACATTCTGGCATGAAGAAAAGCAGCTTTGCACTGATATGCAAAACTCTACTAACGTAAAGTGTTGCCTGTTGGTGCAAAGTCGCTTTCTCTGCATTCAACTCTTCAACCGTTTATGCAATAAACACAATTCCAGCATGTGCCAGAATTTCTTTTATTGCGTAAATGGTTGAAGAGTTACGATAGTGGAAAGCATGTCAACACTGAAGCTAAAGGTCCGGTCTTAAGGTGCGTTCACACCAAACGTGATTAGCGTGGCAGAGGGGGCCAGTTTCAATGTTAAGTTAATGGTTTAGACGTGATCTGAGGTCCTGCGGAGTGACTTGAGCAGCCAGCGCACTGCCAAGGTCTGGCAACAGTGCAATTCGAGCTGCATGGCGCCAATGAAGGGGCGGGTGCGGCAAAAAAAAATCTAAACTCTGAGGAGGTCGCCATGTTACGACAAACAATCAGACTCAACTTTGGGCATGAGATGTTTTCATTGACAGCGGGCAGAATACATATCCAATATGCTAAGCAATATATTAAGACAGAGGCTTGTCTTTTGGTTTTTTTTCCCCGAGCTTCTCATCACATGGTTGTTGATCGGATCAAAAGCAAATCTTTAAACAGATTTGTTGCATTTGTCGGACTGTTCTGGAACAAGCTCCACTAATGGGCATGCTCACCGGAATAGTATCTGATGCACTTTTACATCTACTGAACTTCATTCAGTTTAGATTAATTCAATTGTGAAACTGAAAATTTCAAGAAAGAAAGTTTTCTCTCTAAAAATGCAAAAAAAAAAAAACCTTAAAACAATACAAAAGAGCATTCAAGTATTGGTATTGTTCAGATTGACTGAAGGGATTAGGTTATCTGAAGTGTGTTATATTCACATTAGTGACCAACAAACCCAGAAACAGTTTTTTACTGTTACTTCGAGAATACATGAGAATCTTTTAAAATCTTTAAGCATGTGGAAACCACACTTGTTTTATGATGGTGATTTTGGTTTTTGCCTCAATACGCTGAAAAGGTTTTGATGATTTTTCTCCACCGAAAAAACAAAAGAATGAGAGGATATACTCTCTGCACATGACTCTAGTGACAGAAACTCACAGATATCGACCGATGTGTTGGAAAACTGCAGCTTTTCACTGAAAATACAAACTGACATTAATAAAACCTTTTGATTTGTTTCAAAATCAGTCTGTCCTTTTTTTAAAAATATTTCTTAAAGCAGAATCTCCAGCTCACTCTGTATTTTAGTCACTCTTTAGCTCAGTCTGGATGACCAGTCAGAATCAGCAGTGCAGAAACCGTTGGTGGGCGGGGTTTAACAGATGAAGGTCATGCCCTGTGGCGTCACTTTACCGTCAGCAGGGAGAACAGGCGGTCAAAGCTGGAGGCTTTGAATGCCCTTTCCAGCCAAACCTCCCGATAGCCATTCAAGAAGTAATTATTATTTTTGTATCTGGGGGGGTTGAGGAAGTGTTATGTAAGAAAACAACACAGAGAGAGTGTCAATAAGGACAAGGTGATGGGTTTCGCACCAGCACACAGTCAAGAGGAAAATGGAGACCCACCCACTCATGTACATGGTGACTGTTACGCACGGTTAGATTGAGACAAAGAAGAATCTCAAATAGAATGTTTAAACTCGTGAACAGGTCCACAGGATCAGTGTGGCGCCAACCTGGAGCTCACCTGGGGAGGTTGTAGAGAGGAGCCATGCGGAAACACGCCACCACGGCACGCTTCCGCTGCTTAGACAACAGCTTCTGGAGCACGCACTTCTTATTCCTCAGAGGCTGTTCCACCTGAGACAAAACATGGGTTTAGGCAAAAAAAAAAACGCTCCTTTTAAATGGATGCGACCTCTGATTGCTAGGAAACTGAACTGAAGTTCATCCTCTTCATCATCATCATCAAGAAAAGAGAAATCAGTGGTAACTTTGGAACTTTGCTGCAGCGACCAGATTTTTAATGTCAGCTCCAACTAACGAGGTTTCTACAGACGTTTGAAAAGAAGCCTAAAACTTAAAATGTTCATGAATTTATGCAAATATAGCAAACAGAAGACAGAGACACATTTGTAACACAGTTGTAAAGATACAGGACTTCTTGAAAAAAAACGTTTTGTATTTTTCAACTTTCAAAGGTAGAAACTTACTTGTATAATGTTGACTGGATTCTCCTAAATTTGCAACTTGTTTCTTGTATATTATAGATTTTTTTTCTACTTTCTTTTTTTACAATTTAAACTTTTACTTGTAAAATGTGAAAGTTAGAACATCTGATGTTAGACATTAGATACTAGTTATGAACTGATCTGATGTGTTGTGAATTGAGCCACTCAGGAAGAGTGTTTGCTTTTTGGCAGTTGTGGTTTACCTGCTCCAGGTGGAAGACGGCAGTGGAGATGCTCTGGATTCTGTCCACTGCGTGTTCTGGATTGGTCAGCTCGCCGCTCCTTACCACCACGTCTTTGTAAAGGTTCATCTGCCACTGCACTGCCGGGTCGTCCGACTGCTGACACAAGCTCAGGTTAATGGTGGGAAAAAGCTGATGTTGATCAGTCAGTCAGCGCAGTGACCTACCTTCTCCTGCAGGTGGAGGTTCTGCTGTAGAAACTCCTTCACCTCGTCATCTGTGTCTTTCTGAGAAGATTCACAGCAGAAACATCAAGAAGGAGAGGAAATCTTTACAGTATCTTGGGATGCTTTTAGCTTCATTCAGTAAAACACCTTGTACTTATTAGGAAAACAAATTACAAAAAAGTTTTCATATCAAATCAAACTTTCCTAATATCAATGTGCTCACACTGTAATCCCCCTAAAATCCTTTGGCTCACCAAGCTGTAGCGGATCTTAGCCAAAGAGATGAGCTCCTGATCTCCAGGTGTGCACATGTTCAGGCCGATGGGCAGCAGCTTCTTCAGCGCAGCGACGATCAGAGACGTTTGGATGGAGTAGTACTCACCACGACGACGCTTGTGCTTTCTTTCCTGGTCCCCTCCCGACTATAAGCACAAACAGTGTTAAAAAACAGTTATTGTGAAGGGGATCTTCTTAACTATGAGAGTCAGGTTTAAATTATTTTACCAAAAATATCACAAAGTTGTAAAAGTCCGTCAGATCATCTTCTGATCAAATGTAAAAGTGTTTCCAGTGGTCTTTTTGACAAGGATTATGTCAATTTGAGCAAAAATAAAAAAAAACTGTGTTGTTTTCTAGAACATAGTTTCTGCATTTCAGACTAGTTAGGCTTTCTTCACTTGTACAACTTGATAACTTGTATAAATATTCATCTTGTTGAAAAACCTCTACCAACAGTCCTCATGCTATCTACATTCTATTCTTTTCCAGCAGTGTAGATCATATCTGTGCGCTCATAAAGGATCTGCCGCTTTCTGAAGCTCCAAATGTGTTTTGTTTAAAAATGAAATGTGGGGAGTTCTGCAGGGTTCCATATGAGAGTCCGTTTCATTTAGTGTTCAGCCTGCTGTGAAGTCAGATCTTGTACACGTCCCATCCATGTTGTTCTGAGCGTTCACTGACCACTTGACATGGAGATTGTCCTTGTGTCAGATCAGGCTGACAGACTGACCACTCAGCTGTGGCATATAAGAGGTATGCTGAATTTTTGTGTTTTATGATCTGAACTGATCCACAGTTCAGCACAATGACTTAATGCGTCGATGAAAGAGAATGGGCTCAACTTGTGTTTGTGTCTTTACCTTGGACATCTTTGCTTTTCCTTCTTCGGTTAGAAAAGCCAAGTTGTTGATCTCATTCTGAATCACAAAGTTCTGCTCCTCACGCTTAAAGTTCTGCATTTGAGAAGAGAAAGAAGCCGCACTGCTGAGACTGTCCACCCAGTGGTGGGAGGTGGATGATTTATTGAGAAGGAACACCAACATTGGACTTGCACCAGAGGATGAAGATCTCAGCAACCATCTTGAACAGTTCGGTGGAGTCTGCGTCCGGCTCCTTCAGCCATCTGGATCTGCAGGACAAAGACCCACGCCAGAGACACTGGGATCAGATGGTTCATGAACATCAAAGAGTCTTAAAAGACGACAAAATGTTTTTTTTCTCAGAATTCCTAAACTTGAGTTGAATTTTCAAGAGATTTTTTAAAGAATTTACAGAAGTAAAAGTCAGACTTTTCAGTCTTAATTTCAGTTTAGAAAGTTTAGTTTCAGTTAAGTTAGGAATTATTCAAAAATTGAGTGTTTTTATTTGTTTATAAAAAAGCCCTCCCTCCCAGGACCATCAATATCCAGGACATTTTATTCTAGTTTGGATTTTGTGATGCTTGGAATTTGTTTTTGAACAACATATTTTTCTCCTCCTGTTGTGACAAAAATAGAGAACTTTCCTTATTAAACAAATTCTAAAATGTTGACTTTTACCAGATTTTTCTTCCTGGTTTTGGGGTCTTTTTTTTGCTGCGCATCATTTTAGCTCCAGACGTCAGATAAAGTGGGTGGGTTGTACCTGTTGTTGTCCACGTATCGGATGAGCATGGGGTAGAAGGCATACAGGTCTCTGCAGAGCATCGCAAACTCATCCAGGATGAGAAGCTCCGCCTCCTGGTTGTCTCCTTTACTGTCGGCCTTCAGTAGCTCTTCTTCAGCCACGACCTGCCATGGCAGCAGAGCAGCTCAGCTCCAGCACTCAGTTTCCATACGCCCCAGTCAGAAACATCTGCGTGTAAACTGTTTTTCTGATCCATCGGAGCCGTCTGCTCACATGCACCTGTGACGCAGACTCAAGTTACTCTGGGCTCTCACCTTCACCGTCTTCTTCCGCAGTTTGTCCAGTGTGGGCAGGAAGTGGCTTCTCAACAGATCTGCTCCAGCTTTGCAGATGATTGGCTGAGAGTAGACTGAAGATCAAATCAAAAGTGAGTCTCAAAAGGGTTTGTGTTGTAAAAATGGCCTCTGTTCTTTGGAGGGTTCTGAGGATGTAGACTCAAAGGCGTACCTGCAATTCTCTTCATCCAGGGGGCGTCGTCGATACCTAGGTTGTTGTTGAGGATTTTCAGGATGTTTCCTAGAATGATGCTTAGGTGTTCAGAGGTCACCATGGTGCAGCACTCTGTATCTGGGGGAGAGTTTTCCGGACCTTTTTCCCACCAATAGGACAGGTAGTTGCAGAGCATGGGGAGGATGACCTCGATGACCTGCAGTAAACAGTTCAGAACACCAGTTGGAGTCATCTTCATTCAGTGAGTTAGTTTCTGCTGCACGTAGCAGCAAAATGACCACAAAGTCATGTTTGAACTCAAAACCACAGCTTTTACATAGCTGGTAGTCCATAGCAACCACCCCATTTTTTCATGTAGATGAAAATGTGGAGGAAGTTCCATGCCAACATAAATGTTCTCATTTTCCATGGCAACTGGGGGGAAATTCTCATGATTTGACATTCAGATCCATCAGCTTTCTCCAACTGTTTTCAGATGAGCATGAATTATGAATCTGTCTTTTTTAACTACATGGTCAGTTTTGTGTCACAGATTCAGACTCACATCCACAGATCAGGATTACCCAGAAACAGATCTGTAGACGGGATTGGATGGGAAGCGAGTAAGAACTAGTCTTTGGTTTTAGATTGCTCTATGGGATGTTCAGAGGTTATGTTCATAAGATTTTTAAACAATTATGCACTGAACAGACTTTGTTATTGTTGACTATGATGTCATCCCTGCAGATCTAAATTCTGCATGGTTGCCATGGCAAGAAGAGAAACTGAAAGCTTGTATCACGAAGCATGGATGTGATGAGGAAATTACATTAAGGATTATTTGGGGGTTGAATCAGGAAAAGTCCTTCCACATTTCCCTGAACTTGCCCTGTGATAAAGGGAAGCCTGGGTGTGAAGTGGCAGTGACTCAACCCCTCCCATACCTGCGGCATGTCGCTGTAGCGCGCTCCAGAGTCAGAGATGTCGTTGACGTCTTTGAGCAGTTTGTTCAGGCGAGGCATTTCCGGACACATCTCCTCCACCGTGTCGGGCATGCTCAGGACTGGAACAGAAACAGATCCATCCGTCAGCAAGAACCGAGGCTCCAGCTCTGCTACAGTGACGGCGGGACCGAACACTCACTGGCTCTTTCTCGGGGGGTCTTGGTATTGAAGACTGAAAGTGGGTTGTGGGCGTTGAGATGGGGCTCCAGGAAAGCTACCGGCATGGCCGCCACCAGAGTGGCCAGACTCTCACCGAGTGCTGGCAGTAGCCTGCAGACAGAAAACTGTTGGACTCTAGCACAGCTTCATGGGAAGTATAAGAGGGACTTACATTTTTTTTCTATAAAAATACTTAATTTTTTTTTTTTTTAAATTAACTAAAAGCTCTTTTGATCAATTTTGATCAGATCAACCTTTTTGATCAGATTTAAGAAGACAAAGTTCAACTTTAACCTTTTTTTTACAGACAAAATACAGAGTTAATCCTTAAATTCTGAGGCTTCAGATTTTCCTTCAGAGACTCACTCTGTAGTGATCTTTATTTCCCACATGGATAATTCTAATTTGGATAAAGACAATCACAGAATTTAAAAAAACAAAAGGTTTCTTTTATTTAATGATTATTATTTATTTTTTTCTCAGAAATAACATACAAATTTGAAAAGAAAACATTCTGTCAATATTATTCCTACATTTAAAAACTAATTCTCAACCGTAAACCAACAAGAAATACGATTTTAGTGTGATTCTTTCTGCATTAACTTTCATAGAAGGTGGTGAAGTCACTACTTTAAAACGTTTTTTGAAGTTTTCTTTCAGAACTTTGTCTTAGAGTTTAGACTTTTTTCATTTTTTACTTTCTAGCTTTAATGTCAGGACTGTTAATTCCTTCATTCATAAATGTTCAGGTGGGCTTTAGAAAGGAGAGAACAGGTTCCTATAAACCAAAAAGAGAACGTGTTCCTGCTCGGCATACAAACTTATGAAAAAAGAACATTCATAGCAGGCAGACAGTGTCGGGGCGCCAGGCGCCATCTTTCATGGTCAGTAGGGCAGTAGGCAGAAGGGTCGCACAGAAAGAACGCAGAAAATATTTACAGTGACCACAACAATGAATTCATATATAAAAACAAACTTTTTCTTTTATAATTATGATTCTTCATTGTAGTCAGATCTGTAAATAATTTTAAAAAATAGTTAAAGTTGATGTTTCTCAGATTTTTCTTTTAACTTAAGATAATACAATGCCCAACAATAATCAGAAGTCATTATAGTTAAGATATTTTCTAACTAGAACTTTCAAACTGTTATATTAACTTTATTTATGTTTACTATTATTGTTTATTAATATTGTGTCTTATTGCAAGCAGTAAGCTTTCAGCTTAATGCAGCAAACAGTTGTTCAATGAATATTCTGCGTCAGACGCCTCCTTTCTTTCTGAAGCCTCAAAGCTGTGCTTGTGAAGGCTCTTTGACCTCTGACCTCTCCACAAAAATGTTCTTTCCAGTTCCCAGAGAGTAGAAGCACATCAGGATTCTGTAGCAGGACAGCTGGACGTCGTTCACTGAAACACAGGTGAACTTTCAGAAACTCACAGCTGCTGTCTGTGAGGAACCAGACTGCCGGAGAGGAACTCACAGAGTAGATCCACACCAAACTCGTACATCCGGATGTGCTCGAAGAGTGCAGTGAGGATGGGCAGCAGTGCCACTGTCACATAGTTGATACTCTGGCTGACGCTCTTCATCTGCGCACGCGACTGCAGGAACTTCCCCAGCTTCAGCATCTCCACCAGCTTCTCCAGGTCCTCTGAGGCATTCTCAAAGAACGCCTTGAAACTGGCTTTGACCAGCTCTGAGCCGGACTTCATCATCGTCCTAAAGGAAGGAGGAGGAGGACATGCTTGGAAAACAAGCGCTTACATGTCATGATGTCCAGCTGATAAGTGTAGCTCACCTGGTGTCCAGCGAGTTTGTGAGAATGTGCAAACAGCTGACCATCATGGCAGAGTCGCTCCCTGTAACAGAGACATTACTGCAGACGCTGCAAGATTTCAGAAAGCACACAGAAGTGCGGTCAGCTTACCAAAGAGAGAAATCCTGTGTCTGACCAGAGCAGCCAGCTTACAGAACAGGCTGGAGGGAGAAGAAGAGGACAGAGATGAAGGAGAACTCGCAGTTCAGGAGGAGCAGATCCAAAAATACAAAGAAAGGTAAAGGCGCCAACTGGACTGGTGTGTGCAGGTCACCTGGTCACCATCTCCTTCTCCTTGTTGGAGGCACAGCCGCAGCTGCTCAGGTTCTTGCTGGGTGTGGACAGGAAGTAGAGGCAGTGGTTCTTGAAGGTTTGGTCAATCATGGGGAGCAGCACCTAAAGAAGAGGAGGTTCATGAGTGACCACAGGTCTGTGTGAGACTCGCTGGATTAGAGTTGCACCAATGAGAACAGTTTTCCTTTAATACTTTAAAATGCAGTTAAATGACGGTTTCCCATGAACCTAATGATGTTGACAAAAACCTGGGACCTGTGTAATGTCTAGAGATGTTTCCAAACTTCTAAGTGACCTCACAGCTGGGTTTGTACTCATTTAAACTCACGACTTCACTGGAAACTCCTTCATTTCCAAAAAATCTGGAGAACAAAAGGAGGCTATTTTAAAGCAGATGAAAACTACTGTATATCAATAGGCCACGCCCCCAATGTGCACATTTTTGGCTGGCACATTTGTGTGGCTGCGGTTTGAGAAATCCACCTGTGCAGCTGCAGATCGAGCGTCATGTCTATGCAGCTGCAGTTTGATTGACGCGTCTGTGGTCTGCAGATCAGATGTGGTTGAGTTTTTTTTTCCACAATTATCAAATGATCTCTTTTTTTTTGTTTAGATAAAAGTTCAACCAGTACAGAAGATGAAGAACAAGCACCTAGCTCTGACCAACCTTAGCAAAGAACTTGATTTCCTGGTCATGCGGGGACTTGTCCGTCTTTCCGCTGGTGGCCATGGCCTCTGTAGTGAAGGTCAGCGAGCAGGTCAGCATCAGACCTCATGATCCTGCTTAACAGAGACCCAGACTCACCCAGATGAGCGATGAACTCCTGAGCAGAGTCCACGTATTTCAGGAGTCTCTTGAGGAACTTGAAGGAAAAACGCTTCTCCATGGAAGACGAGTCGAGCTCCAGGTCCTTTAGCCCTCTGTGGCACACAAAAATCATAATATAATTGATCATTCAGACTGGTCGATGGACCATCAGACAGTTATGTGTTTACAGAAGCTGAAGGTCACAGAGACTCACCTTGTGATGGCATAGCCACTTATCTGCAGGAACTTGAAGAGCTCCTGAGCCTTCTCTCTGTCTCTGTACTTCTCTTTAGCAGTCAGGGTGTCGTATGGCACAAGCAGCGGGTGAGCGCCCCCTCCTGCTCAGTTAGAAACAATCATTTTGAGATCTTTTACATAAAAATGACTGGAATTTGAACCTGTTTCCACTGCAGCACCTTTGTTCTGCAGCTCTGTTTTCTTCTTCTTGGCCCAGATGTTGTGATAATTCTCTGCAACCACCTCCACCATGCCCTGCAGGAGCAGAGACTCCTCGGGAGTTTTTATTGCTTTCATTCGTCATTCTTTCATGTACATTTGATGAGACAAGGGAAACTAACCTGCAACTCTCGAGACAAAGTGATGTTATGGAGGTCCATGGGGACAGGACTGAATCCGTCACCCTGCAGAGGCAGAATTATAGAAAAAAATATGTAAAAAGGGAAGAAAAAAACCCAGCAAAAACAGCACACGTTTGATTAAAAACATAGAGGAGCAATTTTTAAATATACTCTGAGAAATGCATGAAAAGATAGGATGTTGAATAATTAAAAAATACATGTTTATACAGTCAAAAATTTTACATGTAAGCACAACCAATGAGCTAAATGTATTATTATGTTAATTCCTTATGTAAAACAACCCCAAAGTAATTTTTGATCCATTCTAGCATCTTTGAATCTCTGCTCTCTGAGAACCAGCCCCTCTCATTCCACAAAAACAAGTGGATCCTCACATTGTGACATAGACAAATGAGAACAGCCTCTTCCATGAAGAGTCAGCGCTGCCGACTGCCGAAGACTTATTTGAGGACGGAAGGCATCTGTCCTGATGAAAGACGTCTGTCCCTATGGAAGACGTTTATCGTGATATGTGTTCCGATGAAAGACATTGATCCAGATGTAAGACGTCTGTCATGATAGAAGACGTGTGCTCCAATGGAAGATCTCTGACATGACGGAAAGTGTCAGTTCAAATCAAAGACGTCTATCCTGATTGAAGATGTTTGTCATGACGAAGACATTGGTTCTGATGGAAGATGTCTGTCCTGAATGAAGAGGTCTGTTTACATCAAAGACATTTGTCCTTCTCAACATTCAGGTGTAGTTTATCTTTTTTTAACACAAGAAAGAGAAGGGGTCTCCTCCTCCAGCTTCACAAACTGCCCACATTCACACATTGGTGGAGTCATGCTGGAACCAATACCATTTTAACTCCCTGCTGAAAATCTCTTTGACTCTCATGTGAGGGCAGAGCATTCATTGATCTTTAGGTGATAGGTTAACCGCTCCACCTGAGGCAGGGATGAAAACAAACATTTTAAGATGGACCTGCGACTCTGAGAGGCATCTCTGCTTTTCACTCTCTCGTTGCTGGAACATGGCTTCTCCCTCCTTGGTCCTCTCGATGTTCCAGCCCATGGCCAGCATGCTCTTCAGCGCCTCCCTCACAGGCCAGCGATATGTCTCCCTTTCCTGCAGATGCACACACAGCCGTCACTCTGGAGATTCTTTTTTTAGACCCTCTCGGCTCTCTGGTGTTCAGCAGCTGTTACCTTCTCACTCAGAGCTTTGAAAGGCTTGAGCAGTGGATGGGCTTTGACCTGGTCGTCCAGACTGTCTCCATGTTTCCAGCCTGCAGACATCTACAACAACAGCCTCATCATTATGAAAGCTCAGTTTTTCATCCTGACACTTGGACGACGAGGACATACTTTCTCTGAGCTCCACTTATCATGGCAGTGCTCCGCGTACTTGTTGGCAACGTACTCCAGTTTTTCAGGAAGGGAGATGCTGAAACAAGAAACAGTTTTATCAGAGACAGGACGTCGGGGGGGTGGGGGGCTTTAACGCTGTAGAAATGACTGACTTGGTTGTGCTGATGGGTTTGGGGTCGAAATTGCCCTGCGCATCCACTGATCCTTGTTTCTCCAGACTCGCCGCTAAGCTGGTGTCCACAATGTCTGGCGGCAGTGCACCGGCGATGGCACACAGGCACGATTTGGCCATTTTGAAGAGTTCAGCGTCGTACTTCTACACATTCAGTGGACAGACGGACAGAGGGGTTTATACTGCAGACTCCTGCACGAATGAAGGAGGAGGATGAGGAATCAAACATTGAAGTTGCAGTCTGACTGCTGAATGATTCATCTGCCTTCGTCTGCCTGCTGCTCATGGAGATCTCACTTCACTGCCTCTGACAAATGGCTCTCTGGAGACTCAGCTGTTTCATGAAAGCAAACATCTTTTCAGAAAGTCCAATAACTATACTGACTTATTTTAACAGGATAACAAAGGAAAACTACAACTTCCCTGGCTAAGCTTGACAAAACTCATACTGATAAATGAGTCACAATATTAATAAACAGCAACAGTAAACATCGATAAAGTATAACAGTTTCAAAGTTAAGTTCTGAAAGAAAGAATCTTTACTATAATGACTTCTGACAAAACTTGAAAAAAAATGTTTGTGCAAAGAGAGCAAAAACATAGCCCTGTCTTTGCTAAATGTAAGAAAACAAAACAAAACTGTTTTTCTGTATGAATGAGGCAAGAGTGGATTTTAATCGCTGCCAAAACATTTTCAGAGTTACCAATAAAATAACAAAAGATATAACATCAGGTTATTGTAGGCCGGTCTAATCCTAATCCATCATAACTTAAAACTTGCATAATTCTCTGTGTAAATCTTTAATCTTGTCTTTTTATCTGGTTCTTCTAGGGGCTGATTTCAGGTTTGCTCTGAAATATCATCTCAAACACACCATCAGCTGTCTGCTAATTGGTTTAGTGTTCAAGGGTGGAACCTGACACTGACTCCAGAAACAGAAACATGTAAATTCACACTAAAGTACATTCATGTTTCAGGTACAAAGTCATTTTTCTAATAGTAGACCTTTGGTTTGCAGCCAGATTTTGTTTGATCATTGAACCTTTGCAGGAGCCAATCTAATATTTTTTCCGGAACAATTTTCATTTTGGCCGTAAAAAAGGGAAATTTTATTTCTATTATTATCTTCTTCTATTCTTTTAAGAACATTGTACCCAGTGAAAGTGGTGAAGCGTTTTCATGAAACAAAAAGCATTGCAGTCCAGTAGGGGGCAGCAGTGAGAACAGAACATGTTTACGAAAGTACCTTCTGAGACAGCGAGTCAAAAATTCCCCAGAAGAGTTTCTTAGTGAGCAGGAGCTCCTCTTCAGAAGCGATGCCAAAGCTGCCCATACCTGATGGCAGACAGTAGTACTTCCAATTCTGCTCATAGTGGTTGGTCAACAGCTGCAGATCAAAGAAAGATCAGCATTTAAAATGAGTGAAGGTGACTTAACTTCATGGTGCAGCTAAAATGAACTCTCAATCCAGTCTTTAAAAACACATTAGAAGAGGCAGAAGCAGCAGCACAGAACATAGTCAAACCTCTGAAACATCCTTACAATCAGTGCAGGGATGTAACTGATTGAAAAGTCTTCAAACTGACCAGACTGAAATAAGTCAATCTAAAAAACATCTAGAGTTGCCCTTCTCAGAGGAACAACAGCAACTTACGATAAACAATGCAGAACCAACAGAGCAAACGTTCAAACTTCCTCTTCTGATTTGTAAACAGACTTTCCCGTAAGTTATTAGTCCATTATTTCACCACTGAACCTGAGAACTGTTTAGAATGTTTAGAATTCACAGGAGTTTCCAACAGATCAATTCAGAGGACAATCATTGTGTACTTTTGGAAAAAAAGTGGGCAAGGCAAATCAACTTTACTGCAAATGACCAGTCTTTATGACTCACTTAAATTCCATCGATTTGACACGACACAGCTATCAAATATGAATTTCTCAAACATCTAACGAGAAGAAAAGCCATTTTTTTAAGCATTATGGTGAAAATGTGACAGGCAAACAAACCCAAGAACTTCATCTGGAATTGTTTTAGAGAAAATGTAGTCAGCAGAGAAACAGTCAGAGCTTAACAGAACAAACTGCAGCCAAGAGCCAGGTGGACTACGGGTCAGAATTCTCTGTTCCTCTTTTGGAAGACAAAGTTTTGTTTTGTGTGTTTGTGGGAATGAACCTGCCTGTCAAACTGAGACAACTGAAGAGCATGGTGGAGTAAGAACCGTGGTATGGGACTGTGTGTCAGGGTTTAGATGCAAAATGACCTGACTTAAATCTATTGAAAAGTTTGTAGGTTCAGTCCTGATCTCAGAAATGAAACACCTTTTAGCTGTATTTAAAGTTTTTACATAAGCTGTCTAAAAGCAAAAATGAATCATTTCTAGGTTGGTATAAAGTGTTCAAATGAAATCAACAGAATTCTATCTACCTACATTTTTAAAATTCAAAAATGACCCCAGTTGTTTTAAATAGTGCACAGTTACTTAAACTAAATAATATGAAAAAGGAACAAAACATATTAGTGGATTATTAAACAAAGGAAAAGCTAGAGAATAAAGATTAGGCATAAAAGTAATATAACATTGAAAAATGATTAACTCCACTATGAATGAAAGATGAATGCAAATAAAAAAGTCATAAGAAAGAAAAAACATGATTTAAGCCAGATATAATAATAGCAAAGAGGATAAAGTGTCCATTAATAATTTTCAAGATTTTACTTTGGAACTAAATCTAAACTGAAAAAAACTCTCAGAGACCTGTCAATTTCTAAAGACCCATTCCGAAGAAAACTGTGTTTTGGGTGTTTTTACATGTTCGTGTGGCATTTTTGTGATGATGGAGGACATAAATAAAGAAGATTAGGATTAAAACTGTTTTTCTGAGTATTTCTTATTAGAAATCATTGTGAATCATAATAGATAAAATACATCTCTGGGATCCTCAACAGTCCAGTATGAATGCAGCTGGGGAACATGGTGAACATGTTTCAGTCTCACCCGCAGAGGTATCTTGCAGTATTCTGTAAGCATCGGAACGTCAAATACCAGCCGCCTGAGCAGCTGCTGCATCATGGAGGGACGCAGATGTCTGAGAAAAGAAGACAAACGTCACGTTTTCTTCATCATGCACAGCCAGAGGACAGCTCCTCTGTCCAAAATAAGGGACAGTTTTTCATCATCAAAAGGACTCGTCTGCAGCTGTGAAGCCTGAGAGGACATACTTGCAGATGGTAAGAAGACAGTCCTCGATGGCGTCCCTCTGGGCTTTGGTGAGCGAGCGACCTTTCGATAGACGGTAGATGGTCTCCAGCGTGGAGTCCACCAGCTGAGCGTAATGCTCAGTGTTGGCAAACAGGGCAGCGCAGCGCGTCAGCAAAGGCAGCAGCGCTGAGCCAATATACCTGTTCATGGCCAGAGCTGTCTCTGTGGTGCTCAGCACCTCCTGAGGGTCAGAAGATCCAACAGACATACTGTAAGGAGATGGAGTTTATCATGTTCTTAATGAGACAGTCGTTTACATTTCAGTCTAAATGAACCAGAGAGCAGGAAAGATCAGGACTCACAGTGTCCAGAGACGCAGAGGCTTTCAGGTCAGGGAGGAAGCCGACCTCCAACAGCTGGAGCAGGAAGCTCTGGTCCTCAATGCCGTAGACTCTGTCTAGGAAAAGCACCATGGGGGCCTTGTGGTCCGGACAGAGAGAAGCAGACATGTCCGGTTCTGTCACGGTGCCATCTGTGGGTCGAATGTAGTTTCAGGAGAATGTTTTCACAGGTTATCAATGGTCTGCATCTGCATACCTCTATGAACCACCGGCATGTTGAGGGGAATGCTGATGATGCCGACCAGGTCAGAGGTGGGAACCAGAGAGCGCAGGATGGCCCGGATACGCAGCGCCTCCCCTTTACCAGCATTGATGAGCTGCAGCAGAGGTTAGAAAAACCACAAAAAGGTCTCCAGTGACTTTCAGACTGAATATTCATGTCAGAAAGAGACTAAAACTGACTTAATCAAAACAAAGCCATTGAATGGAAATAAATTGAATGCTTATGTGACTGGCTGATAAAAATTGACCAATCACAGCAGATCAGGTAGTCATGAAACTGACACCACACTCTTTAAGTCAGTAGGTGTTTTGACTTTCTGTCTCCATGTTGTCAAAAACAGTCTGCAAAAGCTGCTCTAGTTGAAGAAGATGTACATCATGTCGAGGAGAGTGGTGATGTTTTGCTTCAAGCCAGCAGAGAATTGATCTGCACATGAGCAAGAACACTTCTGCTCAACATTAAGCGCCCAAGATACAATCCGAGGATTTTTTAAAAGAAAATCTATGTGACACACTTCCCAAATTTAAAGACAAACAAGAAGTATCAAAGGTTGTAATTTCTTAAATGACCACTAGAGGCTGGTTTCAGAAATGCCACATTTTTTCTTAATTTCAATGTTTAAAAGTCTGACTTTACACTAAAAACACACTCATGCAGTTTTTGTTATTATTCAATATTTATCAACTGTTTTGCTGACTGTAAAGGTGGTTGGAATCAAAACTCACTTTTGACATGGTGTGTGTGTATGTGAGTGTGTATGCATACATATGTGAGTGTGCATGAGTGTGTGTGTGTGCGCGTGCATATATGTGTGTGTTTTTGTGCGTGTGTTGGTATTTCTGACACTGTGAGGACAATGGTCTTCTTATACAGTCATGGGATGGGGACTAGTTTCAGAGTGGGTATCAAAATGTGTGCACCTATGTGTGTGCGTGTGTGTGTGTGTGTGTGCTTATGTGTGAATGTTTGAGTATGCACCTATGCATGTGTATGCGTGTCTGTTTGTTTGCATGTGCGTGCATTTGTGTACATGCAAGCTTGTGTTTGCAGTGATCTCTACAAATCTTCAGAATGTTATAAAGCACCATAGACCTTATAACTGTGTGATGATCGAATGTTCTCCAAATTGATTCTTCAAGTCAATTTCCCATTTTTATCTCAATGATGGATTTAGAAAAAAGCCTCACATGCATCTCTGGAGCACAGCGTCCCAGAAGGTCAATGAGGGCAGAGTAGAAGGACATGATGGCGTTTCCCATGTGAATAACTTCTTCTTCCTCCTCAGCAGACCTGAAACAGTGTCCTTGAGAGTCAAAGTCATTGACCATTTATAGGCAAGTCTAAATTGCAACTGTTTTACACAGCTGCTAGACACGGAAGGCAGAAAGACGGTGCATCTTTGCTTTCTTTTTTTTCACATTGCACTTTCCAGGGCAGCTTGTTCCCGTTTACACACAGGTCAGGGTTTACAGAACTGAAGCTGCAGTCACATTTTATATAAAATAACAACTGTCTATGTGGTATCAGAAAATTGTTTTAAAAAAAGTTATTTTCATTTTGACAGACTGGTGAAAATTAAAAAGGCAAGAACATTAAAGTTTTTTTCTTTTCTTTTTTTGCCCTCTATGGCTTTAATAAGCGCTTTATCGAACTGTGTTGAACTGGAGAAAATTTTGAGCATTAAGTGAAGTAAATGTCAATTTTATAATTAAACTTCTTTATTAGTAAGATTTTTTTTTTTTTTTACATTTTGATTTGATGTTATATCTTCAAATAAAAAGCCAAGATTAAAATATCAATCAACATGTCTTAAAAAATATTAGGACGTAATCCAGTATGGTATACTCCCACTCTTTAAAATGAATACAAAAAAAGAAATTATCACAGTTCAAAGTGTGTTGGATTTTTGAAAATGGCGTCCTGCTGTAAAAAAACAAAAAAAAAACATTCTGAACTGTTTTTGAAGCTGTCAGTAAAATCTGAGGATGTTTATGTTTTTTTTTTTTTTTTTTTTTATACAGAGTTTTGCATTTAGGCTTCCATACGAATGGAACATGCACTGCCTTTGATCCGTTTCTATGACAACCTATAGAGAAGACGAATAACAAGAAGAGCCTCAGCCTGCACATAAATTTCATATTTAATTCATTTTTACTTCACTGCTGTGATACAGTTGTGAGAAATATGAGCTAAAATTAATATTAAATAAAAACCTTTAGAATTTCATAGGATTTTTTTTATTTTCGTCCACCAGGTGGAACTATTTAGAAACGTAAAACACCCTAAAAATGTTTTAACTTTTTATGTTATATTTCTAAGTATGTATTTGTACTCAAGTGATACAAAGATGTTGTATTGGATGTTGTTATTAATAAAGTTACCAAATTTAAAAAAAAAGTGGGACTGTTAATAAACTTGCATAAATTATATTTTAAAACTACATTTCTGGTATTTGAAGTTTGAAAACTGGACATTTTTGTAAAAAATATTATTGTTTTAAAGCGTTTTGTTAGACTATGATATTTTTTCATCTGCAGAAACAAACTACTAAGAATGATGAAAAGTATCAACAGCAGCCTGAAGCGGGTGCTTAGACTTATACCCAGCAGCGTCTCCAGTGGGGGTCTTGGGCAGGTCCAGAGCAGGATCCTCAGAAATCTTGATGGCTTCCTTCATGGCAGCCAACAAACCCTGGCCCCCTTCCCCCCGTAGGGCGGGCCCAAAACACTCAGGGTGCCTGATCAGCAGCTTCACCACAACGTTGGCGTTTTCCTCCACGCTTTCACCTGGAACAAAGGAAGTCCTTCACATCAGCCTCTGTAGTACGTCAGACTTCCATCAGCTTCACAGAAAAGATGTCCAAAGTCAGCCAGAACTTCTGGAAGCAGCACTCAGCACCTCCTTGGAGCTCTGGTGCATTTTTCATCCAGGAAAAGCTGACTCATTTCTCAGCTTCTTGACAGTCATCCCTTTCTACATCATCTCAATTCTGTCAGAATGGAGGAGTCACTCTAGCTCGTTCAAACTCTAGTTCTGACAAATAATGGGTCCCACAGGAGCCATGAAAGGTCACACAGGAGAAGCTCATCTTTCGTTGGCTGATCAGTCATTGCTTTCTAAAAACCATTGTGTTGTTTTAGGAACAAACAAATGGGCTTTCAGCTTTGATTAAGTCAGGATTTTTCAGAACAACAGCAAAAAGTCATGTAAATTTAGGTCATATGATCTAATGACTGTCCTGCTCATCCAGAAAAGGTCACACTGATGCTGAGTCTAGTTGGCGTTAGTAAAACCTTTGCTGTGGTCTCGCTTACAGCCCCTCACAACTCCAATCTAACATTAATGATACAAAAAAATGGTGAGCAATAATGAAGCTATCCAGCTGTACAGTTTTGAGCCAGATTCCAGCTCAGATGAGGAAAATGAAGACATACATGGATCTAGTCATCGACAAGTGGATGCTTCAGAATCGAGCGGAGCATAGAGCTTGTGGCCTGACCACTGTAGCAGCTGCGTCATAGGTACAACTAATATTACAACATACCACTGCATTTTTTTCGCTCATAGAAAAAAACGGTTACAAGGTTAACAACTGTTACATGTTAAATTGCTTTAATAGCAGATGTTGACGTGATCAGCATGTGCCCTGCTTGGAAAAAGGTTGTAACGAAAACAAAACTATTGTTTAGTTTATCATTCCAAACTGGATTTTATATAAACTGATCATTAAGTGAATTTACAAACAAAATTGATTCACTGTCATGTATATGTTTAACACAATATGAAACTGGTCATTTCCTCCAGCCTTAGTGGTTGCTAAATTGTTTACACTTGAAACTTTTTTTTTCCTTTTATCAATGTAATACAGAGGCTAAAAATGCAAGTCTCACTGCTCCAACAGTCTTTATAATATGTATGCTGTCTTTATTATGTCTGGACATTTTCATCACAGAGTTCTGTCAATGTCAGTTAACTCTTTCATTGAATCAGTAAATGTTGATCTAAGCTAACATTTCTGAAACTATTCAGTTCAGTTAATTAATGAGCCTTCCAGTCAAGCGTGAACACCTCAAGGTGCTTCACAGAAAAAGTCAACAAAAGATAGAAAATCGATGTCACAGAGCATTGGTCAGCGCGTGATGTCAGAGGATGCAAGTTCTGTGACAGACAGACGTACCATTACAGAAGACGGCGAACCTCAGGAAAGACAGGTAACGTTCTCCCTCTATGGGGTTCCAGCCAATGTCAGGGTAACCTTTAGCAACCAGCATGGCACAGCTCTGCAGGCCACATCCCGCCAAGTATGTCACCACCTGCACATAAACAGAGCTGCTGCAGTGAGGAAGGGTTTATACTAAGCAACTGAAAGACACAAAACTGGATTCAATTTTCTTTCATTTATGGTGAATCCAACATTTAAAAAGAAAAACTTGAACGTAGAGCTGACACTAGTAGATGTAAATGAAAGTAAAAAAAGCTGTTTTTCTGGGTTGAGACCAACCTTCTCCAGGTCAGGCTCCTCCAGAGCCAGAGCCAGGCCGTTGTTGTCCATGACCGATGAGGCTGCAACGTCAAGCGGAGTGGAACCACGCATGGCTTCAGAGGCTGAACATAAAAAAAGAGAGCAAACCAGTCAGCGGACACACAGACACTCCTGTCTGCACAGGTTTAAATAAAGATTTTACAAAAACGTTATAAGCAGGTTCAGTCAGGAAACAATTGCTCATCTAAAAAGTTTATTCTTTGGATGCCAGGTGTCAGCACGTTTTGTGCACTTTTTCAAGCTTTTCAGAACCTTAAAACAGATTTAGTAAAATAGATTAAGACAGATCACTTTGACCACAAACCCCCCCCAAATCCTGTTCTGTCGTTAAACAGAAGAACTTTTATGGGGCAAAAAAGAAAAAAAAAAAAAAGAAAAATGTTTCTGATTTGCTTCAATAATTTATGTATTAACACAGTAATCATAACATTAAATACAAATCTTTTAAACATTTAGTAAAATTGCAAAAGAGCACTTTCTACTTTCTGTATAAATTATTTTTGAGAGATTTTTCCACTTTTAAAGTTTAACACACAAATACTTGACTGAATATGCTGGATTTATTGTTTTTTTTGTGAAAAAAAAGTAACTAGTTTGTGGTTTGGTTCACATTCTACCACATAGAGAAGCACTGAAGCCTCAACGAGGCCTGGAGCTTCACAGAGCAACGTCACATGGACTCACCCAGACCCACACTGCTGTTCTCAAGCAAGTAGCTCAGGTGGTCAAACATAGCTTTCTGGTTCTGCCGGCTGATGCGGCAGAAGTAACACAGGAAACGACAGCAGCTGGCAACCATCTTTGGGAAGGCAATCTTCTGATGAAGAAAACAAAGATACACCACATCTCAACAACAACGAGAACTCCAAAATATCAATCCTCATTTATAAACCCGTTTTCGAGGTTGCTAGAGCCTATCCCAGTCACTGTTGGGTGAATCTGAGGTAAATCAGTCCATCACAGGGCAGAACTAAAAATATGTGACAGATAAATAGTCAACGTATCATCAAATCTCCTTGGAGAATTCAAGAATTGTTTGTCTTCTGGGCTTTTAA
Organism: Adrianichthys oophorus; assembly: GCA_036245035.1. Lineage (NCBI taxonomy): Eukaryota > Metazoa > Chordata > Actinopteri > Beloniformes > Adrianichthyidae > Adrianichthys > Adrianichthys oophorus. The sequence goes on from BSAI01000101.1 coordinate 11,123,644, forward strand.
AGTTGGCAAAAGTTGACCCTGTGGGTTTTTCAAGGTTAAACTTACAGCAGAGGAACAGAAGTGTCCTCTCATTGAGTTTGTGGGATTATCCAAAGCAGGGGTCTTGAAATCCAGGCCTCGAGGGCCAGTGTCCTACATGTTTTCCAACTAACTTGCCATTCAAACTTCTTATTGGCCAAACACACCTGATCCAGGTTATTAGAAGCAGAGAAGGAAGGGGGCCTGGAAAACCAGAAGGAGGCTGGCCCTTGAGGCCTGGATTTGGGCACCGCTGATCTTAAGGCTTACACTTTAAACCCCCCCCCCCCCGTCCCTGGCATCTGTTGCTGTTTCAGAAGTAAGTACTAATTGTTGCTGTTTCGCCATATTCCAATAGAGGCTGATTTCAAATGGGAGTAATTTGCTATTGACTCCCTTCTTAATAAGTAAGAATAATAAGAATAATAATAACTTTCTACAAAAGACAAAATTTTGTGCATCCTGGTCACATAAATCTGTTATCTGTTAATAACAACTGAATGGGTTTTCGGGGCCTAGGGGTACTCAAAATCTGATTTCCTTTTTCTTTTTCTTCTTGAATTAAAATTTCTGCATTACTAAAGGCGCGTTCTTTTGTTTAGTGGGTGGGCGGAGCAATGACTTTCACCCATTTTCCGACCATTGTTGAGGAGGGTGGAATAAACTAGTCCATACAGTGGTCCTGCTTCAGTCTTCATTTTCCTTGATGTGAGTGACATCCAATCAGTGTGACATCCAGTGTGTTTATGATGATGTTAGAGATTTTATGATTTTTATTATTCTGTTTTCTTTTATTCCTGTAAGATAAGCTTAAGTCTTGAGGTATATTAATCAAGAACTGCTGTGTGTTTGTGTGTGTGTTTTAAAAACAAGACTCTTTGTGCTCACTGTGTCTCCCCAGCACCTGGAGGAGGTTTGCTACTGCATGCCAACAGACAGTTGTAGAGTGTGTGAACCACCTTAACCTTGTGTTGAATGAATGCAGCACTTTGTTTTTATCTCTCCCGGTGCAGCTGGTAAAAGACAACTTCCTCTCTTCATTTGTGTGAGCCCTGGTTCTCATGGATTTTTATTAATTCAAAGACTGTGTTTTAAACCCAACAGACCCTTATCTCAGGAAGGGGCACGGTTTACCCCTCCTTTTTCTACCTACTGCTTCAGCCAAGCTCTCGTCTCCCCTCCCTTAGTGGCTGAATCAGCATGTAACTAGGGTGTTCCCTTTTAATAAAAGAAGCAGGGGGAGACTGAGGTCCCCAGAGTGTTTGGAGGAGCTTGTAACTGAGTGATCTCTGACACTCTCCCTGCAGGTGAAAACCATACTCAACTCTCTTGTGTTTCTTTGCAGATTTACTAATGTTTGGGTTTTGAACCTAACAGATGATCATATTATTCTATTATTGTTGAAGAAAATATATATTTTATTGTCATTCTAACTGCTTTTTCTTTTGTACTGTGTTTGAATTCTGTTTGGATTATTTACAAAGTCTAAAGACGCCCCCCTTCAAGCACACAAAAATTCTCATGCACCATTCTGGGAACTTCCCATCTGTGTACCTTAGATTCAACCTCCCCTTTTGTATTATTACGGTTTTCTTTTAAACTGAATAAAAAAGGGTGTCTTTGCACGCAATGCTCAGAGTTGCTTTGGCAGGTAGACTGAGTTCTTCGCCAGTCACAGGCAGTGTTGGGGTAATGGATTACAAAGTAACAAATTACTATAATTTAATTACTTTTGTCAGTAATAGAATAACATAATGAATTACAGTTCAAATTCAGCAATTAATTACAGTTACTGAACTATAGAAACCCTCGTGAAATGTTCTTTTTTAAATGGAAATATGGAAATAACTGCACTTTTCCATGACATTGTAATTTTTTGAAAAGGGTCCATGTATATAACCTTAATGGTAGCTTATAAAGTGACTTTTGTCATTAACTGGCCCAGCGGTAACGGGAACTATGTAGCTCTGACAACAGAGCTGATTGGGTTCTCATCAGTCTTGAACACACGGAGTGTTTACCTGGGATTTGTCTCCTCCTAGAACATTGACCATGACCTCCATCACGGTCTCATGCATGCCCAGAACCCGCATCAGATTAGGATGCTGGTAGAAAACTTTATTGTTCATGATGTCCCTAAGAACACAAGCAAACGTTGCGTCAAGGTCATGGTGTAGCACCATTCATCATCCTGCAGCAGCACATGGAAGTCTGGGAGTTCTGCTAAGGTAATGCCTGAACATTTAAAGGGAACAAGTGTGGCCTTCAGAATGCACATTCCTCACCCAAGCCCATCAATCATCAGCTTCTCCTCCTCCTTCCCCATGCGCACTGACAGCAGAGACCGGATCTGACCCAGAGAGGCCAGCAGGTTGATGGCGTCCTGCACAGACGCGGCGCTGATGGTGTAAGACTTTTTCATGGCACGGAGCAGCTCTCCAATGCCATCGTACTGCCTCCTCAGCAAGCTGAACATAACCCTGACCAGCTCGGGGTCCTGGGTGTGGGACTCTTGCGCCCAACTCGTTATAGTTTGAGAAATCAGCTCCTTCAAGTTAGCTGTGGAAGAAGGTTAAAGTAAAAGTCAAATGTGAAGCAGGTTCTTGCTTATCTTAGCGAGTTTGTGGCTAAAAACACATTTAAGTCCCATTCCAATCTTTTATTCAAAGCGTTCATAGTGGTCTTTTAATTATGATTATGTCATTTTTAGACAAAATCAGGAAACTTGTATCATTTTCTAGAACAGTTTATGCAGAGTGATAGGAGTTCATTAGAAATTCATCTCTGAGTTGAGGGCGGTACCGTTGGTGCAGAGTAAATCTACCCCCATTTCCCGTCACTTGTAGATGAGAGCTTTCTGTCTACACACTCTCCTGTTAGCTTACAGCCCCTCACAACCACAACCTAACAATGCCTAACATTGCAACAAAAATGGCAATGAGCTGTCCAGCCGTACACTTTTGAGCCAGATGCTAGCTCGAACAAGGAAAAGGAAGACGTTCATGGATCTATTTGTCAACAAGTGGATGCATCAGAATGGAGCAAGGAACTTGTGATCCAACCAGCATAATTTCTACGTCTAAAAGAAACTTTTTTTTTTTTTATAAATGGCATTTTTTTCCTCTGCTCCTGATTTACAAGGATGTTAATAAGGACTATTCAGAAATGCTACTTTGAGCTTAATTTTCTTTTTTAATGGCCTCCATCATAGGAAAAAATACAAAAAAAAAACGTGTTTAAAAACACCATAAACACAATTTTTCTGAGTGAATTTAAAATTACATGAACTACATGTTTCACACCTTCATTAAAAAGAGCAGAGGTTGCTTGGCGTGTAAATGTGTTACAGATCAGAGCAGACAGGACTCAAAAAGAAGAAGCCTTCATTTTACTTTCAAGAATCAGCTTTCTTTTAGAAAGAACGAATTGTTTACAGATGATGCTGTTATTTATTTTTCAGGACTCTGTGGTTTATTGGAATACACTCGAAGACACTGTGTTTAGATCCCTGGAAAATTAGGAGAAGAAAAGATCTGTTAGGTTTAAAAGATCCTCTCTGTTCAGGTTTCTGGCATTATCAGACTGAAGACGCCAAACAACACTTGCTGGTTTACTGATTTCATCAAAACTGTTTGTTAATTTTGTTTTACAAAATGAAAAATATGCTTTGTTTTGTCCTGTTTTATATTTTTAAAAATAATTGTCTTGTTTTGCGTTTGAATTTAAATTTTTCTGTTTATATTTTTGTCCGTTTCGTCAGCAGATGCAGACTGATAAACATAAGCACAGCAATTTGGCTTCATTTTTACAAAGGACATGAAGAATGAGGCAGACATCATCAGTTTTACCTAGGTAATCCACATGTTGCATTTTACTTTGAAAATCGAACTAAATTCATCTAAAAAACAAGTAATTTTTGTCAATTTATTGTGCCACAAAACTCAAAAGAACACCAGTATTTTTTGGTTCTTTTTTTTTTTTTTGCTCTGATATAAAGGTGTAAATCTAGATTATTAATCCCACCGATTTCTAAAAAAATGTTAAAACAATTTAAACTAAATTATTAGATTTAATACCAATAAAGAGAAAACAATGGCTATAAAATTCTTCTTCTTCCTTCAAAGGTTGAATAAATATTACTATTTTCATCAGAAACATCATTCACTGATGAGTTTTTCCAGTGAAAGAAGCTGAAGTTGGAATATATTCCCCTTAAATTAAATGCTAAACCTCTCAGATGGAGCTAAGCACACTAATAATCTTAACCAATGTTAAAAGTTAGCAAGGGAAAGTGTTAACTGGATTATTGTGTTTCATTAAGCACAGAGTTCCCTGAAATCTATAAAAAAGAGGATCAATTTAGTAAACCTGCAAGTTTAGTTTTCTAATAATAAATATGAAAACAAAAGCTTTCATCACTCTCCTTCCTTCTTGGAATGTTCATGATGAAAGCTCTCTGAAGACCCTCAGACAGAACCGGCTGACGTCTATCTCCTGTTCTGACAACATACAGATCCTCCAGAAACTTTGACTGTAAATGTCAGTTAAATAGAAAATGAAGAGCGGAAGTTTCCGTCTGAGAGCAGATTTTTCTGTCGCACGTGCCGGTGTAAAGAGACAGCACCTGAAGAACGCACCGCTTGCAAATTTAAGCCACAACGGTTGAAAGACACTTACTTGGAGCTGCTTGCTCTGTTTCCGTGGGTTCCTCCGCTGCTTTCTGAGGCGGCCCTTTGATTTTGTAGAGCAAAGCCAGGAGTCGGCCTTTTATCGAGGTGTCCGGTTCCTCCTCCTCTTCCTCCATCGGGATTCCTGTGGATGAAAGCTCATTTATGAGACTCCCAGGCTTAAATACAGAAACCTAAGGAGAAATTCAAAAGAGCATCATCAGTGCAAATCTGCAGTACAGTTCTCTCTGATTTCATCAGGATAAACTCCTGCAGTGAAACCACAGAAAGTGCATGGCCGTCTGAGAGCTGCAGGTCTGCAGGCGAGCCTGTACCACAGTGCAGCCGCAGCTCCTCGTGGAAGGCATTGAGCTCGTCCTGGATCTCCTCGGGACACGGGCAGTCCTCTCCTGCGCTGAAGTTTAGCAGAATGTTGATCTGCAGGAGACAGACCAGCACAAACACACCAATGTGAAAAACACTGAACACTTTAACCTCCACGAACCTCACAGCCCAGGGTCAACAAAAACACTTTTTTTCTATAAATTTCTGTAGCATATAGTGACAAAACTAAAGAAAACGGTTGCATTGATTCGAAGGGAATTGAAGGGAATTCCACTAACCAGCATCAATCAGTTTGAGTAAATTAAAATGAAAAAAACATGGATGGAACTTGATCAGAACTATGGACCTCATGAGATTCTTCGAGCTTGAGTTCAACCAGAGGTCATGTGGATCCAGGACAGTTCCTGGTCAGATACCAGTTTATTCAAACAATCTGTTTTCCCCACCTTTAACCTAAATTGTTCATTATTTCCTTGAAAACAATCAGATTTATTTGACCCAATAATAGCTTTTGTTATTGCAGACCAGCTGCACAAAATGCTTGAGAAGTTGGTGCTAAATTTCCAATTTCTTCAGTCTATAACAGATCTGTTGGTTTCCTCGGTTCAGATCTGAGGACGTAGCAGCTCAGAGTAATTCTGCACTAGATTAATGTCAGCACTGCCATGCCAACCCCCCCAACATGCTCCTCAGTGCTTCTCTGAACTTGACCTCCACACTCACAGCTGCCTCCAAAGACCGCCCACTGACCAACAACAGCTCATCTCTGAGCATGACTTCATTTACAGATATCTAGAATACTCCTTAAGCCTTAGTCACACCTGCCCTTACAAGTGGATATGGATTGTCTGTGGCCAAAAAAAACCTATACGGGGCATGCAGGAAATGCCAAGATCATAGACCGCCTGGTGAACCCGTTGAGAGAAAATGTTCCTCCACATTTTTTCTAAAGCCATGTTGTGAATGACAGGTTGTAGCAAATATTTATACGACATGTAAGGGCGAAATAGGTGAGACACAGGCATGTTCTACAGATCTTACCCCCACCCCTCACCAAAATACTGTGAACTTGTTGGTGCTATTCAAGGCTGGCTGTTAAAAAGTAGGACATTGAACTATCAGAGTGTAGTTTGTGTGTTCATTGTATCAGGCATCTTATGAGCTCTTATGCATCACATGCACACCCTGTGCGTGCAGTATTTGCAAAAACCTGTATGAGGTTAACCCTCGTACAGGTGCTTCTGACTAAAGCTTTAAAGACTCAGATTACAGATAGAGTACATGGGGCCTATGATTTTCAGATGTAAAGATCTATCTCCAAGCAGCTAGCCTCTGAGGGTTTGATTTCCTCATGGGAAACTGTTATACTTTCAGTGTCTCCAATTGGGTTCATCATAAAAAAACTGAAATTCTGTCAAACTTTAGGTCTTTTAGTAGGACAGTAGGACAGGAACTCAGAACTTTAATGTTTAGAAGTCTGAAAGTCTTTGATGAACACAAAAGCACCCCCCCCCAATAAAAGAGATCAATGAAAGAATCTGTGGTGAAGGACATATCTTGAATTTACACAGTCTGCTTTGATCCCAAACAGTATGTATGATTCCAACTCATATACTTAAATGATCTTTTACTGAATTTGTTAGATTGTTATTAGTTTAGACAAATATAACCATTAAAATGAAATGGAGTAATTCATGCAGTGCCTCAGCTTCCTTGTTTCAGACTTTTAGATTGTGCAAACATTACCAGCTTCCTTCAGACTCCTATGCAGAAGCGTCTGCATTGTCTGCAGTTTTCCACAATGATTCCTGACCATAAAAAAAGAAAACTCATTTCCTGCAGTTACAGTTCAGAACCTTGGAACCATTTGTGTTCTTTAATGTCAAACGCTCTGCTCCGCTGCACCACCAACTCTGTCAAAAAGTCAACTCTGCTTCAGGGATAAAAATACAAGAGGGTCCAGATGAACATACGATAGCACGCTCAGAGGAATGAAAAAAGGTTCTCTGTACATCTGTTTCTTGATGTTTGTTTCATGTTTAGATTTTCTTTGACTTATGTGAGCATTTAATGCTATGTATGTATGGATCGATGTATGTATGTATGGATGGATAGATAGATACATTATTGATCCCTTTAGGGAAATTATTTACAGTACATTATATATATATCTATATATCTCTCTCTCTCTATATATCTATCTATCTCTCTCTCTATCTATATATCTATCTATCTATATCTATATCTATCTCTATATATATATACACATAAACGCCCACAACTAAGAGCCAAATTTCTGATGAACTCCAGCCGCTCTGCAGAAACTATCTTCAAAAACGACACAGGTTTTTTGATTTTGCCTAAAAATGCCATAATCATAATTAAAAGTCCACTTGGAACACTTTGACATTAGATCAATATGTGGTTATAGTGGGACTTTAATGTAAATCAGCTTGTGGCGTTTGTAGACCCTGTTCAGCTTTTCAACTTGAACTTATGCACTTTCTTTGCAGTTAAAATTTGTTACATTTCCCACCTTCAGCACTGATGATATATTACTACTTTATGTCCCCCATGTACCTGCTCCTGTGGAGGAGATCTGAACTCCTTGGTCTTCTTGGCCGTGACGGCAGCAGACATGTTGAATGCCTGCATCAGCTCATTGTAGCGAAACTTCTGGTTGAACTGCAGCTTGGAGACGAAGCGGTCGGAGAAGGAGACGATGGCTTCAATGCGGTGCCTCAGCTCGCAGTCACAGAAGTAGTGCAGAAGCTCACACATCTGAAAAGAACAATGATTTCCCCGTCATTCTCAGATGCTTTAACTCATCCTAACATGCAGAGTCACAGGTCAGAACATTAATATTACACTCTTGTGTTCCTCACACAGTCATTTGTCAACAGATAATTCACAAAAGCACTGACTGACGGGCTGACAAATGAGGAATAAAGCCAAGCAAATCGTTGGAGGCCGAAAAATACAAATTTAATTAAACCCTGACAGTAATATTAATGGATTTGGTTCTATGCAATCGTTTTCAGCCCTCAGTCTTCTTCATTAAAGTTAAATATGTTATTCAAAAAGCTTTTCATCACCTGATGTTTCACTGGCTCAGGCAGGGACTTCTCCAACAGGCCTTTGGAGGGGGACTTGCTCTCCTTGGTTTCCTCTTCTCCCGCCTCCACAGCCTTCTCCTCGTTCTTGCTTACCTCCTCCTTCACCCCCGCCAACGCTTCTCCCTTGGCCTCCTCACCCTCCTTGTTCTCACCAAAGACGTTGGGCTCGATCAGGAGGAGGATCAGCCTCACCTCCTCACTTGTAAGGACCCCCATTATCAGCAAGGTTCCTATCAGTTTCAGGATGGGGACAAACTGGTACTCCAAACTCCCACCAACTGGATCTCGGATGTAGGACCCCCCACCCTGCACAGCCTCAGCTAGCATGGTGATGGCCTTCTCCTTCAGAATTCCCAGAGGGATGTGGGGGCTGTAGAGAAACTGGTGGCGCTTGGTGTTGATGATGCCAACTGATGAGAAGTTGACTCTGGGTTTGAGGGAGGTGCTCAGAGTCACACCCGGCAAAGAGTGCTTCTTAGACTCATCTGGGAACAGCTTGATGGAACGAGTCTCGTCTGTCACCGGGATAATGAACTCGTTGTTCATCATCAGGCGAGCTTCCTTTGCTGTCTCAAGATGAATGCTGAAAAAAAAGAGAAATGGTCCCAGTAGTTTTAACTTATTTAACACCTACTTTAGCACTTTTAAAGCTTTTTTTTTTTTTTAGCAAAAATTGTACTTTCTGTTGCACTTTTAGGCTGCATCTGAATTTACTCACTACTCCGCAACTTCTGGGAGATTATCCAGGGCTCTGGATTTTAATGCAACTCAAACACATGCTTACTTTTTATTTATTTTTTTTTAAATGCCAAATAGGATGTCACCCAGTTGCAGTGGACTTTATGAACATTTCACAAAAACTTGAATCTAATTCTTGGTTAATATATTTCATTTATTCACTTTAGTGCCCATTTATGTTAAGACTCCCTCTGCATTGTTACTGGATTATGATGGAAACACTTTGATGTACCCAACACGTTTTATCCAGAACTGGTATTTTTTTTCTTTCTCCGGATGTCTTTGTTTTGTTTGTATTGTTGGAATTTAGGGGTTTGTTTTCCTTTTTTCTGTTTGTTCTTGCTTATTTCTATTTCCATATACTGTCTTGCTGTTTATGTGGTTTTCGGCAAAAATTGAAAAATAAAAGTATTAAAAAATTAGACAATTTAATATATCAGACAATGATTGGATATATTGATTTTTGAAACATAGACAGTTAGAGCAAAAACAAACCTGATGAGGACATTGTAAAATCCCTCCCTTAACATTCCAGACAGGTACTGGTTGTCGATAGTGTAAAGGAGCTGGGATTGATCCAGGTGGCTGCAGAGGGCGTGGCTGACGCGTGTGTTTCCCAGAGCACAGAGGGCGCAGTAGAGCTTCAGCGTGTGATAGTGGAACTTCCTGAGGTCCTCGTGCTCTGACAGCTCCAAGATGTCCAAACATCTGGAGGACAATTATGTAAGTTAGAGCAAACAGAGTACAACTAAATGAACAACACAAGACATGTAGATTCACTTCCTGACTGAACAAAATCTGCAAAGTATACAAAAGTTGTAGAATTTAGTTAACTTAATTCAGGTAAAAAAAAAAGTGTTTCTGTTTAATATAAAAAGCAAAAAAAAAAAAAATCAACTATTACAGCAATAAAAGTAGGGAATATCTGTAAATGAATGATCATCTCACTAGCCCTGAGCAAGAAGACGTGAATGTTCAGCCGCGTTCTCCCAAGTTACCTATTCTCCTCAGGTATGTGCACAGCTATCATCTGCAGCGGCTCCAAACACTGGATCACCCAGCCATGCCTTTCGCTGACTCGAGCCATCTCCACATTCAAAAAGGTGTTTGGCATCCGGCTCCACAGAACGGCTACAATGGTCTGCACATCCAGTCGGGGCGGACACTGAGGCACTGGATTGTTGTGTTCACTCTTAAACATGGCTGACGACAGTGGCATAGCGTCCTGGGATGTGACAGAAAAAAAAGTTTCACCTGGTTTTATCAAAGTGTGTTGCTATTGAAATTCCATCCATTCATAATGTTTAAAATATAAAAACAAACAGAAATTATAGACATTTCTGAACCTTTCAAAGCACAGACAAACACAAACAGACCTTAATTTTAACAAATTCAAACTGGAAGAGGTTTGCACTGGTGGGAAGAACAAACACAGCTGGGAAGAGCTTTGTATTTGGCTCCACCTGCAAGAAAAAAAGAAAAAAATTGAGTATCCATGACAACATTTCAATCCTGAATTGTTTCAATGCTAATTTATCTTGCTCGAATTGTATAAAATGATAATGGATCCATAGCGACCATAATATTTTTTCTTGTTTCAGGTTAAAGAAACTGTGCGTATTTTTTTTTATTTTTAATGTACTTTATGCATAGGCAAGGAAAAAAAGGCGAAAAAAAAAGGAAAAAAACTGACAAAAGAATGACACAAACGCTCCTCCAAGTGTAATGTTAAAAATCTGTTCTAGATATCAGCACAAGCACAAAAAGTACAGCGGTAAAGTGTGAGGATTGGTAACTTTGGTTTTTGGTTTGTCCCTCAGTCATCTCGGTTTCAGAATCATCATGATTCACAGCTATCTTCATTTCAGTTAATTACCCTCAGTCTATTTTAGTGTCTGGTTTTCAGTTCATCCTTGTCAGGTCATCTGCTCTGCTTTGTCAACCATTTTGTTTCTCTGTGGTTTTTGTCATGTTCTGGTTAATTTATTAAATGCTTAGGTTTCTGTCACCAAGCCAGGTCTCCTGTATTTTGGGTCCTTCATCTCCAATTTCTGAATTAAAGATAACAAACAGCTACCTCATGGTGGTGAATTCTGAACTTCCCCGCATTCCCACCACTCTCCTAAATAGACTATATTCAATGGTTCACACGCTCTGTTAGACTACATCTCAGGGTTAGTTAGTTTATTCAGCTGAAATCCTTCTGTTGTTAACTTAGGTGTTCCACAGGGTTCCGTCCTGTGGCCCTTCTTTTTTGTTTACTTCCCTTTTAGTCATTTCTTCCATAAACATAAAATATCCTTTCATGCAGATGACAGCCTAATCTGTGCCTCACCAGAAAACCCACCTTTTCTCTCACTGACATGTTAGTAATAATCAAACCTGGGTTAACCTTAAACTGTCTTTTACTAAACAGATAAAACAGACTCGTTATCCATATATTATTAAAATCCATATTATCCAAAACCAACATTTCCTTTTTAATTGACTCCCACTCTGTTTATTCCACCTCTCAAGTGAAGATTCTGGAAGTGATTGTTTACAGGACGTTTTCTTTTCATTCTCACATCAATGACATTACTTGATATGCAAAATTATTACCTATGCAATATTGACGGTCTTCACTCATGCTTTACCCCTGTTCCCCTGCAGTTCTCATCCCTGATCATCTTGGTTGTTGCAACCTTCTTCTGTTTAATCTCTTGCTCATCTCACCCCTGCATGGTGCATAGCTTGCAGTTTCTCTGCTGTCTGGTTCTGGTACTCACCTCCCTCTGACATCCGAAACATCACTTCACTCACTCCTCTCACCTTCTCATTCAGAGCTGACCTGTTTAAACTTTCAGTTCAGGAACATCACAGTGTCTTTTATTTTTCTTTATTTTACTGCTTTTTTTGTTTTGTTAACAAGCGAATCAAAAGACGTGTTCAAGCAAAAATCCCCACTATATAACTTTCTGAGTGTGAAGATGAAGCTTTGTTTTGCATTCAACAGCTGTGTGTGACTCTATACAGCAAACTGCATTCATGAAAAAATTGATGCTGAATCCAGGAGAGAAGACGCCCTGCTTGGTTTCACCTGGTACGCTGTGGGAAGCTCCTTCCCATTGGCAGTGAAGGAGACCAGACCGGTGGCCAGGTCTATCAAACAGCCGATCTCCAGATCAGAGTTGGAGCGGCTGGAGGAGGACGGGCTGACGGCGTCTGCCGCACACACCATGTAACAGTTACTCCTCTGAACGCTGCCACAGAGCAACACAGGGAGAGTTAAGAAATGCTCCACAAAACAACAACCATTATATTATTGAAAAATATATTTTTCAGTTCCTATAGAGGCAACTTAATTATTGCTTTTAAAACGTTTGAATTCAAATTATTTTATTAAGTCACTTTGTGTCATTTTTGTTCGTGTCTTTTCATGTAATAATTGGAGTCAAAACTTTTATTTCAAATTTTTATACAATTATCACATCTCTACTTCTTTAGTAAGATAGGAATGTGACTTAAAAAAAGCATTTTAAGAGAAAATGTAGACTTTTGCAAAAATGTAATATGAATATTAATTTATATTAATTTACATATGTTTTAAATAATTAATAAAAACTAATTGAAAGTAAACATTTAGATTCTGGTTAAGCCTCTCTTGAGCCTCACTCGCTTTTTTTAGCTACCATAACTCTTGTATGAACATGTATGCAGTTAACGTAATTCCAACAGATTCTGAAAGCTGAGCAAAGAGTTTTCTCTGCCACATAATCAGCTGAGTAACATTGATCGCGTGAGCATTTCACTAAAGTAAAGTGTTGCATATCAGTGCAAAGCTGCTGTTCTCTGCTTTAGAATCAGCTGGTTTGCGATACCTGTGTTAACTGTTGAAGAGCTACGGTATTTGAAAGAATGTCAACAAGCTCCAGTTTTAAAGGGTTAAAAAACATGGTGGCACACAGATTCAGGAGGTGAACTTGCCTCTCGTGGACCCGCCCCCTCTCGTCTCCCAGGGTGACAGTAACAGTTCGTGTTTTTCCGAGGCTGAAGTTTTTGCTGTAATAGTGATAGTCAGGCGTCACCCAACCCACCCACACACAGGCTGGGTCCTGTCCCGCGAACACTCTCACTGAGTGGAAGTACTGTGGAACAGAGAACACAGCCTGAGACTGGTTTCCGTTGATGAAGCAGAGCGGCCCACACTAACTTACGCTTGTGATGCTGCCGTAATCAGCACCTTCTTTAGGAGGTTGGCTGTGAAAATCAAAATCTAACTTTATTATGGCAGAAAAACCTCAGGCTCAGATTGAGAACTCAGATTAAGTTAATCAGCATGCTGACCTGAGATTCACGGATTCATCTAGCATCTTGTCTGCAGAGTAGAACTCCACAGGCATGCTCAGTCTGCAGTACACCATGTCACTGTTGCTGTTCTGCGTGCCAAATGTCTTATGGCTGACCTTCAGGCAGGGAGGGCTGTCTACTGTCCCGTCGATCCTAGTCACCTGAAGAAAAGATGTACATTTTGAGCAGCTGAGTCTGTGAAAGTAATACCCCTTTGACAACCACTATTCTGACAGTCAGGGACTCATCAACATGAATAGACATTTTTGTTTTGAGTGACAAAGTGATTTTTTTAAAATGGTTTTGGCTGTCTGAACTGGACATGCCTACTTATCAAACAGAATCACAAACAGGTTCAGTAGGCTTTCACTGAGATGCTATGTTACCATGGCAACATTATTTGAAGGGTAGATTCAGTTATTTTATCATTCTGGATTCAAACTACTGCATACCTCAATGTGAACGTGGTCCTGGGGGACGTTGAAGAAGGTAGGCAGGCGTTTGCTGAACCACATGGTGATTTCTCTTTTCATGTTGACAGCGAATGGCTCGAAGCCTTCCTGTAGACCACACATGGTGTAGTACTTAAAGGTGCTGGCGTCCTTCCCCAGGTTCATGCGGCCTATCTGAGCCATGCCCAGGCTGCACACGGGGATGAAACCTAAGACCAGCACGCTTTGTTAGTGGATGTAAAGGTGAAGAGACAGAAGTGAGAGCTGTCTGCTGCACAGATAGTTTTTTTTAAGTCTCCTAACACTTTACAGAGTTTTATCTAAAATTCATATTAGAACAAATTCACATGTAATCATTCTTACCTCTGATAACAATTATGCAACAATTATGGTAAAGCAATTTACCTGGCTCTCTGTAGAAAATTTTTAAAACATTGTATTTTGGCAATATGGGAAACATTTAGATTTAAGGTTCCATAGTAGATTCAGTGAAAAGCAGAAAACAAGTTGTTTTATTTCATTCTAAGTCTTTTTTGGCAAAAAAAAAAGAAAAACAAGAAGAATGTTTACATTAAAACTTAAAACCTACAAATTATAGTATTTTTTTATTTTCTATGTCTTAAAATAAAAATAAAATGTGCAAACAAATGTACAACTTCATAAAGGTAAAGACATGTGTTAAAATATTTCTAATTATTCATACTAACAACATGTAAGGATATTTTAAGAACAAAAAAAAGTTAAAATTCTAACATTCACTTTCACTTACATTATTAAGCTTTCATGGATGGATGGATGGATGGATGGATGGATGGGTAATTCAAATGGATTGATCAAATTGATGAATTGTTCAAAATTGGATTTTTTATATAAATTGTTGGTTTAATGGATGGTGGATCGATGAACACATGTATGTACGGATGAACAGATCAAGGCGTGAATAGAAAGATACATGTTGGTTGGATGGATGGATGAAAGGATGGATGGTTGGGAGGTTAACAGATGGTGGGTGAATGGATAGTTGGATAGATGAATGGATGGATGAAAAAAGGAAGGCTGAATGATTGAATGGATGGTTTGGGGGGGTTAATGGATGGATGAGTGAATGGATAGATGAATGGATGGTTGGTTGTGTGGGTTAATGAATGGGTGAATGGATAGTTGGATGGATGGACGGGTGAATGGATAATGGATGGTATGGGGAGTTATAGATGGATAAATGGATGAATGAATATTTGGATGGATGTACAGATGGATGGATGAATAGCGCCTCACCATCCAGGGTGTCAAAATCAGTGAAGCAGAGCTCAGAGCCTTTGCTTGTGATTAGGAGTTCTCCATTCAAGGTGAAAATCATGGACTTGTCCTCCATGTTGATCATACACCCGACCACGTCCCCTTTCTTCCATGGATGTCCAAAGTAGCGGCTGCCTGCGTGCATGCGTCGGCCCTTCACGATCCCGCAGACACAGGCATCAGGAAGTGACTTTTTGAAGATTGTATAGATCTTAACGTGCAAAAGCGTGAGGTTTACCCTGTATCCGTCAAAGACGTAGGCCTGGTCGTCTGATCCGAGCTCTACGTCAGGTCTGCAGCCTGGTCTGGCCCAGCCAACACGCATATCACCCCCACTCAGGACCTCGAACTCAAAGTACCACTTCCCCGTCTTTACAGCGTACGTCTGTTCCACACGGAAGAAGCGGATAGTCTCCACGCTGTGATCATCCATCAGATGCACCACTGCCACCAGAAAACCAGAAAAATTGTCGGACCAGACACCAACCAGACACCTCCAGCTTCAGACTAGAGACAGAACACTAAACTGACCCTCCTGATCTGGGGGGTCAATGTCATATCCATATCCCACTATGGTCCTGATGGCCTCCCGTAGACTGTCCCGGTTAGACTTTTTAGTGCGTTCATCCAGTAAAGCATACGGCACCAGGCGAGGATTTCGTCTGCTTTTTAGATCCTAAAGCATTCGCACAAAGCAAAAAGAGGTGAGTGAAGATCCGAGGAAACCAGGAGCAGCCGTATGAATAACTGGATAACTGTTATGATTTTATTATCTTTACTTTTTCCTATCTTTACAGTCTTCAAAGACATTCTCTTTGTGAATCCCGAAATCATGTCATTTTATATCTAACAGCTGCTTTCGATACAGTAGAATACAATATTTTAGTGTCCTCCCTCTTCCAAATAAACTTTGATAGTAAACCTAAAATGTTTTAAATCCTCCACAGGCTTGAAATCATTTGGAGTTCAACAGGGCTTCATTTTGGGGCTTCTACTAGTTTGCCAATGTTTTCATCTAATGGGTTCAAACCACGTAAACAGATTAATACAATAAGTAATTTCTTGCACAGAACCACTTTAAAAGGTAATTTAGGTTTTCATGACACCCTGGGTGGATGACAAAAAAAGCCTGATGTGTCTGTTTTTGTTTTGTATTTATTGTTTTAATTAAAACCTTTGTAGACCTGCAATACTTTCCCTTAATTTGGTTGCTTTTTTAAAGTTTTATAGATAAAATCTGAGTGTTCAGAAAAGAGGAACTCTACAGAACTCACACTTATATGAGCTTCCTGGAAACTTTAAAGCCTAATTCTCTCTTAACCGTGGGTGAGGAGAGCAAATAATTATGACAGACGGCAAGTTGCTCATTTGGTTCTATCCACTTAACTCATATTTAACAGACATTTTTAACACAGCCCATTCTGTGCTATGAAATGGGCACAGACTGGATATTGAACCCAACTAGATGTCAGTTTAATGTCCTCTGTACTTAAATGAGCTTGTATTTTTTTGGTTCTTAATCTCTTAAGGTTAACCTAAAAAGTTTTTATGAATCTGTGGATTAATGTTACAGCAGCAGAGCTTTTGTTGCAGATAACTTTAGACAACACATCCTCAGTAGTATTTATGGATCAGATCTGTGAAATCTCCTCAACCATACCTGTTGGATGCCGTAGGTCCATCCTTGTTTAATTCTGTCTTTGGCCCACACATTATGTGCATTCTCGGCCAGTTTATCAACCAGAACCTCTTGACCCGGATTCAGCTTGACGTCAGAGAGTTCCAGTGGCGCAGGCTTGTACCCGTTTGACATCATGTAGCTGCAGGTGGAGAAGAAAGGCCCAAAGATAAAGTTTAGGCTGAACAGAACCAAAAAAGGTATAGACTGTGTGAGCTAAATTAAAATTCTTTACTCTTTGGGCAGTTTGATTTTCTTCAGATCGTCCTCTGCGTGAATGTTAACCTGGGCAACATGGCATCCCAGAGCTAACAGAGTTCTGAGGAGAAAGGAAAAAGTGTTGAAGAATTAAACCTTAAGTTAGATACTTAATGCCAGAGCTGCTAAACCACAACTCAATTTAGACTAAGCTTCTAACCTTTTTGGAGAATTCCTTTTTACAGTACCCCTCTAGACATATTACAGTTAATTGTGTGCAAAGCAAATCTTCTTTTTGTGACCTTTTGAAGTTGGAACGCCTCCATGAAACAGGATGAAGGGAGACCAAAGTCCAGTCCATCTATGTCCCACGTACTGCTAATTTTTTGAATCAAGCATGTTCCACCAACAAGAAGTAACAGGGCAGGTTTAGGTGGAAAAGTAGCAGAGCCCTGAATGACTGACATTGGAACTCTGACTGTATAAGTGAACTGGGCCCTGTGAGTGTGACATCATTCATAAAAAATGGTTTCCTTCCAGTTCCAAAGATATGAAGTCAATTCATTCGCAATTTTTTTTTCTTTGCATTACGGACATCACGGCTTGTTTATAAACTGGTTTAAAAGCTTGTTTAGTTTATAACAAAATAATGCATCAGAGCAAGAATTATTATTCTGACAGATAGAATGACTGAGTAATAGCTGTTTATTTCTCTGTAGAAGTCTATGGGATACCAGCAGGTACTTCCTGTTTGGAACACTAGGAGGAGGGGACACTCAATCCAGTTTTCATATAGAGTCAAGAAATTTGACCACCCCACCATAGATAAAAGCAGACAACTTGCTAACTCCTCCCCCTCTACAGAATGGCCCTAGAAAAAAAAATGTGGTGGTTCTGGGAGTCACCATGACTATGATAGCTAACAAGGACTGGAGTCCCAGAGGCCCATTAACTTCATCTCAGCACAATCATCAAGCCGGTATAAGAAACAAAACCACAAGTCTACTGCTACTAGGACTGACTCCTCCCTCTAAGCGCTGAATACAGTTGGGTCAGCATCAGAAGAAATAAACATAGTGCTGCTCTAAGAGCAGAGAAAACCCAAACATTTGAAACACAATGGAAAATCCCAAATTATTTTGACTTTGTTTTTTGGAGCTCATTAGTTTTAGGTTCCCACTGGCATCTATGGCAACTCCAGAACATAAAATATAAATCTGTTCCATACTTTACATCTCTGTTTGCATACACACAATATAAAACAAGTGTCTTAGTGCTTTTGCTGAAGGTGTAATAAAAAAAAGTGCAGTAAATGGTTTAATTTTTTGTTAGAAACACTATCTTTAGTGGAAAAGACGTAGGCACTAGTGCAAAGGGTGGCTGTAAAACAAACGGTGATTAGATGTCTAAATTGTCCTGAAAGAGGAAAAGATTACATTTTTACCAATCCTTTATGTTTTGTGCATCATACCAACATTTTTTAAAATAAAATAAAATGAAAATAAAATAGAATAAAATAGAATAAAATAAAATAAAATAAAGACAACCTTCAGGACATGACCAAGGTGTAGCTGGTGGTTAGTGTGCAGTCTAAACGGGACTTTATTAATCCCATATGGAATTTCCTACGAGATCAAGAATAGACATAAAATTTATGATGCCGCACTGCGTTGGCTGAACCATGTAAATAAGATTAAGCAGACAGGAGGTCTTCAAGGTAAAGACCCAAATAAAGTGATAAATCACGGGAGAATCTGCCGCCCCATAGTACATCATGATCTCTTATGCTTGGAACTGGGGATTTTCTGTGACACGTTCAGAGTGACCTGCAAACAGAGCCAAGAGGCCCCACGAGACCACAGCTGCAGCCTTCTGAACATTCTGGAAGGAATACAGTCAAGCTTGATTAAAAGCCACATAAAGAGTTTTACAGCAGGGAACTAATAAAAGTCTGAATGTCTTCTTGAGGTCACTGCAACTCCACGGGGACTGAACCATGTTTGAACAGTGAGGCTGGTAAGAACTTGACAACATCTGCTTTTTGACATTTCAGCGCCTGTCAAACATCACGCTGACCCTCCTAAAGTAGTCATTAAAGTGAGAGGCCTGGAGCAACATGACCGGACAAAAAGGAGAGACGACGAAGTAAATCAGGACAGCTGAACAGAGAGTTTACTCTCACCTTCACAACCTCCAAAGAATTTGGCAGCAGGCAGAGAGAGTCAGAATCATTGGACAAATAGTTTAGAGAAATCACTGCTACTGGAAAGGACTATGCCGAACATCAGATTCTGTGCTGTGTCATTTATTTGTCTGGACTACCCATATTCTCAGCTAGGTCTAAACAAGAATATGCTAGCAAGTTGCTGTGAGTAAAAAGCTAAAGGAGATACGTACCCTGTTAGGTATTCACCATGGAGTTAAAGTCCGACTTCAATCATCTTTTGATCTTTTGTCAAAGCATTCCCAGTGGACTTGTTATTATAATCATGCTGTTTTTTTGACAAAATCTAAAAAACAGTCTAAAAAACATCTGTGCATAAAAATGTCCTTGGAAACATCTTAGTACAGGGCTGCTCATTCCTGGTCCTCGCGATCTACTACCCTGCCTCTTTCTCAGCTCTCCCTGCACTGCTCGCTGCTGGTTACCTGGACCAGGTGTGTTCATTCAATCAGAATGTGGAGACATCTGACTGAGCGAATAAGCAGCTGGCAGGGCTTGGCGATCTGGAAAACAGTCAGGGTGGTAGATCTCGAAGACCAGGAATGAGCAGCCCTGTACTAGTACATCGTTTCTGCAGAGCAGGAGTTCATCAGAAATTTGCCTCTGAGTCGCGGGTGGGACTGTTGGCAAGAAGTAAGCCTCCCCTCACTTTCCATTATGCCTCCGTTTACACTCTCTCCCATTAGCTTACAGCCCCTCACAACCCCGACCGAACATCACCGGCGCAACAGAAATGGCAAGCAATGATAGAGCTTTCCAGCCGTACAGTTTTGATCCAGATTCCAGCTTAGATGAGGAAAACAAAACGTACATGGATCTGTCTGTCTGCAAGTGAATGCATCGGAATGGAGAGAGCTTGTAGCCCACTGATTGTAGTTTCTACAAAAGAATGACAAGCTTTTCAAATAGCATTTTTTCATCTGCTTCTGATTCACAATAATTTGAAAAAAGAAAGACACAGAAATGCAATTTTAATCTTAATTTTCTTTATGTATGTCCTCCATCATGAGAAAAATGCAGCAAGAACAAGCTAAAAACACCACTTTCATCGGGGTGGGTCTTTCAATAGAAGGTCACATGATCATGTGACTCCATGGAGAGTCCTCATCTTTATCAAAACAGAACTTTCATTGTCATTGTGTTAAACTCTGTAATCATCCTGTTTAAACCTGTTGGCACTTCAAAGATTATTCATCACAACACCACTAACTCTGATGAGACAGAGGAAGGAACTGCTGTCTTTCTGGTTTTAACCCCCTGATACTGACAAAATGATGCTAATGATCAGCATCTCTCTGTTCCTATTTCACTGGACTAGAAAATGTAAGTATTAACAATGAAGATGCAATGACGTCGTCTACTAAAGCTTCAGTCACATGCATGTGTTCAGGGTTGATCCGTACTGGTGCTGCAGGGTTTTGGCTTATGCTTGCCCTTAGAGAGTCATAGAGAATAGCTGAATTATAAAAGGAGTACAAGTGTGTACGATCACCTCAAGGGACATCATAAAAAATGAAAAGAAAGATTGTTGTGCGCAAACCGTTATTGACCGTGCACCACACACAGGGTGTGCATGTAATATGTAGGTACCAGTACGACATCCATAGGAGAAACACATAAAATACTCTCTGATTGTCTTATCTCCTCATTTCTAACATTTAGGCTGAACGCAAGAGCGCACTCTTACCACACAAACATCACTAATGTGCTGCTTGAGCAGTGTGCAGGAAATGGGGGGCGGGGAGAAAGAATGAAAAATCCATATGACACGCCTGCGTCACACCTACTTCATCCGTACACGTAGTATGAGTGTTCACTACAGCCTGTTACTCGCAGCATGCCCATAGATCAAAATGTGCATGAATATTTTCTCTCAATGGGTTCCCTGAGTTGTCTACTCTGTCTACAGGTGAAGTTGGTGGAAGTCGCTGATCAGGGAGGGGTCAAGGATGTCATCAGGGGCAACCCACGAGCGCCCCTCTGGGCTGTACCCCTCCCAACCCACCGGATTTTGGAGCTGACCCTCCCGGCGCCGGGAATCCAGGACCTCTTTGACGACGTAGGCGGCCTCGCCATCCAAACTTATATCTCTGTACAATTTCACTTGATTTTGGGTCATAATAGTTCTTCATCAGTAATACCAGCTCTTTGAAGAACTTGTCTTTTGGCTTGTCCAGGCTGAGGAGACTGCGTATTAAACTGTAGGTCGATGCGCCTACTAAACTTATCAATATTACCTTTTGTCTGTCTTCAATGTGAATTTTAATGGCCGCAAAAAAACTGTCACCAGTTCACCTCTCAGTCAGACTCAGAGAGGTCACCTGTCAGTGGGAGGCTAAGCTGACCACATTTTTTTTTCCCCGCCTTAAAAATCCTTGTTGCCGAAAAGGTGCATCTTGAGATAAACGAATGTCCAAACGGTGACTAAAGTGCACTCGTTTTTATTAACACGCAACAAAGTCTCGGAACATCCTGACACTTGTGCTCGTGTGACTTCTCTTTTTACGAACACATAACACCCAACTCTGTGAACCTTGCCTGCCTTTGCTGACCATTAACATGTTAACAACAAACATTTCAGATTCAAGATACCACACCTCTATTCATTTTGAGTCTTTTGACTTATCACATGTTTATTTACAGTAAAATCTACAAGTCCAAATCAATCAAGTCATGCCCATTATTTAAAACCCCACACAGCAAAATGGCTGGGATTTGCTACAACATAATAAGTTATTCATATGCAATTTTAATGTGGCGGGGTGTAGATCTTCTCCTCTCTACTGCAGTTACTGCAGAGCTGACTGTCACACTGACTGGTGACTGCTGAAGGGTGGGCTGAGCCTCACAGCAGCATACGCTCCTGCTCCGTGAGATCAGAAATGACCAAAAAAATCCATGCTTTGAGTCTCCAAACACAAGACAATTCTCCAGGGACAGCAGGAAAAGTTGCCAGGTGGTTTGGGAAGTTACTGTGTTGACAACACCCCAAAGCGCTAGCAAAAATCGCGAGACTTATACTACAGTAACAATCATTTCCCTCATACTACCTACGTAGCTAAAACAAATTTATTCTGAAAAATTCTGTGTAGAAATGTTCAAATTTGCTTCTGGTGGTAGTAAAGCATTCTTGAATTGAACGAATTCAATTAGCCTGGACAGACATGATGCATGATAAATGAGGTGTTGTGATAAAAATTCCATTGTTAGAAAAAAAAATGTCTGGCTGCACTTTGCGGTTATTCCTTCAGCTCACATACATGGACTTTGACCAGCCCTAATTTTATTGGGGTCATAGCACAAAGACTCACAATGAGCATGTGCAGAGATTTTTGTTTTAAACAGCAGCTCCATTGGACTAAGTAACATGCTTCTAAAAGAGATGAGTCAGTAATGGGCTTTAGAACCTCATCATTTATCAAATCAATGTACAAGCTATCTCAACACATGTAATGTTGTTACAAGTACAGTCCTAATTCAATCCTAATCTGGTTCTTTCCAGCCTCCAGCAGGAAGCTGCTGCATAAATAGACAATGATCTTATTTAACAAGTGCTTACTTTAGTGTTTCACTGGACATTTGGAGGTTGTAGTTCCTTTCAGTTTCAGGCAGTTTGGCGAAATCCACAAGACAAGGATGCTGACGCTTGTTGTCATCTCGAACCTGAGGAGGAAACAGACAGGAGTCTGGAAAAGAGGACTCTCAGATATGAAAACGCCTCTGAAGCAGGGTTTTCTCTAATTGAATTGTTGCAGTGGGTTTAATCTTCTGCTGACTGCAGAAGATGTTTAGAAGAAATTTACTGTCAGGCTCTGTAAAGACACTGCCAAAACACAGGAAATAAAACACTGCTCCTGATAACAGCAGGAAAGAAGGCAGGGGCAGAAGATCTATCTTTAGAGCTAAAAACTGCAGTTTTTTCCCTAAAAAGTGCAATGTCACTGATCTCATCAAACCTGTTACATCAAAAATTAATGCATAGGATCTGCTTGAACCCTAATGCTGTCCTTGATCAACTTTAAGATGCTGCCTTAACCCCCCGAGATCTTTCCTTCACATTTAATTAATGTGGATGTCATAGTTGTGGAAGGATGGGCAGCCATTATGTTTGGTAAATTGCCTCTGTTTCAGCAGCCTGAGTGGAGCTACCGTCTGTGGTAACTGCTGCACACAGGAGGCAGCTGTGTGTGATCAGACTCTCAATGCTCGAATCTGCAGGAAACACAAAGAGCCTCATAGTAAAACACCTTCAGGTCGCGCAGACGGTCAAAGCCGTCGTGTAGATCACCTCTTTTACAGGCTTCTCAGAGCATGTTAAAGGTCAAAGGACAAATCTTTCTCACTTATGACATCACCAATATGGTGAAGCAAAACTACAACCAAACACACCTTTGGACAGTTGAAGCCAAGTTACAACCAAACCCACAATATCAGCAACTGTCATGCACGACGATGGAGGGTTAATGGTTTGGGCATGTTTTTGTTACCTCAAGTTTTATTTTTGTTTTAATTTTTCATGAAAATTTCTCATTATAATTATAATTTCTTATAGCAGTCTCATATTTATTTTTCTGAAAAATCACAAAAAATGTCAACTTCAGGCAAGTTCAAAGGTCAAAACTCCCAGAATAAGAGAGTTTTAAGCAAGTTGGTACCAAGAAAATGTCTAAGCTTAAATTTTTGAAAAGCCTTTTAAAATATTCTGGAAAGAAACAACAGTTTTTCCAAGCAACCACATCATTTTAAACGCTTACTGATCAAATGTTTCAATAGAAACAAGCGGTGGAGCTGAAAACCTTTTTGTTAACTTTTAGCAGTCTGCTCAGTAAACTCTGCTAACACCTAGCTGCAAAAAGTGTGAATTACAATCAATTTCTGCGGGTATCCAGTGTGGGTCCCTTGGCAAGACCCTTTGCGCTACTGCCTAACTATGTAGCCACAAAGGGGCCCAAGTCATAAAATACATAAAAATCTCCTTTCAGTGAAATGTTTCAGTGGGAATTTAAGACTTTTTGAGGAGGTTTGGATGGCCATTTTCTTTAGAGATAGAGAAAAAAAACTTCTAAAAAGTTCTTTATAAAATAAAAATATCAGGAAAAAGACACAGAAAAGCTAAGAACCATACAACAGCTATCACTCTACTGTTATCCAAAACATTTTTAATTATTAGTTAACAGGAACTTCTGGTTGTCTTGAACTGATGATAGTTGATATTATTTTTCAGGTCAAAATGTTAAAAGGCTTCATCTCCACAAAAGAGTCACACAAGCAGAGATGAGCATTACCTTGCCATATGTCCAGCCCAGTTCGATTTTGTTCATCCCCCAAAGTTCATGGATGTTTTCCGCCAGCTTGTCCCGAATGTTTTCCAAATGAGGTGGCAGAACAATCTGCAGAGAAACTTATGGTAAAGTCTTCCATCTACAGTATGGGCTAGATAGATCAAAGCCAAGAAAAGGGGTTCAGTGGCAACAGCTCAATTCTATGAGGTACCGTTAGCTCTATAATCTCTGCTGTTGACTTTCAGATTAAACTCGAGCTTCACCTGTGTGGTGTCAACAGGGGTGGGGATGAAGGAGGCCTGAGACAGAAACTGTGTGGTTCCCAGCAGGTCCCGGACTCCATCGTGATCCCTCTTGTATTCCTTCACAGGCTCCACGCGCATCTTTTCTTTAGGCAGCAGGGCTTCGTAGCATGGAGAGTAACCAGCGGGAGGCAGAAACTTGAAGTCTCCATGGCGTCCACCCAACAGGAAACGGACTCTAGAGAGACGCAGTGCAAACAACACTACCTCAGCACCTTTTCTTCCACTGGCCTACCTCAGCTAACAGATCTAGTGAAGGGGCTACAGATGTTTCCCAGTTCTAGTGGCTACCAGACCTAATCAAATTAATTTGTTGTATTTATGTGACAAAGTTGTTTTCAAGAAGAAAAAAAAAACAAACACAAAGATTTTGAGCTTGATTATTGTAGAGAATAACCCTTCACCAAACTTTTGAAGAGGCTAAATGTTTTGTGTTTAGTCCGTTTGAAGCAAACTAAACACAGATCACACAGAGATACAGCACCGGGTTCAAAAACATCCCTAAAAAGCTGAGACAGAGAACAAAGGGAAACACAACCAAGTATATACACAAGGGGATAATAGGTAATAGACAACACCTGTGACAATCAAAGGAGGCCAGCGGAGGAGAGTGTGTCCATGACATAACCATTTGCTCTGAGGAGAAAGGGCGTGTGTGTGTGTTAGCTTGGTGGTGGGGCTGGCAGCACAGACTCTTCCTGGAAGGGGCTGTTCTCACTTGGAGATGTCACAATGTGAAAACCCGCTTGTTTTTGGGGATTGGAAGGGGCTGGTGCTCAGAGAGCAGGGATTTAGAGGAATACTCAGAAATGGATGAACGGATCAAAGTACGGCTTTGGGGTTTTCATGAGGAACTAACAATATAGTACACTTTAAAGCTAAAAAGAAATTGAATGCATGATATAGACCCTTTAAGACCCTCAGTATTGGCTGTCGATACCCAATACAAGATCTTACTTGACTCCTGCAGAAAAGCTGACGACAGGGAAGAAGAACCCGTCGGTGTTGAAATCCTCAAACATTCCCTGGACAGGCTGACCATTGATCCTGAAGGACATACTGGGAGCGCCCAGATCCAGACAGCAGCTGACCACATCGTCAGAGTTCAGCTGGTGCTGGTTGATGGATGCGACAGCCCTTGGGATTCGACCTGGACAACCATAGGTATTGGTTGATAAAAATGAGGACACACAAAACAATAAAATATGTTTGGTTTTTTTTTTTCGGCTCATGGCTCCAAAAGGCTTTGGCTCAGAGTTCAAACAACCAAGTTCCATCCATTTGTTGAGCCTACCTGACCACAGATGGAGTCCATCAAAGCTGTATGAGTAAAGGTCGTCTCCCACACCATTGCCTCCCCATCCTTCTCCTCCACCGGGGTAAGGAGCGTAGCCTTTTGTGTTGGCCCATCCCACCCTCAAGTGGGTCGGCTCTCCAGTAACAAAATGCTCCACCTGGTCAATGACCAGCTCATAGTACCACTTCTTATACTGGGCTGAGCCTTCCGCCATGCCCAGGAAGACATTCGGACGTATGCTGAGGTGGAAACAAGAGTGCCAAATGAGTCAAGTGTTAAGTTATCTCAGACTGAACTACATCTAAAACATATTTAATGGAGCGGACTCTACAGTTTAAATTAAAGTTGTGTTTAATAAAACTAAAAGGTAAAACTCCATTATAACGCCTCTGAAAATGGTCACCTTGAAAGATGAGTGGAAAACACAATTCTTAAAACCAGGTTTAAGTCAAATAAAGGTTGACTAAAGTAGAAATATTACTGAATACAAAGATGAATCAGTGACATTTTTGGATTACCACTAGCAGGAAGATGGACCACCTCCATTGTGTTGCTGTTGCCACATTTGAAAGGAAATGTGTTGATGTGCATTGTCTGTGATGTAACATGTTGACAATAGATTTCAATTATTACAGGAATGGGACACCTTGGTTAAATAAAGGTTGAATAAAAAAAAGTGTAAAATGAAACAAAATCTGGGGAGATTTGGGCCAACGACAAAAAAATGGGATAGGTGTAATTGACGTGTCAGTTCAGTATTGGAATGCTCACTTCCTCAGTAAAAAACAAAGAGTGAGCCTTCACCACATTTTATGTTCCTTCATGTACCTTTGAACATCATTGACCAGGCGTGTCTGAAGCAGCAGATCCCGTTTGGGAAGAAGGTTGTCACAGATCAGATTCTGATTGGTTCTCACTGCCACGCCGTTGCAAACACATAGAGAACAAAGAACATCCAGAATCTGAAAAGGAAAACAAATCTAGAGCTCAGTTTGGAATCATACAATCTGTGCAATGTTCCCCAAATGTAAATGTCTCCTCAATTAGGGCCTCAATGTCAGCAGCACCCAAAGGTGTGATCTGTCATCCAGAATCAGCAGCTGATTATGAGGAGCCCACAGAATGCCTGCGCTAAATTACAATGTAAATGACAGGAGGCTCTGATAAGAAAGCACTGTGTTCTCCATCAGGCAAAAATGTCAAATCCTGGCAGATGTGTTTTTCATTCTGACATCCAATTTGTCAATTTGAGTTTTGTATAACAAAGACAGATGTGTTGCAAATGAAATGCAAAATTCTGCTTCGAGCCTCTGGGATTGACATGCCAAGAAAAGAGAGTGATGGTGAACAAACACTACCAAACTCACTGCTGAAGAACAACCATCAAAACATTTTTCACATGTTGCTATGTATACATGAACGATTTGATCAGACGTTGATGAAGGACAAAATCCACCTTGTGGTTCCGTCCGTGTTTGTAGAGCAGAGAAATGATGGATTTGATGTGACCTCTCTGGATGATGTTCAGAGCTTCTGGACTTTCCACCAGGATGCAATGAAGGACTTCCAGGATACCTTTGTAGCCAAACAAAAGCTTCTGTTAACTCTGAAGCATTTAGAACTTTTTATGACACTTCCCATCATACCTGATGAGGATTCCAATCTCTCCAGTTTGCTCACCAACCAATCCAAGTTCCGGGAGAACTGGGTGCAATTGTTCCTGTTTCCACAAATGAGTGCAGCTGAACAACAGAGACAGAGAAAAATCAACGTTTGACTAAGAAAGTTCCATCAAACCCCTGAACAAAAATCTAAACTCTGTAGATATGAGTAGTTAAAGTCTGCTGGCTGATGCTGCCTCATTACTTTATGTCCTCATTTCCCACCATCTGTAGTTTACTTAGAGACTGATAATATCCACAAATCCATTTAACATCACTTTGTGCCAAAAGGACCCCTGATGGTGTCAAAGCTCATAAATCTGCCTTTTCAAGAAGGCAATAATTCAGAACAAACCCATGCTTAGAGGCACACATGGTCAAGGACAAGGAGTTCACTGGAAATGATGTGAATGTAGAAGAGAGGTGAAAAGGACACGCAGAAGCAGTACCTCCTCATTTAGTAAAACCTATTTCACTCACTACTGGTGAAGTGTTTTTAGACATTAGAGGGTCCTGGCAATAAAATATCTGCAAAAAAAAAATATATTATAGTTCATTTTTACATTTTAGATTGAGCAGTCGTTTAAAACATTCAATTTGTCACGATTTTGGGAGTATAGCTGCTTTTAAAAGAACAAAAATAAAATAAAATATTTACTTTCTAACCCAACAATCCAGTACTTTTTCTTACATACAATTCTTGGATAAAAAAAAAAACCCAAACATTTGTTTGTTTTATGAAAACATGATGTAATTTGCACAGTGTAAATTCTGCTTTTGTTTTGTTTTAACCAGCAGTTATGGGAAAACCTTTTTCTAACTGAACATTATATTATGTAGAATTTAGCTCATATTCGTTCAACATTTCTTGCTAAAAATGGTTTAAATATTAACATAAAAAATGTTCAGGCTGCACGGTGGCGCAGTGGTTAGCGCTCCTGCCTCACAGCAAGAAGGTTCCCGGTTCAAGTCCTGGCTGGGGACCTTTCTGTGTGGAGTTTGCATGTTCTCTCCGTGCATGCGTGGGTTTTCTCCGGGGACTCCGGCTTCCTCCCACCGTCCAAAAACATGCTTCATAGATTAATTGGTCACTCTAAATTGTCCGTAGGTGTGCATGTGAGTGTGTATGGGTGTGTGATTGTGGCCCTGCGACAGACTGGCGACCAGTCCAGGGGTGTACCCTGCCTTCGCCCATGAGTAGCCGGGTTAGGCTCCGGCAAGCCCGTGACCCCGAAAGGGATAAAGCGGATTGGAAAATGAATGAATGAATGAATGAAAAATGTTCATAAGTAAATGTGCACCTGTTTAAATCTAAGGATAGATCATTGTTGTGTTTAATAACCTTCAACAAAATGGATATTGATCTGTGCTGTGTATTGCTTACTTTGTATTTTATCCTTTTATGATGTTGATATCAATTACTACTGTGCTTTTATATTTACTAAGTATTTTTACCTTTTTACAAGGTTGATGAATATTTTTAATTTTCTTTTATGTTGTATTTTTGTTGTTAATTTCACATTGTTTCTAGGTAGACAAATTTACCACCTGTTCAGAGACAACAGATGGAAAACAGCCTTTTGGCTAACTGGTGCATTTGCAGAGATGCTTTTATTGCAGTTATTTGATCATGAGCTCAGTG
Source organism: Adrianichthys oophorus (assembly GCA_036245035.1). NCBI lineage: Eukaryota > Metazoa > Chordata > Actinopteri > Beloniformes > Adrianichthyidae > Adrianichthys > Adrianichthys oophorus. The sequence goes on from BSAI01000101.1 coordinate 11,152,889, forward strand.
TTGGGGGTAACGGATTACAAAATAACGAATTACTGTAATTTAGTTACTTTTATCAGTAACGGAGTAACGTAACAAATTACAGTTCAAATTTCTGTAATTAATTACACTTACTGGACTATAGAAACCCTAGTTACTTCGTTACTTAGGTTTTGTAGGCTCTGACATTTTCTCTCTGTAAGATGAAAAGAAAATGCAGATTAATTTAAAACAAAACAGAGTAATTGGTGCCTAGGCGCACACATGTCCGCGCAGAGTTGGGAATGGGTCAAAGTGCAGACATGCACTCATTGCTGCAGTCAATGTGCTTTCCAAACTGACTCAAAGATGAGACAAAAAGAGACGCTGTGCTGAGAGGAGACCTTTCTTCTCCACAGAGCAGCATGTGAACAGCAGAGCAGAGACCCGTCCCGTGTACTGATGTGTTTATTACGAATGAAATGACTCTAAAGCCGCTCTTTGGTGTGATAAAGACATGAGTCTGCTCCTTCCTGGGACTCTGAGATGATTATTTCTGTATTAATTCACCCTTTCTTTCTTTATTTCTTTTTCTCTCTAAGCTGCATGCCACTGATCAATATGAGTTTGCGCTCAATGCGCTCTGCGGGGGCGGGTGGGGGTGAGGGGGGTGCATAGTTTGTTAGACCTGCAGCTGTGCAGAACTGTCCACAAAATAAAGATGTAGAGAGAAAGAGAGACTGATGCATTGGGTGCAACTCATTGTCATGGAAAACATAAAGTTGCCCAGAATGAACATGGAGGCGTTTAATAGTACTTTGTGTTTTCAAAGTACTGGTTTGGTTGCAGATTTGATAGAGATGAATATGACATAACAGTATTTTCCACATCTGACTTTGAGCTGTAGCATAGACCACTTGTTGTAACATTAACTTATTTTTGTGTCATTTTTCACACTGTTGTCTGAATTCAAATGAAGCCAGGTTATGTCTTGAACCATGTTCATACCTTACACAAGGTTATTGCTTTAAAAATGTAGTTTTTTATTATTCATTTTTATTTTATTTGTTTACTTGTATTTAACCAGATAAGTACTATTGAGATTAAAAATCTATTTGTCAAAGGAGCTTCTGTTAAATGAAAGACAAGAGGATCTTGTTTGTGTGAAGCTGTTTCTACCTTGAGAATTTGTACGAGTGGAAAAAAAGTAAAATAACATATACTGAATTACTTTTCCAAATAAGTAAAGTAATTTCGTTACAATTTTGATCCAGTAAAGTAAAGTAATCAATTACTTTTTAGAAGTAACTTACTCAACACTGAATGAGCTGTACAGTTATATGTGGTCAACATAGAGTTGACAGGAATTGTCTGGCAGATTAGCATCCTAGAGGGAGTTTGGACAGTAAAAATACTTAAAACTTTGTCATTAGGACATAATCTGTGTCGTATTCTTGTTTATTTTTCCTATGATATGTAAAGCCCTATTTGTGAGAGGTATTTGAAAAACCCATGTGTTTTGTGACTCGTATACTGGGGGACCTAAATGTGAACAGTGAGATCCTTTCAGCTAAAAGCTTCCAGGAAAAAACACGATGATACGTTTTTAGACTGACCGCATTCACAGTTTCTCCTTTGTTGTGCAGGTTTTCTTTGGTCTTCACTTTGCTAAAAACTTATCAATTAATAAATTTGGAAGAGTCAGGCTGCGCGCACTTATCACATGAACAGCACTAACAAGCTTCATGGGTAGAGCTAAGGTTTTGGGGAGGGTTGCAAAAAGGAAAAAATCCGCACAACGTGCCTGTGTCTTACACACTCCACCATTGCTTGCCCTAACATATTGTAAAAGTGTTCACTACAACCTGTTGCTCACAGCATGCCCATAGAAAAAATGTGCATGAACATTTTACTCTACAGACGCAGTGAGCGGTCTACAACCTTGAAGTTTTCTGTGGGCCATCTTTCTTCTCCCTTACAGGTTCACCTGCAGACAGCCTATTTCCACCCGTAAGCACTTGTGACTCTCATTTTCTAATAATTGTGCAACATTTGATCTCTTCTCTCCAAGCTGCTTGTTTATTGTAGATTGGCAGAGTTGTAAAGTACTTGAGTAAATTGACTTTGTTACTTTACTTCAGAACACTTTTTTGTTTTTTTACTCAAGTAAATTACTCAAGTAAAGCTAATGAGTAAATGTGAGTCTCCATTCAAATGTAGTGGAGTAAAGAGAACAAATATTCAATCAAAACATGTAGTCGGGGAGAGAGTAAACTTGCTTATATTTTTGATACTCAGTACAAGTACAAAGTAGCCAAAAAAAACATACTTGAGTAAAGTAACAAAGTCCATTTACTCAAATACTTTACTACTCTGTGATTGGTTCATTCCAGTCTCATTCAGGTCTTGTTCTTGGTGTCCTTTGACAGCTCTTTGGTCATGGTGGAGTGGTTGCAGGCAAAAAAAATTCAAACAGGTGGCATTAATACAGGTAACCAGTAAAGCTTCATAAAGAAGAATTAAATACGTATTTTCTGCACCATTCAACAAATAAATTATTCAACAATTAAATAAATTGATTTCCTGGATGCTTTTCCCATCATGTCTCTCACAGTTGAAGTGTTTCTATGATGAACACCACAGACCAAACTCATTTGTTTAGGTTGAACAACTTGCACAATCAGTGACTGTCAAGTACTTTTTTGACACACTGTAGTAAGCAGTTAGCTGGATAATTAGTCATTTTTAATAGTTGAACTCTGGAAAAGATGATCCTCCAATAAAGTTAAATTATTTGTCCAGTCTGGTCTTCAGGATCATGGTGTTATTTTTCACTAGGTCATGTGAAACTGAAAATACTTTTTCAGTTCAGAAACATTTTTTAAGTTGAGAAGTGTGGTGTCAGAGGCGGAGCCTGAAGTGATGCTTGTATTTCCTCGCATGTAGATCACTGTAACTGAATCTTTTCACTTCTGAGTCAGGAGGAACTTCATTACCCTCTGGTCCAGCTCAACCTTCTGCTAACATTTCAGAGTTATTGACATTGTATAACCATATACAGTCACTTTAATCCTCAGGTCAGTTTTTATTGGTGTTACACGAATCTAACTTGAAACCAGACAGGGTTTAAAGCAACAGACTGCAGAGAGCTTGCCACTGACTGCACTCAAATCAGTTGAGCCTCAGTTAGTCAAAAGACGTTCAGTCTGATGTATATGTTTACATTTGTACTGACTGTTGGCTGATTTGCTTTTAATATTAAAGTTTTAGATGTAAAAACAGTCATCAGGTCAAATCTAGTCACAATCGGGCCTCTAATTGTCCCATTCCAAGCCAGTGTACTGGCGTATAATGTTTCCTCACTGGATCTTTTCTGTGAAGAGAAACTTTCCACATATGTTTGTTTTATGTTAAATTTGCTAGCTTGGGGGTTTTAATTGAGCAGTTGGAGCAGCCTCTTTAAAAAAGTAGCAGATGGATTTTCAACACGTGACCCACATGCGTCTAGAATGAGTCGGAGAGAGTCCAGTAGTTTTCCAAAAATAAAACTTCCTTCAGAATCAGATTAGAAATTAAACAGAAATATGTAGGTCTTGTTTTTTTTCTATGCGGCCCAGTTGGGGACCACTGTTTTAGAGAACTTTGATTCTGATGAGTTTCTCTTTGTGTTAAAAAAAACCACATATGTCAAATTCAGGCTTCTCTAAGTTTAAGTGCAGATTCTTGTTCACATTTGATTCTTTTCATTATTTACTTTTCATGGACACATGAGAACCTTCATCAACATGACCTGATCTCACATTAAATGCCGCTGCAGATTACCTCTACGGCATTGTTACAGGAGTCTTACCTTTCCTAATGGTTGGGATCATAGCATTCACTTATTGGCTCATATTTTTCAAATTAGATCATTTTCCGTGCTCCATAAAAAGCAAATATGGAACAAATGCTACACTTCTGCCTTTACTCAACCGACAGAATTGATTAAAACCCCGGCAGCCTCTATGACCTTCAATGCAAAAAAAACCAAAAAGGTAACAGATACAAATAACAAATACAAATGGACTTGATTGTTGAGCTTACCCAACAGCTCATAGAGCAGGTTCAGGATGTCCTTCCACGCTGCACCTGCCTCTTCGCCGGCTACCTCAGCAAAGTGAGCTGCACTGTCGTACAGGTTCATCCGGTCAATGCATTTGGACAGGAGGGCCAACATACCCTAAAAGAATGCACGGTTACTGAACATAAACAATACAAATGTGTCATCATGTGACTGCACTCAACAAACTCTGGTTCCAGCTTTTAGGAGTTTAGGATTTTTCTCAACGAGATTAATTCAGTACATCAGTTCATCTGCAAGAACATGAGGTTCCTCACTGATCATTTCACTTCTGTTACACAACAGAACTCTTAATGCAAGTCTCAAATATTCAAACTAAACAATTTTATTTGGTATTCTCTCTTATCTTATTTTAATGTTTAACTTAAATTGATTGTTTATTAAGTAAACAAACTTCAATTTTTTAACATTTTCAAATAATTATAATTTTTAAAATGTATTATACATAAGATTTTTCACTCTGGTTTGTTTATAAGTGCATTTTTTATTGTTTTATTTATAACATAAATTGAAAACAATTTTTGTTTAATTTCATTTTGAAATTCCTTTTCATGTTATTATAAATTCACATTGACATAAACTCCACAAAACACTTTATTTTGGCTTTTTAAAAAGAAAAAATTGTATCTTTTATTAATTACACCAACTTCATTTCCGTTTTGTTTATTAAAAAATATATATTTATAATCAAATGTCATTCTGTTTTCCTTCATACATAATTAAACAGTAAAATAAATGTTAATATTGCCTTAAATTCTGGAAAATAAAAGAAAAAAAGCTCAGATTTGACTGGAGTGTATGATGTAGGGAACAATGGTGGAAAGTTCCTGAATAAAATACAGTTGCTCTTAGTTTACTTTTTCAATTTTAGTCATCTAAGATTGTTTTTTTTACGTTTGTTCTGAAGCAGAATTTTTCTCCTGAGACTATCAGCTTTACAACACAGTTGATAAACTCAAACTGAACTTCGATGCAGACCAAACAATGCAAGTGAATCCTGGTGTGCTGCACTACAATTTAAACACAAACAGATTACTCAGTGAACCAGTGAGAAAAACCTTATGAAAGCAGAGCAAGTAACAAAAACAAATGATGATAGGAAATGCTCAGGATTCCTGGTTCAGACAAATTGAGAATCTTTCTTATGTGAAATGATGTCAAGCAAACTAAAAAGGAAAGAAAGAACTTCCTCTAAAGTTGTAAAGGTCTGCTGTCTGAAGAAACTCCAGGAGTTACCTCTTCCTTGAAGAGGTCCTGGCGTCTGATGAGTGAGCGGAGAAGACTCTGCTTCTCCTCATGCTCCAGCTCAGAGTCGGGCTGTTTGAAATACTCGATCAGGTCATTCAGTGTCTGCAGAACCTCCTCGATGTACTCGGCCATTGTGGACGACTCTGCGTCCTTGGCGCTGTCCAAAGCCCTGAGTGAAGGACAGCCATCCAGCTCTAAAAGCATGTCCAAACCATGGAGATCATTCAGTCTCAGAGGTTTTTAGAAATTACTTGATGAAAGTTGAGAAGAGGAATGTGGTGTTTCGGATGATGCGAGCAGCGCGAGCCTCCTCGTGTTGGCAGAGCTGCAGCGTGAGGCCATCGTCCATGTGGCCTTCAGAGTGCAGGCAGGCCTGAAAGCAGAAAAACACAAAGCTGCAGCAAACTAAAGAACAGATCAGAATCAAGTTTACCCCTCAGGAACACAATCAAGTCTTCAGAGACAATAGGAAAAAGGTTTTCTTCAGGCTACGTTTGTTGGTTTATTGGGCCACAATATAATGTGGAGGCACCTAAAGGTTCACTTGCCTGTTTTGGGGCTTCTTATCTTATCTCTTCAAACCCTTTAGATAAACCTTCCTTCGCATCAGTTTTGCAACCTTTTGATTCACAAACTATAAAAAGAGAAGATTTGGTGGCCGTCACCTCCAGCCTGCCAGGAGCCAGCAGCTGAGGACCACGTGAACTTCCTGGTGCCAGCGGTTTGGCATCCAGCTGGCAGTCTTCCAATTCATATTCTCTTTTAACCTCCTACTGCCCCCCATGTGGGCCATTATCACATTCAAACAGGTCGTGACCCAACTGCAGGTCAGCGGGGGCTGAGTAAAGCCAATCCAGAGTATACAAGGTTATTAAGCTGAGGGGAGAGTTTGGTTTTATGAGCTGTGATCTGCTACTGGAGGTGTTAAGAGTCAAACAATGGTCACCATTTAGAACATCAATGTAAACAAACAGTAGATAATATGTCCCAGATTCAACTCAGACTTCAACAGGTTTACACAAGAAATGTTATGTTTGACTGACAGCTGGTCTTTTAGGCATGGGTAACCATGTTTAACCCTTTGACACCTGAGATGTCACCAGCAACACCTAAATAACACGGTCTACCGTAACTCACTGACCGTGTGAATGTCTTGGAGAAAAGCGGCTTTTAAGCTGATTTACGGTGATTGCGTCACTACTGTAAAGTGTAGCATATCAGAACAAAGCTGCTTTTCTCCACTTAACAATCTGCTGGAATTACATTGATTGATAAAGATACAGTGATAAAGGGTCAAAGTTCAATTCACACTTAACGTAAAAACAGTAAGATTTCTGGAGCAGCATCCTCTAGGAGGAGCAAAGTGAAGATGGTGGCTCAATTTAACATATACAAACTGCTAAGCACAGCAGTGGAAGGCTGATAGTGTGGGCTTGTTTTAAAGCATCTGGACACCTATCCACTGATTTTCTCATGGTCAGCATAAAATGCTTTTGAAATGCAGAAACATGAAAAAATGAAAACATTGTTTTTAACTTTGTATTTATTTTGTCATCTCAGTCTAATTAAAAGCTTTACTTGGCTTAGAGGGCGGGCCTTCTAGCTGTCTTCTCTCTTTTCATTGGGTATTTAATTTCTTTAAAAAAAATTCTCAAATTATCAGAAAGTATTTTCTTTCTGCGTTTAGAAGAACAGCAATTAAATTAATGTATTTATATAGATAAAAATGAATTGATTATTGATCATGAAACCGATCGAGATGACCACCCGCTCTAGAATTGGCCTGATAAAGGTTCATGATGCATTTGGGCTGCACAGGGCCACAACAGTTTTATCTGAGTCCAAAGAGTTTTCTTTTGTGATTTTTACCCTTCTTTTCAAGGGGCCAAGGCGGGAGGATTTGGCATCAGGTGCCAGGTAGGACAGCCATAGTCCGGTTGCCACGTGCATGACAAAGCAGACGGAGTCTCCATACTTGATTTCGGGCACCCCCATGCCATCTATGTCCCTCTTTGGACCAGTGTCCACCTTTTCCTGTTGGGAGCAAAGACAGAATCACAAAAACAGGACATTTGAAGGTTATCTGAAGGAGACTGTCATCGATGCCCTTGCCCCGGTGTTCGAGACCTGGAGTTGCCCGACCCTGCCTTAGAAGGTCTTTATGGGTCCTAGTTCATCCATGTTGAGAAAAAAAACAGGATCTGTAATGGCTTCCCGATGGATGATAACAACAATGATAACCTCTTAAAATGTTTATAACAATGATAATGTTTATAACAATGAAAAAGTGTATTTAAATTATGAAAAAAACTAAAGAAAAAATCAATAAAAAAGGACCGCATGATCCTACAAAGGACTGCATACGGACTACATATGTTTTCTTCTTCTGCTGCTTGGTTTGATGGCAGTTTACTCCCAAAGGTAAGAGAATTCAGCTCCACTTACTGACACATTATTAACTACATTACCACAGACGTTATTATCGGCTAAAGTGTCTGCAGCAGTCTGTCGCATCTCCTCAGAGTAAAACACGCTCACTTTTTTTTGTTGTCGCCAACATATGAAAAATAAAAACAATCAAACAGCGAGAATGACTCCAAGCCATGTGTCCGTCATTCTGTCACATATTGTTGAGATTTTTATTGTTTGTAATGACGATGGCCCCTGCGACTGACTGGCGACCTGTCCAGGGGTGTCCCCTGCCTTCGCCTATGAGTAGCCTGGTTAGGCTCCAGCAGCCCCGTGACCCCGAAAGGGATAAAATGGTTTAGAAAATGAATGAATGTAATGACAACAATTTACAATTTTAAAGTGTTGCATTTAGAGGACGTTCTTTTATTTTCCAGCGCTGTGATCCAGTCGGGGGGAAGTTATCTGTTATTGAGAAAGACATTAATTATTGTGATCATGGAATTCTCCTTTGCTAAAATTGTGTGAACAATAGTAAACGAGGTAGAACTGTCAGGAAATGCTACCGGGAGCTGATCTTTGCTTTAAATTTTGTTTTATTTTTATTTTATTTTATTTTTTTAATTTTAAATTTTAAGTTTTACAATTTGGGAACAGCAAATGTACAACATTTATAAATTACAGGAGCTAATCTAATTAGAATATCTTATCTGTTGTAATGTTGGCAATAATGAGGAAGTGATGTAAGATAGCACACGCAGCATCATGAATATGAACACTTTACACAGACTATTTCTGAATTCACTGTGCTCTGATGATGAAAACTTGATTTGATTTAGAAAAAATAAATGTAAATACATTTTTAAAATGACTGATCGCTCAGAAGCAATGCATTGTGGTCTATATTTGCCAATCTAGTGAGCATCAATGCATACTAGATTTTTTTCACCACACTAGCAGAGTTGTAGACATTCACCAATAACGTGTATGATTAGTTTTATTTTCTAGGTTTTATTTGGTAACTGGCCTCTTTTCCTGGTGTGGGGATGGATGGATGTGGAAGCAACAACTTAACACAGAATCGCTTTTGGGTCACAAAAAGGAGAATGTTCTCATGTAAAAGCAGCACTGACCTTTGAGGGCCTGAAGCAGAAAGCCGTGGACTTGGTGCCAGACTTCTCTCTGTCCTCCAGAACCAAACCTCGGTCTTCTGTTAGGGCCAGATAATGACCCGTGGAGAGATGGCGCAGGCGGAAGGCCTGACCCCATCGGATGTGGCTGCCGCTCCAGCTGCACGCAGAGACTTATGTCACAGAGGATAGATTGATGTGTTCGGCTACGCCTTCATTTACTACACCAGACAGGCTGATTAGAAAGATTTACATCAGAGGTTCAAACACAGAGGATACAGCTGCTTTCATCCGACAAACTTTAAATTCGAAAGAAAACTTGAAACTAATTTTTTTTTCTTTACTAAGTATCTTAATTTTTGGCTCATTTTTATGGAAAAAAAAAGGTTTAGAAAAGAACAAAAAATATTTTTTTGTTTAAATCAAGAATCTAAGATTTTATTCTAATAAAAGCATAAATATAAAAAAATCAAATGTTTTTTTTTCTTAGGTTTACTTATTATTTTCCAGTAGGCTGTGATTAGGATGATCTTTAGTTTATAGACAGGCACAAACTCTGACAGGAAGTCCCTCTGAGAGTTTCCCTGACCAAAGGGGAACCCAGTTTTTGCAGATCTTTGCGTGCAATTGTTAGTGACAGCTCGAAGCGCAGGGAGGAGAGACTTAAATAAAAGCTGCCACGGGTCGTCATGAATAAAGCAGCATCTCCTTTCTCTGCTCTGGAAAAGGAAACCTTTTTCAGCCCGTCTCACCTGACTCGAAGAGGCTCCAGCCTCCAGAGAGAGCGCGCCCTCGATGCTCCTTTCCCCGCCTCATAGTTTACGATTCTGCAGGAGCAAGATCAAACCAGATCTTAGATTCATTTCAAAACCATGTTGCTGTTCTGAAAAGATGACGACAGAAATAATTACATTTTGCATCTGTAAAAAAATGTTTAAACATTTGAGACTAAAATTTGCAAGTGCAGAATAGTTGGGTTTTTGCAATTCCAGTTGTCTTGTAATACAGATTTGCAAATGTAAAGATAGTTTACACATTTAAAAATATATCTTCTGGTTTCAAAATTTTTCAGGTCTTCGGAATAGAACATAAACAAGCAGAGGTGGTAGTTTTACACATGCGCTGCAAACAGAAACTCACATGAAACCTCAGAGTTTGGACACAAATATCCTGTCTGAACTGATCAGCCAGAAACCTCAATACTTAGTGATCCCACACTGCATTCTCACTTAGTTTTTCTACAAATATTGTCTGTAATTTACACATGCACCCACTTGTTGAAGAATAGAATACTTTCTTGACTGTTCTTCTTCCACTTAAAAAGAACTTTTTCCTGCTCTTTAAACTGCACAAAATCTTCTGATGCTGGAAGCTCACCTCTGTTCTTCTTCACTCTTGTCGGCTCCGGGGATGGTCAGGCTCTCATCATGTCCATGACAGAGGCGCATCACATGTCCACCAATCAAATACCCTGCCAGTACAAAACAGCTTTTTTGATAATTAGGGTCTTTGACCTCTAACATTTTTAAGGATCCCTAACAAAAATAATGCACATTGTTGCTATGGCAACTATGTTAAATACATGCAAAGAAATTTAAAAACTTGTAGGTACACTCACTGGAGTGCCACAAATGTTCCTCGTACCACCACTTTAATAAAGGATTTGTGAACACAGACTTCAACCTAAGTGGATGCAATTGTACAAAATTGTGATATTTTTTGTTTACACCAAAGTTTGAGCTTCCTTGTTTACATTCTACCAACTACTGTAACTCTTCATATGCTTACACAATTTATTTAAATCCAGCTGATTCTGTTGCAGAGAAAAGCAGCTTTGAGCCGTTGTGCAACACGGTACATAGGTAAAGTGCTGCATTTTAGTGCAAAGCCGACATGAAAACTTGCTTTTCTCCACGACAGAATCAGCTGATTCGTTCAACACTAAACTTGCTGCACAATTAACTTGAGATATTAAAAAAAATGATAATCATTTTGGAACTTTATGAAGGCTGGGATTGCAGATTTTGACACTACAACATTTCTGTAGATTTGTTTATGCAGGTAAAAGCTACAAGAATCCATACTAACTTTAGTTCTAACCATACTAAATAATGTAATTTTAAGTTAAAATGACAAAATCCCTTTAAAATTCTAAAGTGTTCCCTGTGAAATGCACATATTGAGTCCTTTAAAGGAGTTTTGGGGAGTGTGGACTCACCTACAGCCATGCTGCTTGAAGAGCAGGTTGGCTGCACGTTCCACAGAGTCTGCATGAATGATGCATCGACCTGAATGTTGCCATTGGAGATGGAGAGATGCTGGAAGAAGAAACAAAAGAGATGCTTTCCAAATGTCTGCAAGATAGGCGGGTTTGTCCTGTGTCAGGGCTCACGTCCAGCCTTTAAAAATTGAAAACTGCTGATTTATTGCAGATCAATCCAGCTGAAAGCACAGACATGTCTGCTGCTGTCATTCAGAGCAAAGAAGCAGGAACTTTACCCGTTTCCCCCCAAGTGAAGATGAAATTTTGTGTCGTTGACAGATTTTAAAAGTGCTTTTTTTGCTCTGAAGGGCTGAAAAAGTTGCTCAAAGCTATGGCTTTCCTGTCATCACACCTGTGTTTATAATTTCTATCACGTTCACTCTCCTTTATATAATCCTCCGATTCCCCTTTCCCATGGAAGTTAATTGAGGTCAGATGTGCTCAATTCATTAGCAACACTATTAACGCCGAACCTACGAGTCAAAGTGATGCTAAACAGTTTAAAAGCAGGAACACACAGAGGGGCTGCGGGCCTTTCAGATTCTATTACAGATACAGTAAAAGGCTCTGCTGGCTGCTCTCTCTCAGGTTTAGTAAAAGGAAACAATACCATCGTCACACAAAAGTCTAAATATGAAGAGAGTGGGGCAAAACTGGAAAAAAAATCATCCACTTTGTCTTTGTTGTTGTTACCAAACCTTTTCAAGTTGAAAGACACAAAACTTGCAAAAACCTAAAAAATGTATTGGGAATATAGGATTGATAGAAGATGTTGGAAAATCTGACTGCGTTTGGTTTGTAATGGCAACATGTTGCATTTTGAATGTTGGTAATTTTATTTTACCGTTTAAATGTTGATTCAAACACATTTAAGTTTAATTTTTTCAGTTTGGAATCTTCCACTTTTGACTGGATGTTAAAATTACAATAGATTATTTTCAATTCCAGGACCATTTTCTGTGATAAAGACAGGAAAATGGTCTGAGTAAGCAGAATTCTTTAATTACCTTTACTTAAGGTCAGTATAGTACAGGTTGGAACCTTAGTGATCAGATCTACAACACAATTCTTTGGAAATCTATATGGAACTCCTAAAATCTGATCATTTCACATGAAGAAACATGAAGTAAATGTAGGACCCTGTGTATGTTAAAAGAAGGGTACAAAAACTTTCCCTAACATTTGCATGCTCCAAACATGGGTCAAAACTATTCTGTAGAGATAAATCCACTTAGCAGTTCATTCATTCATTCATTCATTCATTTTCCAATCCGCTTTATCCCTTTCGGGGTCACGGGGTTGCCGGAGCCTAACCCGGCTACTCATGGGCGAAGGCAGGGTACACCCCTGGACTGGTCGCCAGCCTGTCGCAGGGGCCACAATCACACACCCATGCACACTCACATTCACACCTAGGGACAATTTCAAGTAACCAATTAACCTGTGAAGCATGTTTTTGGACGGTGGGAGGAAGCCGGAGTACCCGGAGAAAACCCACGCATGCACGGGGAGAACATGCAAACTCCACACAGAAAGGTCCCCCAGCCAGGACTTGAACCGGGAACCTTCTTGCTGTGAGGCAGGAGCGCTAACCACTGCGCCACCGTGCAGCCTTTATTAATTATTAATTGTTTTTATTATTATTAATGAATTAATTTATTTTTTATGTAAAGCGCCTTGGGTTTCAACTGAAGGAAAGGCACTGTACAAATAAATAAAGTTTGAAGTTTAACATACTCTCTACAAAACCCTCAGAACCTAGCTCAGCAAAAAACTTAAACAAGTCTGAGTGTGACATTGCCCAACAGTCTGTTTTAGTGGCATTAATTGTTTAGTCTTTTCAGGATTGTTAATATAATTTTAAACCATCAACACTTGGTTTTAGACCATAACAACTGAACTAAGTGCTGTGGCTGACCAGGTATCTCTCTGTTGACACGCTGACAAGAATCAGATCGTCTCCGATACGGACTTTCTCTCCCTCGGATCTCTGCTTGGATGCGGGGTGAATGGTCCACCAGCAGGCCTCTCCTGTTGGAATTTAAGTTTTAACCATGGAAGTACTATGACAACATTTTTCACCATCTGAAAGAAAGGTGGAGTCATACACTACCAATTGAATCTTCTTGCAGTCCGACGTCAAATGACAGCTTGTCGGTCAGAGACCTTGATGTCTTCAAACAGGTTAAATACTGTTCAAAAAAGTAAAATACATTTTTATGGATCATATTTTGGCATTAAATATTTATTGCATTGATTGATTTTTTTTTAAATGAAGAACTTAGTTAATTAGTAAAACAGATATTGTAGGAACTTTAATGTGAAACAGATGTAAAGGAATTCTGGATTTCCATTGACTAAAATTTCCAGATTACAGAAGACCGTCCACAATCTGAGAAAGTCACAACATTGCAAGAATGAAGGATTTAGCATTGCATTGTGGGTCAACAGTTGGCTTTTGGTCAGTTATCATTTGTATGCCAACAACACACTGTTACTCCTCTTCAGTTACCCCGGTTATTCAAGACTTGCAGTCTGCTTTTTCAATTGTTTAATTTGAATTTATATAATTTGACATTATATGCTGGGAAATTAAAGTCATGGTAATTTCACAAACTCTAAATACCAGAGAATATTCTGTTGTTACAAACTGCACAAAGTAAATCCTAATAGTAAATCTGTAGAAGTAGTTTCAGACTGTAAGTACATTGTATTTTTGTCAGGATTTTTCAGGCACTGATCTGTAACCTGAGGGTGGAATTTGAATTCTATAATAAAAATAAATCCTGTTTTTTCCCCCCACAGTTCAACAACTTCTGGCATCTACAACCTGCTGGTTTTATGGTGATGGTGATGTTTTGTCCATGAGTACTTCAACAAAATGCCACCAGTCTTGAATACCCATGAATCTTTGTTCTCTGAGAATTGCAACAGGCTGTAGTCATCTCACTCATCACGGTGAACTTTGCTCCAAAAAAGAGTGGTCTTCTTTGAGCATGAGAAGACATTTTTATTGGCTGACTCTGATCAGCAAAACCCTCCTTGGCCTTGTCCCAACTTATTTGACCTCTCTCCTACAACAGCCAACAGTGGTTAAACACAGCATTTTGTGACATATTTTGGATAGGGGAAAAATGACGGATCAATCATATGATTAAAGACTGATCAATAACTTAAAAAACAATTGTGAGATTATAGGAAAAGAATAATATTTTAAGACAAATGCCAGGTTTGGGGATAACATCACACTCTGAGACAATTGGCTGTTTGTAAAAGGATCCCTAAACTCAAGAACAGCTGTCAGATTGTAGAAATATCACTACATTACAGGACAATTGTCGGACTGTGAACTGATCCCTAGATTACAGAACATTGCCAGATTGGGGACATTTCCAGAGATAACAGAACAACTTCCAATTGTGAAAAGATGCCTAAATTACAGAACAACTGCCAAATTGTGGAAGGATCCCTAGATTACAGAACAATTATCAGACTGACAAGGGAGCCCTAGATTACAGAACAACTGCCAGATATTGGACGGAACCTAGTGTTACAGAAGATATTGGAGGGATCCCTAGATTACGAAACCTTAGATCACATGGCAATTGCCTGATTGTAGAAAGATCCTAAATAATAGGACAATTGCCAAATTTTGGAAAGATCCCTTCACTCCAGGACAATTGCCAGATTGTGGATACATGTCTACATTGCAGGACAATACCGTATTGTGGAAGGATCCCATGATAACAGAACACCTGCCAGATTGTGGAATGATCCCCAGATTACAGGAGAACTGCCATGTTTTGGAAGGATCCTGAAATTTCAGGGTGATTGCCATACATATAACAGGACAATTGCCAGATGGTGGAAGGATCCCTATATTATATAATTAGGTAGGTAAGTTTTGGAATGAAAGTGGGACAGTTACATATTGGAACAATAGTCAGATTGATGACGAGTTTTATGGGGCAGTTCTCATGTATTGATATTCCTAAATTTTGGACCAATAATCAGACTACTGGACATCCACCACATTCTTCAATATTGACCATTGTGTTGGTTGAATGTGGTGTTTCCAAAAATCTCCACAATGTGTCATCCCCTTGGTGCAGTTGCTACTCACCATCCCACTAAAGGAGTGCCGCAGAAGAATGGCATGGCCATAAAGCAGGGTTCGATGCCCGCCTCCTTGAGCGGCCTGGTAGGAAATGAACAAATAAAAGTTTCATCACACACCATCATCCTAGATCTCTGGATCACTGATGTATGACGTTTTCTCTAAGTTAATATCGTCCACTTCTGTTGTGTCAGATATTAACTCTGAGCTCCCTTTGCTTTACGTCCTGTGAAAGTAAACAGCATGGGACTCAAGGTGTCATTTATCTTGGCTCTCCACTCAAAGTGCAAGCAGGAAACAGAGATTGACAGAGAGGAAATACACACATTCAAAATGAAAGACAGAAAAACACAGACAATGTGCACTCAGAGTTACTCATTCTCTTTACCAGTAAGAAGGTTAGGAAAACAGAGGAAATGTGGGAAGATTGGAACAAAAAAAGAAAGTAAGAATTTCCATTGCTGTGAAAGATAAATACCTACCTTTTTAACTAACCTCTAGAAGCATAAAAAAGAGAGATTATGCCATGAATTGGACACTAAAAATTTTGAGCAAATCTTGTGTAGATGATGTCAATACTGCTTTAAAAAAACAAATAGCAGAAACCAGACATCCATTCTGATCGATCTAGTTGTGTGATTCACACAAAAAGATGGGTATCAAACATTATGGAGTGGTGTGTTTGCCTGTGCGGCTGACAGGTGGTATTTTGGTCAACAAACTAAAAGAAAACTCACAACTGTTCCCTGAACAAAACTGTCAGCTAATGCTCTCCTGGGCTCACAGCCTTAAACAGATGGTAATCTGTACAATAGAAACAAAGGGAAGCCAAGGGTTTTAGCAACAGAAAAACTGGAAGAGTGTCCAGCAGCAGCTGGGCAGGAATGATGGAGGGAGGGGAGTTGTTGGTGCTGTAAGTCAGACCTGCTGCCATGCTAATACATCGTTGCCAGCACATCTGATCTTTGGTGTGCTGCCTCTCTACCAGCGATGAATCCTCAAAAAGTTAAGAGGAGCTTGGGCTGAAAGGCTCAAATGTCACTATGGTAAACATTTTAGGATGTTTTGTCTAAAGTCCCTTCAAATATGTTGCCATGGCAGTGGCACAAAGACCAGGTCAATAGAGCTGCCCAAAAACAAATTTGCAATTCTAATACTGAAAATGACTGCATGTTTTACAGAGTTATATCTTTTGACTTGTTGATAGACCTTCATATAAAGACAATTATTATTACGGGCCATTGAAAAATTCAGTTATCTTCCCGGTTTTCTGCCTAAGAGTTCACAAAGGCAGTGGATCTATGATAAGAAAAGATCATTTCCATCTGTATTCATAATTTTAAGTTAAAGCAGTGATCTTCTAATCTACTAATTTCATCAATCTGACTTGCAGTAAACAACTGCAAAGCTAGCAAATGTTGTAGATAAATTGATAATTTGTTTAGAACAGGGATTGGCATCAAGGCATCAAGGGCTGCATTCCTGCATGTTTTGTTGGAAAACATGGCATGTTCTAATTGGCTGGACACACCTGAACCAGATAATCAGTTATTAGAAGGGCTTGGATATCTGGAAATCCTGCAGACACTGCGGCCCTCGAGGCCTGGAGTTGCCTATCCCTGGTATAGAAGTTGATGATTTATTGGAACAGAAAGATTCAGTTTTTATAAAACAGTTTGGGATAAATACAGCAAGCTGGCTCAAACATGAAAAAAATGGCAACAATTTCTCATGAACATCTATTTTGTTTATCTCAACCATTCTATCAATTTCCTTTTTTAAATTTTTTTTAACCAAAATGTCCATGTTTATGTTGATTTTTTTTTGTTGTGTGTTGCTAGCTGGCTTAACAAACACCCCTTTACATTTTTTAAAGAATGTACATTTGGCTTCTTGTAGATTGTGAGCCAAAACAGCCATAGTCTAGTTTATTTCCCAACCATTTCTGTATTTGTAACTGCTGATGAAATCCACACACTTTCTGTAGGTGGGTCGGGCATAATCCAACCCCAATTGACAGTCCATGTCATGAATGAATAAAAGAGAAGATTATAAGACAACTATTGAGTGAAACTTGTTTTTTGGCCAAAACTTGGTGGGATAAAATGTGAAATCTTTTATTTTAATAACTGATGCTGAACTTTAGATAAACGCGATCTTTGGATCCTAAAGACTTACCATATTTTCCGCACCATAAATTGCACTTAAAAACCTTATTTTTCTCAAAATATGACGAGTGCGCCTTACAATCCAGTACAGCTTAAATATGGATGATTTCTGGCTGTGTGTACTGATTTTGTGATTACTGTAAATTTAAGAAGTACATGACACGCCAAATTATTAGTCTGTTTTTTTTTTTAATCTACGAGTTTCAAACTAATTTGGGTGTTTTGTAAATACGCTATGGCAGCTGGCATATGTAAATAAGTAAATATTTATTTTAAAAGCACCTTTCCCAGACAAAAATCACAAAATGCTGTATAAAAGTAAAAACATAAAATTACGGACAGTCATACACATGTTGTGGGTAAACAAAAATAAAAGATGTTAAAAGCAGGGTAAAACACAATAAAAGTAAATAAAAATGATTAACTAAAAGTTATTTGAATAAGAACCTGACTTTTGACCTGACTTTTAAAAAAACTCAACAGAGTCGACCTGTCGTACTGACAAATGGAGGTCATTCCAAAGATGAGGAGCAACAGCCTGAAAGGCAAGGTCTTCTCTGGTTTTGTACCGTGTTTTTGAAATTTGCAACAGATTTTGGTTTGAAGACCTCATATGGTGGTGTCAGACTGTGGCTATGTGTTACCAACAAGGTTGGGAGTTGGTGTGGTCACAGTAGCTTTTGTTTTAGCTGTATCAGTATGTTTCTTCGAGTGTTGCAAAAAAACGTTGAGAGTTACAGGTATTGTAAATGCACTAACGCAGCTAACTTGCAGCATGTTACAAACAAGTTCTGGAATTACTGTGAATTTAGTTAATAAAGTCTGACAGACTTACAGAATCTCTGACTCTTTTGTCTCACTTCATGCGCCTTTTTATTTAACATAGTTAGAATATAGAGCATCCATTGATGGTGCGCCATATTATTCAGTGCACCCAATAGTGCGGGGAAATATAGTAGTTCAACCAAAACAGCATCAGTTTTATATTTGAATGACCAGATTGAAGACTTTTTGGGCCCTTTAGGAGGCAGCAGAACATTAACTAACAAACACATATGTTATTTCTGGAACAGACTTCTGCTCTTTCAATTTTCATCTTTACAAATGAGGAAATTATTTTGCTTAAAAAAATGAATGCGTTATTTGGCCTGACTAAGGATTAAAACCCAACAAAGTGATGAATCTGAACATTTTTTATGAGACTAAGGATAAAAAGCAGCAAACGAATCAGTTCTCAGATGCTGCAGAGTAACCGTCCCTGCCAGACTCATTAGTTAAGAACCATCTGAAACTGAATATTGATTCT
Organism: Adrianichthys oophorus; assembly: GCA_036245035.1. NCBI lineage: Eukaryota > Metazoa > Chordata > Actinopteri > Beloniformes > Adrianichthyidae > Adrianichthys > Adrianichthys oophorus. The sequence goes on from BSAI01000101.1 coordinate 11,171,605, forward strand.
TATGTACACTTTCCATGCCACAACCTTTTAATTATCTGGAGACTGAAAAGAGGTTATATGTGCAGCAGTACATTTCAAAGCGATAAACTGTCGTGTTTTGCGTTTTGTTTTAGTTATGCAAGACATTAAAAAAGAAGCTATTATCCACTCAGTGATGTTTCCTTGAAATAAAAACCGCCTGCAGCCAGAAAAAGAAAAATCAATGAAAACTCTGAAATCAAGCTGATTTCAGGACATTTCCTCTTGTTGGTGCCCTCCACTCTTTTGTTAGAGACAGATTGGAGAAAACAGGCTGGCAAACCACAAAGTGAGTTTTTCAGGACTTTCAGGTTCTTTGATTGGACTGAGTATCTTGAACAAAAGCGTGTTAATCTGTTTAGCAAGCATTTCTAATTTCTGTGTTTTCCCTATTGAATTTATGCCATTTAAAAGCAAGGGGGAAGAGGAGTGTTATGAGTGCCTAAAGCAAATATGAAGCAGATCTTACTGGCTTTAAGTGGTTACACAGTAAGAACGACTAAAAGGGTTTAGGCAGAGAACTCACTCATGTGGTAAAAGTCTATTTCAAGATTGCCAAGATTCATCATTAAGAACTATTTCTTGATAAGGTGATTGCTCTCAAGCTGATTGAGAAGGTGATGAGATTAGGTAAAGCTAACTGTCATTCCAGAGTTTATTTGCTTGACATTTTGTGAGAAATCTGACATCATCAGCCTGGCATTGCCCTGTACATGTGATAAATGCAGAGCTGACAATCAAGAAATAGTCATTACATGAAGGGAACGTGCCTTAAGTTCAACCCTTTTTCATGTTTTCAGGGGGTCAGCACATCTGTCATGCAAGCTATCAAGGTGATGGATGGACAAACCCAAGGACCTACCCATTTTTCATGGTCAGCACTCTAGTAACAAACAAATACAGATGAAAAATGACATTATCAGGATGTGTGACGGTCAATTACCCGAATCTGAGAGCAACACTAAGCCTCATTTTGAGCCAAAACCAAAGGAGACCAGAGAGGCACAGATACTTAAAGACTTATCTGTTCCACAGGGCAATGATATGCATGAAGGGACAGCTTAGGCCACAGAAACCAGACATACATCTGTACCAGTTTAGCTTAAATTTGGTGGTGATTTGATGCCCAATTTAACTTTGTAGGTCAAGTTCCTGTAACTGCCCCATCTGTACCCTAACATTCATCCTTCTTGAGCGATTTCTCAGAATACTTGTCGAAACTTTTTCAGAAATCACATTTGACCACAAATATCCATCCGGAACAGCAAATCCTATCATCAGTTTGAGAATTAGGCTCTGTTTTCTCTTTGTTTCCCCAAAGGTGTTAAAGATCTTGCTATCATCTCATTCCTCTGACTTCATTCCTGACCTTCAAGGGGGAAGATACACTGGGGGCACCAGCAGACTCACTCAGTCACTTTTCAAGTGCAAAAGTACAAGCTTTCTGTTTCTTCTCTCCTCTTGTGTAAAAACATTCAAAACACCTAAAGCTTCACATATAAAGTAAACTCCTGCTGTTCAGCTTGTGCATCAATTTTTACCAGCAATAAGAAGTATAGCCATCAGCTTTTTACTTTCCCATAGTTGAGTTTTCACAATGTTGCTTCAGTCCACTAAAGTTTAGGCATGTTTTTTTTTATTATTGCTGTCAGAGCATCAGTTGGATCAGTGCATTCCTGTTGAAGGTTCCTGCTGGTGATTTGCTGCCATCTCTCACAGCATTGTTCTACTGCAACCATGCCTGATTATAAGGCAGATGGCCTTACACACGACTCTCAAAACATGATGAGGTGAACCACTTAATAACTCCAAGGTGTTCAGGTTGTACAGCTGAAGACCCGCATCATCAAACCTCCATCGATGTTGGAGCTGAAACAAGATCTTATGACTCAAAAGATGTCCATCAATAAGTCTTGTGGTTTCTTCTGATGCACCTTTGTGAAACTTAGTCACCTTTCCAAGAAACCAGATAATGATTAGATATTTAGAGGGCATGAGAAAGGGTTCAGTGACTCGGCCCCACCCACATTCCAAAGCATTTACAGTAAAGAAAGCTAGGCTTTTACCAAACTACACATCTCTAACATTTGCAGTATTATTCTACTATTAGAGTCATTTTGACTAAAAAAAAAGGTTAAAATCAAGACATTTGCCAATTTTGTCTAGTTCTAAATCTTTGCTAGTCTCAGAATGGGTTAAAAATGTCTCCTTCAAATGACACCAAACTAAAGTATAAGCTATTTACTTTTAGTTTCTTCTTTGAGTTAATTCATTTCTTAAATTTAAAAAACTTTTTTTTAAAACTCTATATTGTTGCTCAGCTCAGGTTGGATTTGCATATCAGGAAATCTTTCTCTAATGATGTGACTTCAGTCTCTTATTAGAGCTTTAGAACTGCAATCCATTTAGCTACCGTCATAAATTCAGACATTCATTCTGATTTTGGGATGAAAGCCATCTTCATTCTGGTTTTCCGCCAATAAAACCTGAAAAGAAGGCATGGAACGAGGACTATTATTAAATATTGTATTTTTGAACATTGTTTTAAATCTTTAAGATTTGCACTGGTTCTGTGCTTCCTTTCAAAATAAAAGATGCTCAAATAAAAGTTTAGAAGACAGAAAACTACAGTAAATTCTCTGTTTTCTGGTTTGGTTGTCTTGTCCACATCATGATGCTACAGAAGGACTGGAAACCTACAGAACTCCTTCCTTTAAATTATTTTAAATCAAATTGAGAGCACGAGAGAAAGACTCTAGTTTGTAAATGTTTTTAAATTGACTGTTGTTACATTTTTTAACTGTAATTAGCTGTCTTTTTGTCGCCTCATGGCCAGGACTCCCTTGTAAAAGAGGTTTTATAATCTTAATTGGACTTCCTGGTTAAATAAAGGTTAAATAAAAAAAAAAGATCCAGCTGTATTGAAGGCAGCAGAGCGCCACCATGACTGACTGTGTTAAGCTTTTAGCACTTTACATGAAAAGCATTTTAGCATTCCCAGATTTGCAGCTCGTCAGACAGAGGAAGGTACTCACCCCTTCACTGTTCTGCCCCGTGTTAGCCAGCATCTCCTGCAGGGCCCGAACTGACAGCGATTGCTCCAGCACAAAGTTACAGATGCACATGTCCGGAGGGACATACTGCAAAGGAGCAGAAAAGAAGGAGCAAAATTACACACTGAGGGGCTTTCTATGAGAAAAACGCAGGACTCAGACAACATTTCTCAGGTGATTCACTTTTCTGGGGTGGCCCATAAAAACCATGAGGAAGGATGAGCAATATCTGGAACTCAAATGCTGAATACTATAGTCCCGCCATGTTCACACCTTCAACGGGTAGCCACTGTCAGGTGAAAATTCAAGACTAACAAGACAAAGAAAAGATGCTTAAAATGGGAAGCAATCCTAAACTAAAGGCTGAAATGTTTACATTACCTGTTAAACATTTATTATGCTAAATGATTAACAAGACATTAAAGATAATGATAACATTAAAGATAAAAAAACAGGTGCAAGGAAACCTAAATTGGAAAAATACAAAACAAGAAAGTGTCAGATCACTTAAATGCACCTAATTAATGTTGAAGAAGGAAAAATATGTTTGATGTTTAAGGAAATGTTTCCCTAAAGAAACAGAAAAGGCACTGAAAACGATAATTAAAACATGGAATTAGAATGCATACAGCTCTTTGAGAAATGTTTAAAAAGAGAAAATTTAAAAAATATATTTTAACTAAAAGGTTTGTTTTTTTAACTGTCAAGTAATTATTCGTAGTTTTGGAAGGTTGTGTTTTTTTTTAATAATAACATTTTTAGATTTTGATCCTAATATCCTCTTTCTACACTTAAATAAGTAGAAAAATGTCAGTTTAAGATTTTTTTTTCTTTTTTTAAAGAGCAGATGATTTGAAGAACCATTATCAGTTTATAAAGTAGACCTTCAGTTTCAAAGCATCAGCACAACCCTAACCCACATTGAAATGGAGTTTAAATGCAGTCCAGCTTGTTTTCAATGGCTTGCCAAATGGAGGCAAAATTAACTCAGTGATTAGCTAGATGGCACTGTTGATTAGCATGAAGCTCTGCATGGTGTGGAAATCTGCCTAGAGAGATCTGTTCTAAACCATCCTGATGTCAGGCTTACTGGATTTAGAAAGGCCTTGAATCTATCCTGCAGAGAAGGGTTTTGGATCAGCGTTCGTGGGGTTGGAAGGAAGACCTGCTGACCTCTCAATTTAAAACAGCAGTGAGAAATGCGAGCAGAGGCGGGGCTGCTGGGTGATAACGAGTATGTGGCTTCCTGGCACTCTGGAAGCTTCCGGCAGCAGAGCTGCCTCACTGTGAATTGCAAACAGGCGCTCACCTATTTAATCACGTTTACACTCAGGGAGGGGGCTTCAATGGGACTACTTCTTCACTTCTCAAATGACTTTTTTTTCAAATCAGTAAATGGGTTTTAATTAGAGCAGATTTTTTTTAAAGGGTTGAAACGTGTTGGTCCTGGTTTCCCTAAAAAAACTCTACAGTTTCTATCTTGATATAGTCAAATATCCAAATATTGTTGTCCAAAGACATTGCTTTCTCAAAAAATGAGGAGTAATTCATCTCATCATCTGTATGTATAGAGATTTATTTTTTAACGAGCAAAAGTGCTTACTGGTTATAAGCAAATGAAAAGCTGTATTAAAACTGCGGTTGAGTGAGTCGTCATCTAAAAACGAACGGTAAAGTTGGCTGCTGCCTGCCATATTTCGGTGGTAAACAAAACTTACAGAGGTCAGAAAGCAACGATCAGGAAAGTGCTCATTTTTTACTAAGATTATGGGCATTTTTTACTCAACATAAAAGAACACACCAAAAAACTGGTTTAATGGCCAAATAAATGAAATAAATGTTAAATTAGTTTTGATCTCATAAACATTATAGTCAAAGACAATAAAATAAAGTAAAGTATGTTTTTGGTCAATTCTTATTATAAAAATGAAAATACAGACAGAGAAAGTTTAGAATATTTAAATTGAGATAAACACCAGTTCATAAAAAAAAATAAGCATCACTCACTTCCACTGAACAGGTTAGCAAAATGAAATTATTTCCAGTATCAACTGTTTAATCTTTGGTGTAACTGAAGCTAAAGGACCAAGTTCCCAGTTTTCATTAGCAATTCCTATCAAGGACCCATGCTTTTAAAGTGAATTTAAAAAGAAAAGCTGGAAAACAATGGTAAAAAATGAAATTAAATTTGCGTTAAAATGAGAAAATAAATATGTTCCCCGATGACACCGACTGAATTTAATCTGAACTATTATCCTTGAAGATGCTTTACATCAATGGGTAAATAAGCATTATTAGTCAAATCACCTCCTTTGACTTTTCTCCTTTACCTAAAAATAGCATTAGGCGGTTAAGGAAATAAAAAAATAAAATAAATGAAAACAAAGGGTAGTTTACCTGTTTTAACTCAAACCATGTTTTTATATGTAACTTTTGCCATGAGGAAGACTTTAATGAGCTCGAAAAAATCAGATTCTGATCTCCATTTGGCTTTCAGCTGCACCCTGTCCTTACCTTGGCTTCAGACGTTGGTTCCAGATAACACAGACGGTTTCCGAGGCCCTCTGCAGCCAGACAGAACTTGCGATGGTCCTTCTCAATGGTGGCGGCGCTCTGAAGAACCACCTCATCATCCTGCCAGAGAGACAACAGTGTTAACATGGCCCTGCCCGTGACCACAGCCAAATGAACAAGAAGGCTCCATGACTCTGCATGATGCATGCCCTGCTCTCACGTTTGTTTACTATCCAGATTTCAGCAGTTGGGTGGAAAATGATCAAAATAACAGCAGTGCAGACTTTGATTAATGACATTTCCATCACCTCTATTCACTCAGTGGAGCCAGCAATCAAACATCTGTATCTGTCAGGCTGAACCCCCCCCCCCACACACACACACACACACAGACACGTGCGCACACGAATATTGATTCAATTTGTGCAGTTTGAGTGCACGTCTGCTGCCAGCTCGCATCCCGCACTAATCTGAGGTGATGGTTGCCATTGATCTGGCTCCCGGCTACTTCACAACACTTTTAATTCAACCCTGGCGGGATTATTGGCGAGATTCAAACAAAGCTTCAAACGAGCTCACTGGACCTAAAATCAGGAACATTTAGTGTAGTTGGAACATTTTATTCCCATTTCTTGGAACAAATGTCTGAATTCCACCAAAAACTTAATCAGAGGCAATTGGTCCTCCCACTGCGACAGGCTTCAGTGCATGTTAGCAGAAGAACAAACAGCCTGTGGTGGAGTTGAAAAGGACTGTTGGATAGCTTCTACAGGTGGGAGGATTTCAAAAATAGAAAGATTTGGAAGAAATTTGAAAGATTTGAAAGAAAAGAAATGGTCTCATTGGCTTAAAAGAAAAGCTGATCTTCAAAATTCAAGATTCAAGATGAGGAAGAACTTGACAAAAACAATAAAAAATATATATATATATATATATATTTAAAATACACATACCATTCTTTGTATTTTTTCTGGACAGAGCGTTTAGTTATCCCTCTCTATAATCACCCCTGTGTCTGTATGAAATGTGTGACATTTCAGAGGGAAACACAACACCACCACAGGATGACCAAAGACTTGTCACCTCATTAAAATCACGTAAATCCCCCTCTTTCTATTAAGCTGTTTGGAATTCTGGTGGTCTTATGAAACAAATAGCCACTGGCACCTTCACCAGCACACCTTATTTATGCATGAAGGTACACAAACATGTCGCTATGCCTAAAACAATTTGAATAAAAAAATAATCCACAGCAGAGGAATCAGAAATAATAGTAGCCAGACAGTGTTTTGTGAGAGGTTATGGGAGTTAGCACAGAGTTAAAGTTTTATTTGATAATAACGAGCAAAAAAAAAGGCAAACACAAGCAATGAGATAAATAAGGCATCTGTTGGTCAACAGTAATTGAACGGGATTAAGGTTATACTTTCTTTGAAACTGTAGCTCCAATAAAAGTGAAAAGTCCTTAGCAACTATTTGTTTTTTTTCTTGTTAGGTGTGTAGAAACGTGTGCGACAATTGTGCAGTTTTGTCAAATTTTTTTTACAAATTTTTCTACTCTTGAAAAAGGACGGCTGCTTATCTTGATGACCATCTCTCTAAATATAATGCTGAATTGGCAAAGCATGCCAGGCTCCTAAAGCGAAAAAAGCAGATACGTTAAACCAATTGATCCACCGGACCTTTCCAAGCCAATGGTCATTACCAGTATGAAAGACTGAGAAGTGTGTGGTCACGAACGTCTGAGCCTTTAATTGGTGAAAAACAGGAGTCAATTATGATTTCAAGAAAATATGGTGCATAGGATCTACCACTGTCTGTTAGGGCAACTTTGACCCTGATTTTCAGCAGCAATTTCTGCCCTGCAGACTATTCAAGCTAAACTTACTTGCTGTGATATCAGCTGAAAATCAATGAACCTGACAAACAAAGTCTGCAGTCATAACAACTGGGAGAACTTCATAAACTCTGTTCAAACAAGAAGGACCGCTATTAATCAGGCAGCAGAAGAAGGAATACCGCTGGACAAACGCTCTAACCAAATCACTTGACTTGGTTCCCTAAAGAGTGATTCATGACTAATGATCTCAAATGAAAATAATCTGCATGTATTTTTGATTTTTATACTTGATTTAAGTAAATGACTTTTTTGGCAAAAATAATCTGAATATATATTTTGGATTTTTATACTGATTAATGTTTGAGACTTATTCACATCACTGATTCTTTTTTTCTGCAAATGCTATAATCAAGTTTAAAATAGTGTTGTAACGTCATACATAGCAGCGTGACTTATTGTTACTTAAGAATGATTAATGACCTGAATCAATGTCAGTACAGTATGAATATCTGATCATAAGTTACGAACCAGTTGTTGATAACGCATGTAAAGTAAAAGGTGTGGTAGAGTCGGGGTGGGATTATTTAAGTTCGCTTCCTCCCACTCCCTTTCAAGCAGTCTCTTTTGATGCCTAGTTATCCTATGTTTTTTTATGAATGTAAACCTCTGTTGATTGTGTTACATATGTGCTGTTCTCGCCTGATTGCTTGAAATAAACCATTTCAATTCAAAGGTGGATTACAGTGAATTTGTTTATTCAAAAATTTTTAATTGACTGTTTGGTGTAACAATTATATATTTTACCAATATCTTAGATTTTTTTTTTTTCACCATTTAGTTTTATTCTTTTAAGCTGGCACATTCAAACTCCAGCAAACGAGTGAACGCGGTAAATGTTTTAATTCACTGCATGTCACCAAGCAGAAAATTTCTTTCAAAAGGTTTGCTAGCACTGTCAGCAAATGTACCTGTTCAAAAAGTGCTGCATTGCATTGTGCATAAAGATGACAGCAGTGCTGCAGCCAGACTTAAAAGCCCTCATCCTACAAAACAGTGTTTAGCATCCGCAACAATGTGGTTGTTGCTACCTGGTCCGTAACGAAAATCCGATCGGTATGTTGGCAATGGAAAAAGAGATGAACTGAGCGCATTTTACTGGCAGTTAAACTGCCCTTAGAACAAAGCCAGAAAAGAAGAAGAAAACATTTGCACATGCAAAGTACGGATTAGGTAGATGAAGCGGTGCGGCCCGAATTTGCACGTGCGCTGATCTGTTCAGTCTGATTTTGGATATGCACAGTACAGATTGTGCAGTTCTGAGCTGTAACTTTTTCTTACAGAAGTGTGTAGTAAGTAGTATGCACTGACCTTTACATTAGGTTGAGATTTAGATGTTTAGATGATTTAGACATTTGATGTTGTAGTTTTTAAGCACATTTTTATTATTGCCATATGAAGTTTGGAAACTTTTATTTTTTCAAACTCTTTTCAGTTCTGATTTTTGAGGCCCCAAATGTAAAATACAATGGGTAACCTACTGTTACTACTGTGTGATCTACTGTAACCACAGTGTAACCCACATTTTTCACTGTGTCCTCCACTGTTACCACTGACTGCTCTACTGCCACTGCTGTCTGATCTACTGTTACTGCTGTTTGATTTTCTGTTACTACTGCGTGATCTACTGTTACTACTCTGTGATCTGCTGTTACTACTGTGTGATCTACTGTTACAGCTGTTTTATTTACTGTTACTAACGTGTGACCTACTGTTACTACTTTGTGATCTCCTGTTACTACTGTGTGATCTACTGCTACTACTGTATAATCTA
>BSAI01000101.1:11180870-11204669 GCA_036245035.1 Adrianichthys oophorus
GTATAATCTACTGCTGCTACTGTTTTATCTACTGTTACTACTGTGTGGTCTGCTGCTACTACTGTATGATCTACATCTACTACTGTGTGATATACTGTTAATACTATTTTATTTACTGCTACTACTCTTTTATTTACTGCTACTACTGTGTAACCTAATGTTACTACTGTGTAACCTAATGTTACTACTGTGTCACCTACTGTTACCCTTGAGTGAGCTATCAGTGTGATCTACTGCTATTACTGTGTGATCTACAGTTACCACTGTGTGAATTACCATTACTACTGTTTAATCTATTGTAGATACTTTTTCATTTACTGCTACATCTGTATGATTTACTGTTATTACTGTGTAACTATATGTTACTACTGTGCGGTCTACTGTTACTAAATAGTCATTAAAATGTTTCTACTGTGTGGTCTGCAGTTATAACACTGTTATGTACTGTTACTTCTGTGTGTTGTACTTTTACTACTGTGTGATCTACTGTTACCACTTTGTGATCCACTGCTACTACTGTGATTTATCTACTGTTCATACTCTTTTATTTACTGTTACTATTTTTTGATCTACTGTTACTACTTTTTAAAATCTACTTTTACCACTGTGTGATGTTCTCTTACCACTGTGTGATCTACTGCAACTACTGTGTGACCTACTGTTACTACTGTGTGATCTACCGTCGATACTGTGTAATCTACTAGCAATACTCTGACTGTTACTACTGTGTGATTGACTGTCACTACTGTGTAATCTACTGTTACTTTTGACTGATCTACTGGTAACACTCTTATTTACTGTTACTATTGTGTGATCTACTGTTACTACTTTTTTAATCTACTTTTACCACTGTGTGATATTCTCTGACCCCTGTGGGATCTACTGCCACTACTGTGTTATCTACAGTTACTACTGTGTGATCTACTGCTACCACTGTGCAATCTACTGTATTTCCTGTGTGGTATGCCGCTACCACTGTGTAATATACTATTTCTATTGCGTGATCTACTGTTAGTACTGTGTGATATACTGTTACTACACTGCTTTTTTAGCTGTTAATACTGTGTGGTCCACGGTTACTACTATGTGTTCTACTGAAACCACTGTGTGTTCTACTGAAACCACTGTGTGTTCTACATTAACTACTATGTGATCTACTGATACAACTGTGTGATCTACTGTTACTACACTATTATCTACTCTTAATACTGTGTGATCTACTGGCCATAGCCATGGATGAAAAGTATAAACGTATGACCCTTAACATTGTGGCCTTCTAAAAAGGATAACAGTTTTTGTTATTTTGCAGTTAAAATGGTAATGGTTTAATATTCAAGTTAATATTTTATTGGTATAATACTTATGTATCAAAATGAACAAAATATATATATTTCATTATCTTAAGTTTTTTTTTTTTTTTGTTCACTGACACATTCCTTTCTTCAACATGGGCTTATAAAAGTTTGTCATTTTTATTAATCTTTTAATGAAATACAAATATGTGTAATAATTTTATTTTTTTTTCATTTAATTTAATGATTACTAAGGTCAAGCTGGACAGAAATACCTGTCAGTTCTGGCTTAGTGTAGAAAAGGGAGAGCAGTTGTGTTTTGTGAGCTGAAAGATTTGACATAACTGCAAGATTTCTGAGGTTTATTTGTTACAAACCTATATCATGGCTGTACTGAGTTAACACTAGAGAAACAATGTGTTGTGTCACTTTGAATTTTAATTTAATGCTGGTGCCACTGGGATCAAAATAATATTTCGTTTTTGGAAATTGCTTTATTTTTCTCTCATTTTGCAGCAGGGATGTTGCTTCCTTGGCAACTTATTTTAATCTTTTAAGGACATTTCAGACACTTGTAGCAACTGTAGAGCAACATTTTTATTTCATTGGAGTTTCTTAGGACTTTAATATAAAGCTTGTATTACTTTATTTTTTCCCTTTTTTTCTCACACAGTTTGCAGTAAATTGTTTTTTAGCAACTGAATAGTGCTAAAAATGTGAACTGTTGTATTGGATATCAGTTTTACTATAAATGTAAATGAAATCCACAATTTAAAAGCCAGAGTCTGGCTCTGAAGTTTCTTCTTTATTGATTATTATTTACTTCCATCCAATCTCCAGATCGGGTGTGTTTATACAACTCATGTCAGAACTGGTTTGTGACATTTAGGCCAAATTTTTCCAAAATGATAACAAGATAGTCAGAGCCTAAAGCCTTTGGCTCATGTTGTGGATAAAAGTAACTGAAATCTGAAATCCTTCAGAGAACAAGAAAAACGAGAAATACTTGTGCAGTCTCTACATGAAGACAAAGTTCTTCTCATCCAACATATTCTCATAATCCATCATTGCAAAGGCCAGAGTGTCCTCCATAAACAACGTTTGAATCTTTTAGATGAGTCAAGCAACAAACCCCAAAAACAAATGGCCACTGCAAAGGTCATGAATGATAGTTCACATCGAGATACATAAATTGTAAATTTATTACAGTGCGTCCTCTATCTACGTTAAGTCCTGATCTAAAAAAAGTTCCCTCTAAAGGATGTGTCTACAAGTTGAGAGGATGCTGGACAAAGTTTTCCATGAAAAAAAGAAAAACTTGTATAATAAAAGTAGATCTGCATGAGGGTTTGACTCATGTAGAAACCTGCTAAATTCTTTGCCCAAAGTACTGCTGTTACCTGGATGAGGTAAGTCCAGCCAATCTGGAGCTTCAAATGCAGGAGTAAGTGACAAATGGCCTGAAGCTACACATAAACCACCATGTAAAGTACATAAATGTGTGATTTCTATTAAAGATTTGTAGCCTGAAGTGCTGCACGGTGGCGCAGTGGTTAGCGCTCCTGCCTCACAGCAAGAAGGTTCCCGGTTCAAGTCCTGGCTGGGGGACCTTTCTGTGTGGAGTTTGCATGTTCTCCCCGTGCATGTGTGGGTTTTCTCCGGGTACTCCGGCTTCCTCCCACCGTCCAAAAAACATGCTTCATAGGTTAATTGGTTACTCCAGATTGTCCCTAGGTGTGGATGTGATTGTGCATGGGTGTGTGTTTGTGGCCCTTGCGACAGACTGGCGACCAGTCCAGGGGTGTACCCTGCCTTCGCCCATGAGTAGCCGGGTTAGGCTCCAGCAACCCCGTGACCCCGAAAGGGATAAAGCGGATTGGAAAATGAATGAATGAGCCTGAAGTGCCTATTACTGTGTATTATACTAAAATACATGTTACCATTAGTTTTAATTAAGAAACACTTTGGACTTAAAGAAAATCTATTAACGTTTTTTCTATTGAGATCATTTTTCTTAAAATTTTTTACTGTATTCTTTACTAATAATGTTTATTTTCAAACATTTTCAGAGATTTAAAAAGTTGTATATATTTTTCTTTTATGATTTACATCTTGGTCTGCCTTTTATAAATGCCGTTTATGATGATGACTGTTCTCTTTCTGCTGCGAAGGTTTTTTAAAGCATATTAAAAAAACAAGATCAGAAACAACAGATGTGTCTTTCAAATTTAAAGCCCATAAAAAGATCTCAGATGTTAATGAAGAGAACATGTGAGCCGGCGGTGACGACGACGCCTGAAGACTGTTTCTGTCTCTGTCTGCAGTCCTGACTTTATTCCAAACCAGGGAATCTTGTGAATCTGAGGCAAAGTGATCCCTGCAGCAGCAGCACAACCATCTGCTAGACAGCTAAGGAGCAGCTTCATGTCTATGTTTAGGGCCTGCAGGAGCAACAAGTGCACAGAGATCAGGTGGATGCTTTAACCCCCTTCTGACTGTAGCGCAGGAACTTGACCTTCTGCAACAAGCCTGGATCGTGAAGTATGCTTACAGAAATGAGGGGGTTTGTCCTCGGTCTGGTCGGACATTTGCCTCTTGTTCTGTTCCCCGAGCAGCAGCTCTGTATGTGACAGCAACAGGTGTGTACGTGGGTTTGTGTGTGCCTCCACTGACTGAAACCCGAGAGCTCCCGATGCTAATGCGTGCCACATCAACTCCTACAACTCACTTGGCTCTGCCACAAATGTGAACTTGAGAAAAGGTGAATCTGTTCAATCCCCTCAGCGCTTCTATTTTGATGTGCATGTTCTGCACATGCTCAGTGGAGACCGGCAAGGCGTACCTCTAAACGTTGGGACCATAAAGGATCAACGTAGAGTCAGAGATTGAGGAGAACGGAGAAGATTACAGTAAATTTGTCTGCTTGTTCACACACTCTTAAGAGTGTGGTCTGTTTGAAATGGTCTGACCGTTTGGGGGTCGAGTTTCTCATAAATGTCAGGCAAGGTGCTAAGTACAACCAGAGCTGCTTTTAGTGACGCTCTGCTAACAGCACCAACAGCAGAGCAGACACAGTGTGGATGTATGAGAACCACGACCGAGCACGACGAATTGTCTCGTCACAAAGTCGTTTGGCGTTCAGGAGCTGAAACAGAGGTCTTCCTGTCTCTGAACTCTGACCTGTCTCACCTGAAAGCCAACTTTACATACAACTGAAAAGCAGAACCTGAAAGGGAAAACACCGACTGAAATAATAAAAGAACTTCAAAATGATGTTTAAGCTTTTATACATTTAACTGTGGCTCCACTGATGTATTTTAAAAGTCGTCCCCCACCCCCCCACCCCCAGAGTAAATATAATCTCAGGGGTTGATGGAGACCAAGTAGTCAAGTCCAACCTTCAGTCCAAAAGTCAGACTTTACTGTTAACTGCTTCTTAGACAGCATGAACTTTGAGGTTTCAAAACCATGCGTCCTCATTTGTATTATTTGTATCTGTATTTACAGATTTCAGCGAATGCAGCGTAAAAGCAGTTTCATAATTTTATTTAAAGTGTCATGTTTTTCTTTGACTAATAAGATTCTTAAGTATTGGGGTTAAACGTTCTCAAATCCTTTCTTTATTTTTTGTATTTAACTCTAGGCATGCACTGAGATAAAAATTTTAGGCCGAAACTGAAAATGAGGAAACAGTTAGCCTAAAAATGCAACACAGAATAAAAATGTACAGACGTCAGTTGTAGTTGTCTTTTATGCTGCTGAGTCAGCACTCTGTCATTGACAACTACAGACCTGCTTAATTAAGAGTGGTGTTTTTAGTGTTTTTAACATGTTCTTGTAGCAATTTTCTCATGATAGAGGACACATTTAAAGGAATTTAGGCTTAGAACTGCATTTATGGGTGTCTGTTTTGTTCAAATTGTGGTGAATCAGGACCAAACAATAAATGTCATTTGAAAAAAACTCTTTGTTGTGATATATAAAACTGTGATGGACGGGCCAAAGTTTACCTGCTCCGTTCGATTCTGATGCACCCACTAACAGACAAATAGATCCATATACTTCTTTGTTTTCTTCGTTTGAGCTGGAATCTGGATCTAAACTGTACAGCTGGATAGCACCGATATTTCTCCCCATATTTGTTTCACAGTTAATGTTAGCTTGGGGTTGTGAGGGGCTGTAAGCTAGCGGGGAGACAGTGTAAACAAATGGATGGTGGGAAACAAGTGGAGGCTTACTTCCGCACCAAGAGTCCCACCCACAACTCAAAGCCGAGTTTCTGATAAACTGCAGAAAATATGTCCTAGAAAATAACAAATGTTTTTTTTTATTTGCCTAATAATACAAACAATAACAACAATAATCATAGTTAAAAGTCTACTGGAAAGGCTTTGAAAATAGATACAAATATGATTGGAGTGGAACTTTAAATGTAGTGTGTGAGCACTGTATAGGGGTGTAACAAGTTACTGAATACTCTGATATTCAGGATCGATCTTGAAAATTCGAGTACTATACGTTTTTTTCATGTCCAAGATTGCTGATTTATGATCATGGGAGTTATGCTCTAAAAATACCTGCCAGATGAAACTTGCAAAGTATTTACCTTTTTTTTACAAATATTATAGATGCTAGATAGCTGTGAAACTCCTGTGAACATTTTTACTTTTCTCTTTTGATTAAACTCTCAGAGTTCAAAACTTCATAGAAAAATAAGTCAGTATTAGAGTATGAAAACAAAGATCCGATTGCGATGGAAGTTTTAAGTAAATCTGGCAAGTTGAATTCTGTACAGGAGAAACGCATTCAGAGGAAATTGATTGACAAGGTCAACATCCCATCTGGATGTAAAATACATTGCATTATTTAAAAAAAGACCCTGCAAAATTGCACTGAAAAATAAACAGTGAAACAGTGAGACCACAAAAGGTAGACAACAGTGTAGCGAGTGAACACTATTAACGGGTTATGCTGTGTTCATACCAAACGCAATTTGCTCATCGAATTGAAGCGAAATGTCTTTTTTCAACACACGTCAAATTCACAGCTCAATTTTTGTCTAAAAAGGTGTTCATAAACAAGACGCTTCAGATCACTGACTGTATACGAGAGAACTGGACATAGTGAGCATGACGTCACCCATAGAAAATGCCTTACCTCCTTTTCCGACGAAATGAACTCAATTTAGTCGTTGATATTTCCACAATACGGACGTCATTATGTTGAAACCAGATGATGTTAGAAAGCAGTTATTGGTCCAAGGTTGGTCTGAGTCAACATTTCCATGGCAACCACTCTCACCAATCAGGAGTGAGCTTGATGGAAAGCCACACCCCTTGTTTTGGACTCCAATTCTCAAAATGTGCTGCCGCAGGACCGACGCACCCCACTCAAATAACGCCGCAGGACCAGCGATTGCATCTGCACATTGACCTAACACTGAAACTGGACGCCTCTGATGCGCATCACTTTCAGTGTGAAGCTTCATTTATAATAAGTCTGTAGCTCTGTAAAATTCACACATTAATTTTCCTCATGAATACTGACATTTACAAAAGGTTTTGAGGATTTCCATTCTGGTTTCTGCCATGTTTTGTGTGTTTGCGTGAGATGGGGCATCTGGTGTTTATGTGTTGGACAAGGAACTGATGTTCTTTCTCACTCCAAAACCAGCACTCGAACCGGCTCAGTGGATTGGAGGCTTTATGCACCATCATAAGTAAAGTAAAGTTCTAAAGTAAGGGTGGGGATCTGCTTTTTTCTCGCATGTTCTAATTGGTTGGATCCAGGTAATCTGCCTTGAGTAGAGTGAGGATATCTGTATAGATACATCAGCAGCAGAAGCCTGGAATTCTAAACCTTTGGTCTAAACTTGACTAAAAGGGGACAAATATCATCAGAAAATCCTGGATTACTCGAATAGAAACTAAAAAGTTAAAAACATCCCAGCAGCAAAGAACCAGCAATACTTCTTTACTTACTAAGCAAACTGGCTCTACTTTCTATATGCTCTTTGAAAACACTCCTGTTTTACAGTTTATCCTTCAATTAGTAAAGGCATGCATTAGTGCAAATCAAGCAGGCAATGGCTGCGTTTATGATGCTTGTTTGATGTGCAGAAACGTGTTGTCTGTGTAGGAGTGCAGATGTTGGAGAGTGGATGTCTGAGTCAGGGGTTGCGATGAATAATGCATCACACATCCCAGTTTTATATTAAAGGAAAAAAAAAATAATACTCCTCAGTCATGTCGCCCTGCAGTCTCCCACCATGGATCACCGGTGCCAAGATTTACAGCGGTACCGTAACAAATGGGATTTTCTTTGCTCGGTTTGCGTGCATAAGGCTGCTGAGCAGCTTCAGGTGGACGGTCCACTACCGCAGATGGAGTTCTGCGGGTGTGATGTGCACAAATCACAAGATAATTTAAATTTTAAACGTTTATTCCAAGTCGATTGGCATATTTCACTTGACAAAGAAATCATTCATTAATTTTGTTTCTTCAAATCAAATTTCCTCTAATTATTGATGAATATTGAGGCTAATCAAATTCAATATATGGAACCTTTTTACTCAGTGATTCCTCACAGCAGTGTGTGAGCAGATAATGTTATTTTTCTGCAGCAGCTGCTGATAAATGCTTTGAAACATAATCCACTTTAAGCTCCAGATATCAATTCTAGAACACAGTTTCTGCTGCTGGTTGAACTTGTACAGCAGAAAGTCAGAGCCAGGAAAACTGCGAGTGTTTGTGCTCGATAGAAATATTTTCTTATAGTATTACACATATTTTACCAAACTCAAGTTTAACCTCACTCAGGTGAAAGGCTTATACATAGACATCAATGGTTTAGGGTAACATCATTTCATTTCATCTTTAAATATATTTCAATTTAAAGAAGATACACTCAAAAACTAGAAAATGTTTTCTTTGTCTGATGTGTTAAACCCCATAAAAGTCAAAGGAAAACGCTAAACAACCTTTCATTTTTATTTCCACACTGAAGATTTCTAATCAAACAATAGATGTTATTAGATGTTAAGCCAGGTGGTGCACGGTGGTGTACTGGTTAGAACTCTCGCCTCACAGTGAGAATACCCTGATTCACATTTCAGCTCTGTGGGGAGTTTGCATGTTCTCCTCAATCATGTGTGAGTTTTCTCCAAGCACTTTGGATTCCTCCCACAGTACAATAACATGATTCATAGGTTGTTCATGTGAGTGTGATTTTTTGTGTGGCCCTGTAACAGACTGGTGACCTGTTCAGGGTGCATCTCACCTTCACCCAACAGTAGCTGGGTTGGCTCCATCAACCCTGTGACCCAAAACAGATTCAGTGGGTTCAGACAACATATTGATGGATGTTAATCCAGCTAACAAATGCTTACAACCGCTGAAAAATTAGGAGGTGTTGAAAAGTGTAAAAAAAATAAAAATAGGTGTAACAAAGAGCTAAAGGGGCAGGAAAAAATAGAAAGACTAAATTAAAGATAGCAAAATATCCTAGTATTATTATTAATAAAGACTAATTGTCAGGAGTCAGCGCGGTGTCTCCCTCTCTGGTCACCACCCGGAGCCATCCCCAGTGTACTTACAGGACTTCATCACCCATCAACCCCAGCGCACAGTGTATGGATGCTTCCCTACCTGACTCCCATCAGTCAATCAGCCACAAGCATACTTAAGCACTGCTCAGGACCACACTCAGTGCAAAGTATTGTTTTTGCCTTCCTGCTTACATACTGAGCGTTCATTCCTGATTTGATCACCTGACCCTGCTCTGTAACTGACTCTGCCCATTTCTCCACCTGTCCTGACCTTTGTCTGGATTATTACTCTGATTTAGCTTTTTAGACTTTTAGCTGAGCTTTGCTCCTGTCTGCCTATCACTTTATAATAAACCTGCTGCAAGTGGAACCAGCTGTCTGCCCGCTTGTAACAGAAAACATCGCCATACACGGATCTAGCAGCAGGGGTACCCAGCTGGTGTTCCCGCAAACTCAGCCTGAGTCAAAAGCCACGCTGGTGTACATTCAAGAGGAGTTGGCAAAGGGCTTCATCCGACTGTCTACATCTCTGGCTTCTGCTTTGTTAAGAAGAAAGACGGCGGTCTGAGGCAGTGTATTGACTACCACAGCCTGAACAATGTCTGTGAAACACCGCTATTCCCTGCCTCTGGTTCCTGTGGCTCTGCAGCTGCTTTCCATGGCTCGCTTCTTCACAAAGCTGCACCTGAAAAGCACCTAAAACCTCATCCGCATACGAGCAGAGGATAAGTGGAAGACTGCCTTTTCGCCCACCTCTGGACATTATAAGTGTCTTGTCATGCCCTTTGGTCTCTGCAATGCCCCCTCTGTCTTCCAGGCGTTTGTAAATGACATCTTCTAGGACGTGATGAAGATGGAAGACAATGTGTCATTGTCTACATAGATGACATCCTGGTCTTTTCTGACACCTTCGAGGAACATGTCTCCCACGTCCGGCAGCTGTTGAAGTCACTGATCAACCACAGACTTTATGCAAAGAGGTTGTGAGTTCCACAACCTCCATTTCTTTCCTGGGATGCATGATCAGTGCTGAAGGTGTGGCAACTGACCATGGTGAGGGGGAGGCGGTGCTGCAGTGGCCTCAACCGGCCACGGTGAAGGAGCTGCAGTGGTTCCTCGGCTTTACCAACTTTTATCAACGGTTTATCCAGGGCTTCAGCTTGGTGGCAGCTACTCTCACCTCCCTCCTGAAAGGAACTCTTAAACGTCTCTTGTGGACTACGGATGTTTCCACAATATTCCAGTCTCTAAAGCTTCTCACAGACACCCATCCTCCACTACCAAGATCTGTCCATGCAGCTCACCGTGGAGGTGCATGTGTCAAGCACTTTGATTAAAGCTGTGCTGTCGCAACACCGAGGTCAGCCTGCCAAGTTGTTCCCATGCACATACTTCTCCAGGAAGCTGAACGACGCAGAGAGGAATTACGACATGGGTGACCAGGAGCTGCTAGCCATGAAGGAGGCATTCTCTGAATGGAGGCACTGGTTGGAGGGGGCAGCTCAACCATTCCTGGCTCTGACTGACCACAAGAACCAGGAGTACATCAGGTTAGCCAAACTTTTGAATCCCTGTCAGGCACGATGGTATCTGTTTTTCTCTCTGTTCCAGTTTCAGATCACATATCACCTGTGTACCAACAACGATAAGGCTGACGAGATGTCCCGCCTCCACGAAATCCCCCCAGAAGAACCGGCTGCTCCAGAGTCCATTGTGCCCACCTCACTGATCCTGGTCCCAGTGCAGTGGGACATCATGAACAAGCTGGCAGACTGCAACGTTGCTGAGCTGCCTCTGTTGTCCTGTCTGGCCAATAAAGTATATCGTCCCGCCTTCTCATCGGCAACGGGTTCTCCACCCAGACACCTAGGTATGGCCGGGATGCAGAAATCTCTGTCAAACATCTTCTGGTGGCCTACTATGCAGGCAGACAAGGCCCACTTCGAAGATGTGCATCCTGTCAGATGGCAAAGACACCCCAACATTTGCCAGCCGGTCTCCTGCAGCCGGTCTCCTGCAACCGCTGCCCATATCACAGAGTCCCTGGTCGCACATGCAGTGGATTTCACTGACCTACCCCGTTCAAGAGTTAACTTCACCATCCTCTCTGTTATTGACCATTTTACTATAGCATGCCAGCTGATTCCTTTGCCCAAGCTACCACAGCCCTGGAAACCGCACCTCGATCAGGTGTTCCGGCACCATGGTGTCCCGGAGGACATCGTGTCGGACCGTGGCCCCCAGTTCACCTCACAGATGTGGCAAGCAATGTGCAGGGGTCTGGGCATCTGGCTTCCATCTCCAGTCTAATGGCGAAGTGGAACGCCTGAACCAGGAAATCTTGCAGTTCCTCCGCACCTACTGCAGCCATCATCAAGAGGACAGGAGTCAATACCCGGTTTAGGCCAAATATGTCCAGAATTCCCTCGCGGCCGGGGTCATCGGCGTGCTCCCCGTGATGGTGGACGGCAAGGTGGCCTACCTCGTCAGGGAGGTCCTGGATTTCCGGCGCCAGGCGGGTCAGCTTCAGTATCTGGTGGATTGGGAGGGGTACAGCCTTGAGGAACACTCCTAGGTCACCGCTGATGACATCCTAGATCCCTCCCTGATAAGTGTTTTTCACGGTTGCCTCCCAGACCAACTTGCTCCCCGATCTTGTGGACAACCCCAGCGTCGGAGGGCCCCTCGCTGAGCCGCCCGTAGAAGCGGGCTATGTCAAGGAGTTACCGCTGTGTCTCCTCCTTTGGTTACCAGCAGGAGCCATCCCCAGTGTACTGACAGGACTTCATCACCCATCAACCCCAGCGAACAGTGTCTGGATGCCTCTCCACCTGACTCCCATCAGTCAATCAGCTCCAAGCATACTAAAGCACTGCTCAGGACCACACTAAATGCAAAGTATTGTTAGTGCCTTCCTGCCTACATACTGACCGTTCATTCATTCCTGATCTAATCACCCCTTTCATGACCCTGACTCTGCCCATTTCTCTGCCTGTTCTTAACTTGTTCTTACCTTCTCACTTTATAAAAAACCTGCTGCAAGTGGTACCAGCTGTCTACCCGTTAGTGACACTAATTAACGTAAAAATTTGCATTGAAGTTTCTATAAAGCAGATGGAAAGTTGCTAAATAAGATAGATAAAGGGCTATTTTAAATGTTGAATATACAAATTAATGTCTAAGACACAAAAAATAATATTCAATACAAACAAAAAATTGTGAGAAATGCAAAATAGAGATTTGAAATTAAGTGTTTAAAATAGCTGGTAATAAAAGGTAAATATTACAAATTTATATTTTCTAAAAAAATAAATAAGATTATGATACTAAAGACCTGAGCAAAAATTCTAATTCTGTTGTGAGTTAAAAAAAAACAGTGCCTGAACAGATTTATAACTGAGTTTAACAAAAAAGCTCCAAAACTCTTGATACCTTTGGGAATGTATGTAGATCAGCTAAACGATAACAATCAACCAACGTTAGTTGTTGTATTCAAAAATTTTGTTTAAAAGCCATAAATGAAAATGCAATATAATTACATGTAAACTAAACAAAATATCACTATTTCTAAATTGCAATTAATAGTCTAATCTATAGTGCTTGAGGTAAAAATGAAAACATTTCTGTACCGTTTTAGTCAATTCTCTAGGTATTACATATGGACTGGGATATCATGTCTATATTCACGCCTTACAGCAGATGACGTGTAATGACAGGTGGGTGTTCCCATTCCCACTTAAATAGCACCATTTTATGCTCTTCACCTCAAATACAACCCCTCACTCGCTCAGGATTAGCTATCCTGCTGCTAGTTATTGTTACCGATCTGTCCTCAGAAAACTAAAAGTTTGCTTAACTGTACTTCTATGGGGCGCCTGTGGTGCAGAGGTAGATCGGAAGATCGCAGGCTTGGTTCCCACTGTGCCCACCCATGTGTCAAAGGGCAAGACACTGAACCTTATTTGCCCTTGGTGGTTATAGGTTGGCACCAGTGTTGGGTAGCGAAGCCGCCATAAATGTGTGCATGGGTGAATGGGATTTTCACTGTAAAGCCCTTCGGGCCTTCTAAGAAGGTAGTAAAGCGCTATACAAGTATACACCATTTATCATTTTCTTGTTGATCTTTGTCACAGCTCCCTTCCACTGTGTCGGCCTGCACAGCATGGACTTTGAGTGAAGTGCTGTTCGCCAATGTTATGAGCATGACACCTAAGAAAGAAAAACAGAAGTAGAAAGCGAAGTTTTTGATCTGCTCATGTCCTAAGAAGCATGGCTTCTATTTGTCCACGCTTGGAGAGTGTTGGCCATGCCTGATGCTTGCAAGTCGTGACGGCTTCTGCTGCACTCAACCTTGGCAAGGTGTGTGAAGTTTGAGGAACGCAGAAAGAACAGGGGATCATTCCAGAGTTTAAGAGCAACAGCCTGGTAGGATCTGTCTCCTCTGATCCGAAAGCGTTTGCGAAGAACCATTAACAGGTTCTGATCCACAGACCTCAGTGCACAAGATGGTCTGTAGGGGGTGATCAGATCAGAAACATATAAAGGAGCTTGACATGGAGGGCTCTAAAAATAAAGAGCTTTGAGGATAGGGGAGATGTGAGCTCTTCTCTTAGTGCGGGTGAAGGTCCTTGCAGCAGAGTTTTGGATCAACTGCCGATGAGACAGCTCCTTCATATTCAGAAAAGAAAAAAGACTATTACAGTATTCTAGCCGTGTAGATACAAAAGAATAAATAACAAGTTCTAGATCAGAAAAAGAGAACCCAAATGCTGCTTAATCCCTGGTTTGACGTCATCAGGACAATAACTAGTGTTTCTGTTTTCTCTGAGTTTAGCTGCAAACAGTTTTTACTGAGCCATTGTTTTATCCTAATCAGGCAGTTCATCAAAGAGTCCAGCTTGTGTGTCTCAGAGGGCTTTAAACAGCAATATACTGAAGCTGGATATCATAAGCAAAGAAGTGGGAGGAAACATCACTGAAATCCTGAATAATCTTTCCGAGGGGGGTCATGTAAAACAGAAACAAGACAGGGCCCAGAACAGAGCCTTGACGAACACCGCACGTTACATCTGAGTCCAACGGCAAAGAGTTTCACTCAAAACCACCTGCTCCGAGCGAAACCATTTCACCATGTGGGTATAATGGAGGAGTGAGCTGAGGAGCAGCATGGAAACCTCAGTCAACCACTGCTACAGATGAATGTCTGTTATGAGGACAATGATGTTCTGGACATTGCCTCGACTTGCAAAGTTTGTCAAATGGTGACCAGGAATTTATGCTGTCGGGTTATTGCACCGCTGCTGCTGCACCACTTTACTAGGGTGATTTGTCTCTCCTATCCTGTACTGCCATGCAGTGGGAAGTTGGAAATGGAGTGGCCCTGCTTAGAAATAGCCTCTGTTTGCTTGATTTTTCTGATGGCTGTGAATAACCTTTGCTTATATACCCAGAATTTGTCTCCAAATTGATGTGGTCAAACAGCAAACTTCTGTTTCAAACTTCCAGGTACAGACAGTAGCCTGGACCTGGAGGGTGATGAGAAAGGGGGCCTGGTTAATTGCCCACCTGTCTTGCACCATTCCAAAGTCATTGTGTGATCAGCCCCATCATGCTTTCATCAAAAGTTTTCTGAAGAGCTGGTCAAATTGTTTAAGGCCACCACTGCCCAGGCTCTGAACTCTTCGAACATGCCCTAAACATACCAGGGTATGTGCCTGGCAGAGCTTGGTGTATAGCTACCTGCCGGCAGCCCACTAGACCCCCTTCTGAATGCAGTTTGACCTGCCATGGATTACATTCTAACTGAAAAGTCAGACTTTGATGCAAATAAGCACAACCTGTATTTAGTCAAGTAAAAGTGACAAAGCAAAACAAGAATTAAAAATAAGACTGACACACAACAGGTTAAGCAGCTGAAGCTATTGTCTCAAGTTGATTAATGAAAGTAATTACTCTGGATCGGAGTCCACTCACGCTGCTGCTGCTGAGACTGTAAATCTTCCTGGACCACCTCAGCATCTCAAAGCTCTGTGTGTCTCACCTGGTCAATGCTGTAGCCTAATTACACTACATTTGATCTTGATCGTGACATTGATTAAGGCTTAAAAGGGTTTTATTAATGAATAAGTATAAAGCTGTTGTCAAAAGCCCTTTACAGCCACAATCAAAGGTATGACAGCAAAAGTTATTAGGACGTGAAAGAAAGTATATCTGATAGACAACCAGTCCAGGTCCTGCTGTATTCTGGGAAACAATTTGAGAAGTACACAATAAAATGAAACCCAAGGAAAAAAGGAAAGTCATGTTCTGCCCCCTGAATGTTTTATGGGCGTTATGCAAGCTGTAGAAACCCAGTCAAAAGCATCAGCATTATATTTGTTGTTTTGAAAAATGCACCAAAACGGAATTTAAGTAGAAGCTTCTATGTGATTCTTCTTAGATGTGAAGTTTTGTTTTTTTCAGCATCACAGATGGTAACACAGAATAAAATATTAAACGGATTTATAAACATAGAAGATATGAATTGCTCATTATAAAGTTTAAGTCAGAGTATGTGTACACTATTAATTTAAATTGTAGCATTACAGTTTTTCACAGTAATAATTTCACATACGTTCATTTTTAGGCCTGGGAGCTTGAAGGTCCTGTGCAGTATCTTAGCTGTTCGTAGCACTGCGCTTTTCTGGACTGAGATGTCTGAGGTCTTTCCAGGGATCTGGTGAAGCCACTCCTCCAGTTTGGGGGTTACAGCCCTGAGTGCTCGAATTTAACACATCACCCGTCACCTTCACCTTCCAAGCTTTCTCTAGTTCTTCTCTGAGTCCAATATTTCTCCAGTTCCTTCTTATTGATGTTGCCATTGCTTGGTACTGCAACATCCACCACAACAGCTTTCCTCTCTTCTTTATCCACCACTACAATGTGTGGTTGGTTCGCCATTACCATCCTGTCCGTCTGTATCTGGAAGTCACACAGGATCTGCAGGATGTGTGCTTCTTCCAAGCTTGTTTTTGAATAACAATACATTTTTCTACAATAACAGCAGTATCTTTGCTGTTTGATGTAGTAGTAGCTAACACAGCATGCAGCTCCTGCTCGTAGATAAGCTAGCAAACAGTTAGCTGGGCTGAAGTCAGCTAATTCGTCAAAAGTCAATTCCTTTTTGATTGTCTGTGAGTTCTATTTGTGGACACTAAGTTGATAATCACGGGGCTACAAAGTGGTGTAGTGGTTCTTGACTCATAGTGAGACGGTCCTGGTTCAAATCCCAGCTGGGACCTTTGTGTGGAGTTTGCATGTTCACCAGGCACTCCGGCTTCTTCCCCGCAGTCCAAAAACATGCTTCACAGGTTGGTGTCTCTAAATTGCCCCTAGGTGTGAATGTAAATGTGGTTGAGTGGGCCTGCAACAGACTGTCAACCTGTTCAAGGTGTACCCCTTCCATGCACGACTTTGTCACTGATTTGTGCAGATTACTGAGGGTTTTGCAACAACTAACAGACTTTTTGCTTCTATTTGGACTAGTTTGGTCAATATCAATATTAGAATCAGTATCAAAATGTTTCATTTTAATTGCTACTCACACACAGCAAGATGGTACGTGTGCTGGTTCCAGTCCTTTAAAAGTTTTTATGCGCGTCAGCAGGAGTAGCAAAAGTACCTGTGTGCCAGAGGAGCTTGCTGAAATTGAGTCAGTATGAGAATGAGCGCACTCTTGTTGGCGCTGGGTCTTGCCACGGTTACGTAAAGCTTCTGTAAATGATGGAGGTGCCAGTCACCTCGCTGTCCTTCATCGCTGCGCCCTGAGGGAGGTTGAGCCTCCAGAGGACATTGTGATGCTTTGCCATCACAGCCTGTTCAATCAATACAAGGGAAACGCTTCATGTCCAATTTAGATCCAACTGAAGGAGCTTGAGCTGAGGGTAGAGAGCATTTCTGGGATCTACGGGGATAAAAACTTGGGCGCAGTGGTCCAATCTTTATGCAATTCAAAGTCATTCTGTAAGTATCAATACTTCCATGCTTTAAGCCTTAATCACAACTGCCCTTATGGGTGAATATAGGCTGTCTGCAGGTAAAAAATGGGAAAATCTGTACAATGCATGTTGGTGGTCCACAGGAATTTTTTTCAATTGTAGACAACCCAGTGAGCCGGTGAGGTGAAAATGTTCATGCACATTTTTTTCTATGAGCATGCTTCCAGCGTCAGGTTGTGGTGAACACATATACAACATGTAAGGGTGAGTAAGAATAAAGTTGATAAAGTGTAGACACATCATACAAATTTGTTTTTTTTGAACCCCCAAATCCTGCACACTGTGCAGGAAGCCTGTTAGTGCTAGTCAACTGATGAGTGCAATTTCTTCATGTGTCCTTTGTGTACAGCCTGACTTAGAAATGAAGAAATTAGACAGTGTTTTTTGTGGGAATTGAACGGGTGTCTTACAAGTGCTTATGCATGACCTGCACACCCTGTGTGTGCAGCATTGCATGGGGTCAGTAAGGAGCCAGTGCACGCTTCTTATAATGACTGGAGTGCTGCCTGAAGTGCGCCATGCGACAGCATCACCCGTAGTCCATAACGGCACGTAACTTACGTTACCCTTTCAAATATTTCACAATACACTTATCACACGTACAACAATGGTACATTCCATTTTTATGAAGTGGGTGCATGAGCCACAAGGGAACTGCGAGACACTCCTGGCAGTTCTCAAGATGCAGCCGTTCCTCTCTACAACCCTCTCAAAAACCTGCAGTATCCCGTATGGGTGCATGTGACTAAGGCTTTATTAAGGCAAAGTAAATGGAGAGCTACAAAAATTGGAATATCGTAAAGAAGTTTAGTAATTTTTTCCCAAAAGGAAACTTGTATATCAAATAGAATGATTGCATAAATATTGACGCAATCCTTTATTTCTGGCGATTATAGCCTTTAGGTAATGAAAATTTGAAATTTGATGTGTCAGAATAGTAGAAAACCACATTGAAAAGAGGTGGATTTTAGAAAGTAACAGACTTCCAGATTAATGTTGTTCATTTCAGTGTACTCTATACTCTACAGGCCTACTTTTGCATGAACTACTATATCAATGCATCAGAGGCCCCTGTGCCTCTGCAGAGGCGTAATGGAAGTCCAGGTTGGTTTGATAGGTGCCTTCAGGTCGTCTGCATTGTTGGGTTTGGTGTCTCTCGTGTTCCTCTGGATCAGGGGTGTCAAACTCCAGGCCTCAAGGGCCGGCCTTGTGCTGGTTTTCCAGAAACCTTGCAGTATCTGCAGCTGATTACCTGGATCAGGTGTGTTTAGCCAATAAGGAGCTTCAATGGCAGGTTGGTTGGAAAACATGTAGGACACCGGCCCTCGACGCCTGGAGTTTGACACCTGTGCTCTAGATAACAGCCCATAGATCTTCTGTTGGGTTCTGGTCAAGTGAGTCTGGAAGATTAGGACATTTGCATTCCGTGTCCAGTATTCATCTATGTGTGGAGGCTCTTGATTTTCAGACTTCACCCTTAATCCATTCACTGTGATCTTCCCGCAAACTCTTGAATGAATTTTGTTAACAATCCTCTCAAGACTGCAGTTCTCCCTGTCATCAGTGTGCCTTTTTCCAACCACATCATTTTCTGTTAATGAGTGGAACCAGCACTCCTGGTGAAGGGTGTTAATGACTGTTGTCTGCAAATCTTTCTGATGATCCCGGAGCCCATTTAAAGGCTCTTCAGAACAAAAAAATATCTGAGCTAACAGCATCTCCAACTCTACTCTGTGAGTGACTGATGGAACAGAACTGTCACACTTACTCGTTCTATAGTGACAGTCATTTTTCTGTCTATGTTCAGTGTTCATTGATCTTGTAAGGAGAGTGCTTTGATTTTATCTGCTGCTAACATTTCACAAGTAAATGGTAAAAAGCATGTAGTACCTTTGTTCTTTAAAATATGCAGAATACAATGCTTATGTGGTACAATGTGGTAGAATTGGAATAGTTGTTCCCACTTTGTTCATTTGTTTTTGCTGCCAGCATGCCATGCTTTTTTGTAGTCACTTTGTTCAGCCTTGTGTTACCACTTTTACAAATTATATGAAACAGAATGCCCTGCACTGGACTGGTAACCTGTCAAGGGTTTACCCCATCCCTGCCTTCATCTAGCAGTAGCTGAGACAGGCTCCAGCAGCCCGGTGACCGTGGAAGGGATTAAGCATGGGGATGGATGGATAGATACAACAAAATGTAACGGCTAAACTCAAACAAATTAGAAAATATATTCTTAGATTACAGTATATGTTTGATTTCAGAATTGCATTATCAGAAATGTAATTAGGTATTTGTCTGAAATGTGATTAGAAATTAATTAGAAATATAATTAGAATTTATTTAGAAATACAATTAGAAATTTACATACAATACTGAAGAATCTAAAAGTGCATATGTCATTTTTTGACAAATATCCGTTTCTACATTTTTCTTTATTAACTTTTCCATATTCATTTTGTCAGTGGAAATCCTTTAGATGTTGCATCGGCTGCTCCACAGGAAGAACTTTCTGAATGTTTAAACATCATCTGGTCTTCTAAAACAAGCAATCAGTTTTTCTTAAATCTTTCTTGAAATTATTTGAAGTTAAAATGTTTAACTCCAGGCCTGCTCATACTACCCGTCACTGTGACTCCTTAGGCTGTGGTAAATGTGTGGTTTGAGTTGCTTTTTAAATGGTACTTTATTCCAATAAAAGTGGTGTTTAAGTGTTGCTGGTCTGGAGCTCAAGCGCTGCCCCTGATACAGTTAGTGCCAGGCCAGCAGAGTCATATGTGCTGTGGAAGCATCATCTTTAAAAAGGCTAAATTTAAACCCCCAGAGCCTTCGCCTTGGTATGCAGAAGGCTCTCCGGACAACATAAAGTCCAAATAAGACAAGGGGAGCAGCAGTGCAATGCAAGTCTCAATATCTAGGTTTAAAAGCTTCAAGCACCTGCTCAGTCCAACATAAACACATTGTCCACCATTTATTTAGAGGTGCATTTCTACTTTAC
This sequence comes from Adrianichthys oophorus, assembly GCA_036245035.1. Classification (NCBI taxonomy): domain Eukaryota; kingdom Metazoa; phylum Chordata; class Actinopteri; order Beloniformes; family Adrianichthyidae; genus Adrianichthys; species Adrianichthys oophorus. The sequence continues at coordinate 11,200,743 of BSAI01000101.1, forward strand.
CACATTTAGAAAATGACAGTTCAGAAGTAAACAATCTAGACACCTTTTTTCAACTTTAACCATGACGTTCTCATCAGCGCCAGCTTTCCCAGAGTTACACATCAACAGAACAGAGCTAGAACTGTCTCACTAAGACTGACCATCTGTCACCACTTCCTAACAGCTTCTTTACAGCTCATAACTCTTTTGCGGAAATCGTGAAACATCTACAGGTTGGTCTACCACAGCTAATTCTAAAAATTCCAACAATTAATCCTTCTAAGCCTGCTTTCCTGAGCTTCTAACAAGGTTTAGGCCCCAGAGGGAAACCCCGCCCCATCCCAAACCGCTGTCGTCATCAGATATCCAAGATGCCAGGCTGACAGTAGAATCTGAGAGGTGGGGGTTAGCAGATGACTGGCATCACAAATAGTAGGAGCTGCTAAGTACAAGGTTCTACAACTAGCTGGGCCTGAAGGGGCTTATACAATAATCTATACGTCAACATCTCCAACTCATGGACCACATGGGCATCAATGGAATACCAAAGAGCACAGCAGCACTTTATGAACTGTAGCTGTAGAGGTCACTATTAAGTGTCAGAAGTTTGGCTGAGCTCAGTCCTAATTTTTGTAAATTGGTATCTTATCACTGCTTAAGTGAAATTGTTGGAAAATTACCCATCAAGTGTAGAAATGAAAGTTCTCTGTTGACTTTGCAGAATATCAATTTACAGTGTGACCTTAGCAGATATCACTGATGAACCTCAAGTTTTAAATCACAACATAAAAGCTCTGTTAAACCCTAATATAAACAGGGTCCAGACCCTCTGACTTCTTGGATGTTTCATACGTCACATCTCTGTAATGCCTGAAATATGAGCTTGGCATTGGACAGAGTTATTTAATTACGCAACAGGGCAGGTCACAGCAATGTAGTTTTTAGGAAACTTACCTATTTTGCCTATTTCTTTTCCTGAAATAGACATATTTTGGAGCATCATTAACTATATCAGGCTTCTGAACTGGTGGACTTCATAACTTAATTTTTTCTAGAAATATCTGGAATTGGCTGAGCAGGCTTTTATGGTCTTATGCGGATATTATGCATGTCAGCAAATGTTCACTATACTTCATTTTACATTCTTACAAACTTTAAAATGGATTAAAAACTCAAGTAATGCTAAAGAAGAAACTTTTTTCGAAGTTAAATATTATTTCATGAATATTTTTCAACCCAACATTAAGCACAGGCATAAAAATGTCTATTTCTCCTTTTAATGTGTAGCTTTGTTTAATATTTTTCAGTATCTTTTCTGCCATTTTAAATTGTCCTTAAACTTATTGTCATTTTAAATAGTTTCTATTCTGCTAATCTAGCAAAGCATTTCATTTAGCATTTCCAAAACTGTTTAGAAGTTTTCAGTTTCAGTGGCTTAACGTAGTTTTTAATCAATCTTTAGCATTTTTTATGTTAGTAGCTCATAAATACATGTATTTTTTACATTGAATTTCTCCCTTTTTTGTTTTAAAAAAAACATTTATGAGATTTTGTCCTTCCCCTGCGACAGACTGGCAACCAGTCCAGGGGTGTCCCCTGCCTTCGCCCATGAGTAGCCGGGTTAGGCTCCGGCAACCCCGTGACCCCGAAAGGGATAAAGCGGATTGGAAAATTAATGAATGAATGATTTTGTCCTTTGAAATTTCTCATTTATGACTATCCGTTCATGATGTTCAGCAATTTTATGTGTTAACTTAGCATTTTAACTTGTTTGACAGATAAAAGTAGGTATGTGCAGATTATTTTAAAGATGTCAAAAGACTAAATTAGTTTGAATATTTTTTAGAATATATGGTAGATTTTAAGATAAGTTTTTAGCTTATTTGGGGAACTAGTGATTTAGCCATTTGGCAAATGCAGGTCACACAGCAAACATTTTTATAGCAATTTTTTTTTATGAAAGTAGAGATTCTCTGTATTTAAGCTAACTTTGTAGAAAATTACATTCCAAATAAAATAGCATGATTTGTAGCGTTAAGCTTTACTGTTTTAGCTTCTTTCTGTTTAGCACTTTTGTCTGAGTTCTGCATGTTTGTTTAAGTCAACTCATTGATAGTTACTTGTTGCTTGTTGGGTTTTGTGTTTGTTAACTGTTTAGGGTTAATGCTGGTTAAAGGTCTCATACTGCTACACCTTGTGAGGTAAGGAAATAGGTGAGTACAGGTGAAGAGCTAAAGGCTCCCTGCTGCACGTCACTGTTGATGTTCTTCATGTAGCTGTGGGGTCACAGAGCGAATACGGGCTCCCCCCGTCAGTCCACCACAGCGGTTTTTTTCCCACCAGCACACTGAGATAGATACAAGCTGTCATACGTATCACTAACAAGTAGCGGCATAACGATTAAATGATTCATTGATTTATAGTCCTGCGATCCAACGAGATTGATCTTTCTGAGGCAAGTTTTTAATCAAGTCGACCAATAACATTAAAAAATCATTTGAAAATTACATAACTTGATCTATAATCGATACTGGACCATACTATTTGCATTGAGGCAAGGTAGGTTTATTTTACTATAATGTAAAAGTGCATCACATGTGTGTTGTCCACTGCAAAAACTGATCAACCATCATTCCATTCTAATGTGTGGAAACACTTTGCATTCAGGAAAGACATGTGACCATACAGTGTGGTAGAATCTTCTAATAATGTTCCCTTTGGATTATTTTGATGTGGAAAAACAACAGTGAGCTGAACTTTATCAAACTAAAATGTGAATGTATTTTACATTAATTCCTAATTATGTAATTCACACTTGATTATATTGTAAGAAATACAAGGACTCTGGAAAACTTCACCTGCACTGTTTAGTACCATGTATTTATCTCTGCGTCACACTGGTTGAAGTTTTGGCTCAAGATGTTCTGGATCCATTTTAGGTCAGTAAATCGGATCGTTCAAAATGAACCAATATCAACTATGAATCGGATCGCTGTTAAAACGAATCGTTTCACCACTAACGTAGGCAGCTGCTGTGGAGGAAGAACAGCAAGCTGCCCCAAACAACTGAGATGCTCCCCGCAGAGAGGGTCTGCTTTACAACTCAGACAAACTCTTCCCAAGCAGAGTTCCGGTTTCTGAAGGAGACTCGTGTGCGTGTGTGTGTGCGTTTCAGAGGAGATCCTCTCCGATCGGTTGGTCTCTTTGTACCTGCGGCTCCTCCGCTCACCGCTCACAGGTGCAGCGTGCAGCCTGAGGCCACCTCCCTCCATCCCGCAGACGGGTTTCCCAGCAGAACTCCGTCTCTTTACTTACAGTTCTCAGGAACTGGATCTCGTCCTCCCCCTCTCCGCCCTCGGCCATGGCTGTGAAGGAGCCTCCTCAGACTCCGGAGCCCTCCGCTGACTGCCGGCAGAAACGCGATGCTGCGCTTCTCAAGCCGATATTAGCAGAACTCATCCACTGCCATATAGGGCTAAGCGCCTCCGCCTCTCCGACCCCTCACTTGTGCACAGCGCCTCCTCCTTCTCCTCCTCCTCCTCTTGCTCCGCTGCGGACGCACAGAGCCGGGGCATCCGTGCACGCACAGCCGCGGGGATGGGGATGCAGCGTGGATGAAGCAGCCGCAGAAATAGAGCATCACATATTCTGTTTTTATTTCATGCAACACATCTTGATGTTTGTTTTTGCTGCGAGCCTGTTGCACATTCACATTATGTTTCACCTTAATTAGAAGCACATGAAATTAAATCTATTAATTTTTCTACTTGCATGAGTGCACAAACATTGCTGGATATGGTTTAAAGCAGCACAAATACAAAATGAGGTGCTATTAAATGAATCATTTTAAACATTTTTATTTTTATTTTATCTGACATTGTTTTACTTCTCTTTCTCTCTCTCTCTCTCTCTATATATATATATATAATATATATATATATATATATA
>BSAI01000101.1:11204769-11227282 GCA_036245035.1 Adrianichthys oophorus
AAAAAAAATTCTGATATTTGCTTTTATTTCTAAAAATGCAATTTTTATATTTAAACCTGTACAGACGATTTTTTTCCCATATAAATGTATTCACAAGTTCTAATTAGAAGTACAGAGCAGAGGTGATGAATCCGGAAAAGTCCGGAAGTTTTAAAAAAGCAAACTGTTTTTTAAAGTCAATATATCACTGACACCTAGTGGTCAGTGATACAAACTTTACATTCATGTGGGGCTGTGTTAATTTGTATTTACACCTTCTTTATCAACTAAAGACAGAAAAATTGTTGATGCCCACAGTTTCCCTGTTCTTTGCACATTTTAGTCAACAGGAGACAGTGTTTCAAAAACAAACAAAAACAATAATCTTTTACAATGATTTTTAAAATTATTTTATAATGGCCCAATAAATAAAGAAACCATAAGATTTAAGTTTAATTTGTTTTTACAAAAGGAGGAAAAAGTTCCAAAAACACCAGCCTTTCCATTTTATTCTTTAGGAATGTTGTTTTTAAAATTTGAGCAGTGTAAACGATGCATCATTTAAAAGTATTTGTTTTCACGTTCTAAGTTTTCCCTGAGAATTTCAGTGTCCTACCACAGTCAAAAACACACTTCATGGGTTCATTTGTAATTCTAAATTGCCTTTAGGTGTGCAGAGGAGAGTAAGTGTGTGGTCCTGCTACAGACTGACCATCTGTTCCGAGTGTATCCCACCTTCACCCAACAGCAGCTGGGTTGGCTTCAGAATCCTTGTGACCCTATCAGGGTTTCAGTGATTTCTTAAAACGGGTGGATGAGTGGATGATTCTGGTCATGAATCCAAGACTAGCATACTTGATTGTCTTGCTCTTGCCAAGGATAGATACTTGTCTCTCTCTCCTCCTCATTCCCTCCGTGACCTCGGCAGTCCTGCTATCTCCCTCCCCTCCCGGGCAGGGTCTGGATGTGTGCCCTAGAAGCATCTCTGGACTGATACAAGGGTGTCCCCTTCCTCAATCCCATTCTTCCCACCGTTGCCCCTCATGTATTGTGTCTTAGAATGTATTGTGCTTCTATGTTTCTAATGGTGTATTTTTTTACTTGTATCTTCACATTGTAGGGGGTGCTTGTTGTGGGCTGCTTCCTCAGTCAAACTTGAACTGTCTGTGTGTACCTCTCTGTCTGTCTATTTCTAGGCTGTACTGAAAAACAATAAATTTCCGTGGGGATGAATAGAATAGAATAGAATAGAATAGAATAGAATAGATCATGCTCCTCCCCCCAGATTCCAATTCAAGTATCTCGTCACGGGTGAAATCCTCAATCCATGGTCATAAGGACTGTTCTAAAGTCTAAATGAGAAGTCCCTGACATGTCCTGGCTCACAAGTCTCAAGTGCCTAACTATGTAGCCACAAGGGGCCCTGCGTCTGGGTGTCGCTATGCCGGTACCCAACCCAGATAAAACACAGGGTAGTGTCAGAAAGGGCATCCAGAGTAAAACTCTCTGTCAAACTGAATGTGCAAGTCAGTGAAAACTGATTTGTTGTGGTGGCCCCTGAAGGGATGTGCCTAAAGGTAGACAACGTTCAGATTGTGATGATGTTTAATTAAACATTTAAATTCAACATTTAGGTACATGATTACACATTGATTCTACATTTAGATACATATTGTTTAACTTTTACAGTTAGACATAAGTATTTGTATATTTCTTTAGTAGATACATCTGCATTTACGTCATATTTCAGCAATACGTTCAGTAAAAACGTCCACACAAAGGTCACATGACTCCAAACTATCAACAGGGATTAAGAGAAGAAGCTACAGAGATTTTCTTTCCTGTCAGTGTTTCACTTGTGGAACTTTGTAAAATGGTTGACAAACTTTTTTACTTCTTGAATTTAACGTGGTCATTTACAAATTATATCTTGAAATGTTTCTTCTCAGAACATTCATCTCCGTCTGATGGATTCTATGATTTAGTTCTACCTTCACAACTTGGATGAGGTATTAAAAGGGCATTTAGGAACTTTTTAGTATTTTTTTATGAAAGAATCTGGGCTTCATTCCAATAAACTGTTAAAGATTCTAGTAAAAGTCTTTGAATTTGACCTAAACTACACCAAATTTTATTTTCCTGATTTCTTCTGGAACCTCAGGATGTCTTTCTGGCAGCACAGGTTGACTTTGACAAAGTTAGCCGTGATTTAAACAAACTCCTTCAGAATTTGACAAGTAAGTGACGCCTGCTGAGAAGTAAGTGTGCGCCCTGAAAGAAGGTCGGATTGCGTTCTTCAGTTGTGGTCCTTTTGTTGCATGTCTCTTTAAGACCTGCTTGTGCTACTCTGTCACTCAGGTTTCCCAGCACAGCCCCAACCATTGAAGAACTGTTTATTCCTCCAAACTCCTGCTAGTGTGAGAACAAAGGATTTCCTCTGGTCTTTCTTGTCCCTGAGCATGCCTTCATGATGCCATTCTGCATGCCAGTTGGCAAGAAACCCTCTGAACACAATGCTTACACTGCAAGTGTGTGTTTGTTTGCGTAAACGACTGTGTCAGGGAGCAGTCTTGCAGCTGATACTGGCCTGGCGCCTCTCAGATCCCGCTCCTAATCCCTCTGCCCATCATGTCTGCCATTGTTGTGCCTTTGTAAGACCATGGCTTTCCACTTGTGTAATCTCCAGACCTCTTGCATCTTTGCAAAAATATTTAACCTGTTCCCCGGTATCACCTGGGCACCCGTGTGGCCCTTAGATGTGTGCTGCAGACAGCTTTCTTCTCCTCTCAGCACAGCTTTATCTTATCGGGCCGTCTTCTCAAACCAGCGTGCGATGGGCACGGCCCACGGCAGCTTCCTTTTGTTCCTTCAGTCTGTTTGAAAAGCCCTCATGGCTGCTTCCAGGCTCTGCTTTCGTCCTTCTTCACTCTCTGTGTGTTTCCGATTCGATGGTATGGACTTGTGTATTGTGGTTTCCTTTTAACTGAAATAACCTCTTCAACTTTCTCTAAGTGTAAAAGTCTCTGTGTGCAATTTCTCTGATTTTTTTTGCACCTTTGTCCCTCGTAGAGGAATTTTCAAATATGATTTTATTATTATTATTATTATGCTAAGCGATTACAATACTGAGATGGTCCAAAGGTCACTGCTAAAAATTTTGAGTAAAAAAGTAATTTTAATGAACTGTGACTGAAAATGTCATTTAGAAAGAATCCCATCAAGCTGCCATCAGAGCTACAAGCTGTTAGGCTCCACAGAGCCACAGCGAGCCTATATTCACACACGTCAAACCAACAAACTAAAGAACAAACTCCAAGAACTAAACTAAAGCAAACTCAAAGAACCAAAGAAAGACTCAGCCAGAAAACCACAGAAGAAGCAGGACGACATGGAACACAAAGTAGGCTTCATTTCATTCATTCACACGCCGTCACAAAAGCCAAGTTCCATGACTGGGGTTTAGGCCACAGAGGCACTGACCTTCAACTGCCACCCAAACCACATCGCATTGATTGGTAGAAATGACATCTCTGATCTGAACTTGAGCGGTGTTTTGTTGTTGGACTTCTGTGTTCGTCATAGTTTGTCCATAAAAAACACCATGTTCGAACACAAAGGTGTCCATCAATGCACGTGACATCAGGACATCCTCAGCAGGAGATCGATGATCAACTGTGAAGGCGACATTCGGCCGTGCGTCTTGGACACTCGGATAAAGAGAGGGGCAAAGCTGTCCACCGATCACTACCTGGTGGTGAGTTGGATTCGCTGGTGGGGAAGGAGGCTGGAAAGACTTGGCAGACCCAAACGTACTGTGAGGGTCTGCTGGGAACGTCTGGCTAAGCCCTCCGTCAGGGAAGTCTTTAATTCCTACATCCAGAGCTTCAAACAGGTACAGAGGGAGGTTAGAGAAACTGAGTCAGAATGGACCATGTTCTCCACCTCCATCGTCTCTGCTGCTGCTCGGAACTGTGGTCGGAAGGTCTCTGGTGCCTGTCGTGGTGGCAACCCCCAAACCTGGTGGTAAACACCAGAAGTAAAGGACGCTGTCAGGTCTGGCTGGCCTGTGGGACTCCAGAAGCAGCTGACAGGTATCGGCAGTCTAAGTGAGCTGCGGTCCGGGCTGTTGTGGAGGCAAAAATTTGGTCCTGAGAGGAATTTGGAGAGGCCATGGAGAGGGACTATCGGTTGGCCTCGAAGAGGTTCTGGCAAATTGTCCGGCTCCTCAGGAGGGGAAAACTGTCTGAATTAACCCCATCATGCCGTGTTCCACTAATATGCAATGAATCATTAAATCCAGGGCTCCACTAATGACACAGTCACAAATACAACTGCCACAGTGCGGTGGAGAGACATCGGCAGAATCTTCAAGATTTATGCCTCTACCAAATTTTTTTGAAAGTTGTTGCCATGGTCATGAATGTAGACAGCAGTAGTCAGGTGGCCATGCAGCATTGGGGATGACGCCATTATGAAATCTGGTGACAGCTGGGCGGCCACAGGGCGGTGGCAGCTGGATTGATGGTCGGCAGTAGCTCTGATAGGACAATGTGTAAATGTCTCTCCATTTCAAGTGTCACCAGCTGCTAGCTGCTGCCCGGTATCCCAAGGGTATAAAAAAGCGGGCCATTTTGCACCACTGTTCATTTGCAACTCAGATTTTGAGCACACATCATAATCTTGTCAATTTAAACACTTACAACATTACTCCCAAGAAAGCATAATGTTCTGTCTTTGTCTTCTACACAGCATCAACTGCAACCTGCCATGCAGGTCTCAGAGTTGCTGTGTTGCTATCAACACCATGATGAGTTTAGTGCAGAATCAAAACCGTCTCCCCATTTGGACCCACGATGGCCAGGATTTCCAGATTGACGTCTGGTCATCTCCAGGGCCCCAGCCCATATCAATAGCCCTCGCCGAGTCCCCACGCTGCCACCGTACGATTTCTAACAATCAGACGGTGGCAGTGGGACGGCAGCAAAGGGGCAGGGGAGTGGCTGAAGGTTGTCGGTCAGAAATCAGTCAGAAATTGGTCAGAAATCGGCCAATCATCGTGCGATTTTGGGACCTTGGAGACTCTTCAGCCATCAATTATCACGCTGCTGCCTTCCTGCCACCCGCTTGTCACTGAACTGCTACTGCGCGACCTACAAACGTCCCCGAATGGCCACTGACCCATGCCAAAATATCGTACGGTCATCGTAAAATTGTAGCTTTTAAAATCTCTATGGCCGCAGAGATTTTAACTAAAAATACAACTGCTGTCTCGTTACAAATGGCGCCGTTTGGCAACCTGCCCAATTTGCTGAAAAGCTTGTGTTTAGGTCACCGCACTGTGGCATTTTGGGAAAAGTGAACGTAGTCTATATGTATTTGCTTCATACAATTGGAAATAAATTCAGGGATGAAGGGGTTAATCACTTGATAAGACTGATATGTTTATATTCCTTTAAAGGTTTTGTGTGTGAGATGTAATTTCAAGACCACCATGATGGTGACATTTCTACCTTTAACCTGCTGTTTATTAGCTGTAAAGATCTAGTGTGGAGAATCTCCACTTTTGAGTTTGCAAAACTCCAATCCTACCACAAGATGGCAATCTTCACAAAAGGTCAGAGGTCATGTCTGCAGAGGGTCCTTGATTCATCCAAAAGTTTAATAAAATGTGTCCCATAAAATGTGGTTGCCATGGCAACATCATGCAAACAGTGTCGTCTTTGCTGTTGTTTTGGCAAATCTTTCCCCAGTTATGAGGTCATATTTGCGAACATTCATTCATTCATTTTCCAATCCGCTTTATCCCTTTCGGGGTCACGGGGTTGCCGGAGCCTAACCCGGCTACTCATGGGCGAAGGCAGGGTACACCCCTGGACTGGTCGCCAGTCTGTCGCAGGGGCCACAATCACACACCCATACACACTCACATTCACACCTAGGGACAATTTAGAGTAACCAATTAACCTATGAAGCATGTTTTTGGACGGTGGGAGGAAGCCGGAGTACCCGGAGAAAACCCACGCATGCACGGGGAGAACATGCAAACTCCACACAGAAAGGTCCCCCAACTGGAACCGGGAACCTTCTTGCTGTGAGGCAGGAGCGCTAACCACTGCGCCACCGTGCAGCCCTATTTGCGAATAGTCAGGACTTTGTCAACTCCTCCTGATTCTTTTCTCTGTGTGCGTAATTCTTTCTGATTCTGTAAATTAAAGTTTAGTTTACTTAGGTGGAGAACACAAAGTTCTGTGTCTCTCTTGAGCTTTTTATCGTCAGAGCTTTGCTGTGTTTTCTGTTTTCAGTGATGCTGTGGATTCTGACAGAGGTGAGGTATGAAGAGTGCCAGCCCAAAGTCCTCATTTCAAACCTCTTCAAGACCTTTGCTGAACAAACTCCCAGTACTTTGTGTCACCGCTGATCACAACAGTTCTGAAAAAAGAAAACGAATGGCAGAAAACCGAACAAATGTCCTCCTGATCACAGTTTACACAAATCCCAAATGAAAACAGTATTCTTTTGTAATCTTATCTGGAAGATGCTGATCGTGCATCGGGGGGGAGAGGGGGGGGGGGGGGGCAGCTCACTCTGCAGCCTCTATTATGACTGGCTCTGCAGACTGGCTCCTCTGATCCACTGATTGGATGCAGAGCAATGCGGAGCCACAGGAACGGGGCGGGGGGCGTAGCGGGCAGTCGCCATCTCTGGGAACATCTCAGAGTCTGACAGAGGCCTGATAACTCGGACACAGGAGGAACCGTTTTAGGCTCCTGACACTGTTCCTAGGTGCCGGGACACAAAATATTTATAAAAATATGCTGTTAAACTTTAACTTACAGAAAAACATTTGGTTGTAGTTGGATAAATACAGTTTGTATCATTGTTTTTATCTTTAAATGTAAACATTTGCTCTACATGGAACAGTAACAACACATGTTTTTAGCCACAGTCGCATCAGCATCAGTTTGTTTCAGTCAACCGGCTTCAGCTGACAGGTGTGGAAGCTCACCTGAGCTCTGTGAATCAACAAGTGAGTCCTGATCTCAGTTAACTTGCCAGTGAATCTTGATGCATTTCATTTTAGTGTGAATGCAAACAAACTGTCTACGTAGTGACAAAGAAACCCTGAAGATGTTTAGTGCTGCAGCTGCTTACATGAACTTCTTAGTGCAAACAGTACTCTGGGAAATCTCCTTCAATTGTTAAATGCTTTTTTTCTTTTATAATTGACCAATTTGGTGTTTTGTTTTTTTTTTACTGATAAGTTTTATCTGCATTGCAACAAAAATAACAATTTTGCTTTCTCATGTAGTCAATCAATATAAAAGCAAAAGAAAACTGTTTCTACAACACAGGCTTGTGGAACATCGGAATTTACTTGAATGAGAGACATGATGAGATATAATTTAAACACATAAAGTAATATTTGAACCAAAAAATTCTACACATCTGTTGTTTAAGAAAAAACAACCACCAACACTGCTAGCATCTTTTTCTAATGATGTTGAAAACCCCCATGTTGAGAATTTATCAATGAATTCAAACATGTAGGTTCATAAGATAGGTTTAGAATAAATAGAACTGTTTAAAATGTCTCCTTTTCTTATTACTAATATATCATTACTTTCTAAACTTGTGTTCTATAGGTAGTTTTTTTGGGGGGGCTGCATGTAGCACTGGCGCAAGGGAAATCAGGATTTGATTCCCAAGGGGCACAGTGAGCTTTTAGTTGACAGTGTGGGTCCTTTGGCAAGACCCTTTACGCTACTGTCTACCCAAGTAGTCACAAGAGTGCCTGGGTCTGGGTCTCCCTGTGCCAGTCCCCAGCCCGGATAAAAAAAGGGTTGTGTCAGGAAGAGCATCCGCAGTAAAACTCTCTACCAAATTCAAGTGTGCGGATTTGCTGTGATGACCCCTGAGGGGATGTACCAAATTGTGAACAACTACAGAAGGAACTATAAGTTGCAGGTGCAGTTGGCAAAAGTACCGTAAACAGCTTACCAAATGTGTTTTTTGGAAGGTTCCAGCAGAAGGATTTTCATGTTGAGAGAGAAACATTGGTCTATTTTTTTTGTTTGTTTTTTTGTGCAGTGGTTTTGACAGCTCTGATTGGCTGTTCATTCTCTTTTTGTGAGGGGACTTTCTTGCATTGTCTTATCAGATGGTTCGGTCGGCTCATTCAGTAATCCTGAAATGCCTGTGCTTGTTGGACACATGTCCATCATCTCTTCACCAGCCTAAAAATGTTCCTTTTTGTCACAGTAAACACTAGATAAACATCCAGATAGGGATCAGGAAGATTTAGAAAAGACTGAGAGACTCCTGTCTCAGACGCTCAGGTCCTCTCAGGGTTTCTTTTACTCTAAAACCTGATGCTCTTCTTGAATGTGCCTGCCCTTTTATCTTATGACTTTGTTTTAATCCATGTCAGCGTTTTAGATTCATAATAACATGGCTTTTTGTGTATCTGTCTGAAGAATTAGCAGGGGATGTTTTGCGCCTGATTAACCATTGCAGACTTTTGCAGAAACAGGTAATGAATGAGTGGCTGATGATGCTCATACTAACTTCTCTGACAAACGACAGTTCAATTGCTGCTTTTAACAGACCAAATGATTGTCTGACTCCGTCAGACAAAGCTACCATTCATACAAGATTTCCTCAGACTGCACCATGAACATGATTCTTCAAACAGAGCCAGGCGGGGCTAAAGATGTTTGTCTGTTTGTTTCTTTGCAGCATGAAAAGAGCACGCTTCTGCATCTTATCAGCTGATGATTGGACAGAAAAGGTCAGACTGTTGAACTTTGGTGACCCTTTGTTAAGTATTGAAGCCTTTCTGGAAAAAACAACTCAGTCCTGAAACTGCTCATTTTGTGACTTATTGTACATTCTGTCAATACAGGCTAAAGACTTTAGTGGATACTACTGTGGTACTCTACATACAAACGGATATTTTTAGTTTGAGTCACATTATTGCCCAAACGTTTGGAGATGGTTGCAGAATGTCATCAGCAGCTTTTGCAGACATTTTTATCATCCATCATAGACAGCGACCATGTCAGTCTCATTATTGACTTTTTTACCATCGGAAAGTGCGACTGCACCTAAAACAAACCAGGATTTCGGCACCATAACTGACCAAAGACTACTTTGATTATTTTACCGTAGGATTCTTGTCAAGAATTATAAATATGTAAAAACTACAATAAACTTTGTATTTTTCTGTTTTTTTTAATTCTAATTTAATTCTTTTAATTAATGATCATTTTTTGTATGTTTTCACCACAAATAAAAGCAGATTAAAGTCCCCTTCCGATCATCTTTTTATGTGTTGCAAAAACATTCCCTTTGGTCTTTTAATTAGAATTATACCATGTTTTGCTCAAATTAAAAATCTGTCTTGTTTTGTAGCCCATAGTTTCTGTAGAGTGGCAGGAATTCATCAGAAATTCACCTCGCTAACGGTGGGACTATTAGTGGGGAGTAAGTCTGCCTTGACTCCCCACGATGTCTTTGTACACTCTCTCCTGCTAGCTTGTAGCCCCTCACAACCCCAACATAACAGTGCAACAGAAGTGGTGAACTATATCGGAGCCGTACAGTTTTGATCCAGATTCCAGCTCAAACGAGGAAAACCAAAACGTACATGGATCTGTTTGTCTGTTAGTGGATGCATCTTTGGAGTGGAGCAGAGAACTTGTGGTCTGCTGACTGTAGTTTGTATGTCACAGCTGCAGTCTCTTTCAAATGGCATTGTTTCATCTGCTCCTCATTTACAGTAATTTTAAATAATAAGTACTCTGAAATGTATTTTTAATCAGAATGTTCTTTAAATCTGTCCTCCATCATGAGAATAATGCCCCAAGAACATGTTAACGCCAACAACACTTGTTTCATTGGAGTGGCTCTTTAAGCATTTTTTTTAACAATATCCTGCATTAAGGAATTATCCATGCAGGTTTCAGATGTGAAGTTGAATCTTGTTCAGTGTCCCACACAGTGGAAAGAATCGAAATGCATCTTTTGATCCCGTTAAGACCAAAGACTGTGGGAAAACCTCAAACTTATCCTGTAAACCTTTTCATTCTCTGGTTTCTTCACACTGAAAGAGAAACCCGGAGAATGTTCAAGCTTCAATTTATCATGAAAAATAATTAATGTTAATAAATAGTTATGTGATCCAGCACTCAACTAAAATGAGAAACCACAGTGAGCTAAAGTAAAATGCAGAAGCTCCAAAGACTTCGGAGCAAAATTCATTCATTTCCAGCCACTGGATCAGAGTTAATCAAAACATTAGCTCCCTGAAGCTATTTAGGCCTTTTGTAGTCATGACCTCTGACCTTTGTGAAGGGAGGGCACTATGTTAAAACAAACTGATATTTATCACATTTCATTTTCCAGTGTCATCCTAAATCAATATACCTGTGTTTAAACATAAACGTGTACATATTTAGGCTGAGAGAATATTTCTGAACCAAACTCAAAGCAGACGTTGGGGCAGAACAGGCAAACTCTGGTTGCCATGGCAATTTACATCTACATTCACACACAGACAGGAAAAGTTGTTTGTCTCTGCAGGGAGAAAATAGTATGTTTGCTTTGGAGCGATCGTAAAATGCTCGCAGTAATTTTGTTGCGATGCCAAACTGGCATGAAACTACTGACTGCAGCAGATTTCCTTTAAATGATCACAAGCACACATTGTTATAAAGTGAAATAGTTGATTTGCTGGATGTGTTGCTGTAGGGTCAGGAGACCTGACCAAAACCCTTCAGCGAGTCTTAAAAGTCCCACCTCACGGTTTAGAAAAACACACCTCATTTCTGTTTTTGTGACCATCAAGCCATTTATTTATAAAATATAGATTTTAAATATTTACAATTAAAATATATCAGTGTTATCTATGGTTTTCTGTGTTTAACAATTTAAAAACATTTTTACTTTCCACGGCAGAACATCCAAGTTCCTTTTAAAATAAAATGCACCCCATGTCAAATCAGATCCTCCTGTTGCAGCAGATTTACTATTAAAATTAAAAAAAAAAAAAAAAAAAAAGCCAACAATGACTATCACTGTGAATTTGACGCACAGTCATCCTGTTTCTCCTTTTACTACCAATTACAGGCTAAACGTGACAACATTGGCAGAAAATCTATACATGTTGTGCAGCAGAATATAAAATATCTGCTTTAAGTGTTTTTCTAAAATGGAACCGTTCTGATAGGAATGAAACCTTTTGCGCCGTTATCTGTCTCGTGTGCATTTTGGAGGAGGAATGGTAAAACACAAAAGACTTCTCGACAAGGTCAGCAGTGGTACAAAAGGTTATTTAACTAATATAAGATCACATCTGTTTAAAAAGCTAAACATAAACAGACTTAAATAACGAACTTATTGTGTGTTCATAACATTAGGATTTTCCTTTAAAGCCAGAGAGCCTCGTGTGGTTCCGGAGCCTCTGTCCTGTGACGTCTGAAACGACGCGCGTGGACTCTTCATCAGGAACAAACAGCTATTAAAATACCAGTCCCATCCGCCCGTTTGGCTCTACTCCGCATTGACAGTCCCGCAGCGGCACTGCTTCACGCGCTGGACACGCTTCCTCCGCGTGCTGGGCGTCTGGCCCGGGCAGAAGAGAGTGTAGGTGACGGTGCTGAAGGTCCTGGGTTTGCAAGCCGAGCAGGACTTGAAGGCGCTGCCGTCTTCGTACACGTGCCGCGGGATGAAGAAGGAGTTGCACTGTCCGTAGCAGAAGCGGTTGATGATGCTGCGGCTCAGGCAGCCCTCCTCGCGGATGGTCTGCTTCAGCGGCTGCGTCTTGCACCAATCCAGGCGCAAGTAGCGACGCTCCGTCACGTGCAGCGCCTCCTGGCTGGACTCCAGCACCTCGTCAGTGGAGGTGGAGGACCCCGACGCCCGCGAGATGAACCTGCTGATGGGGGGCTGCAGACACCTCTCTGTTTCGTCAGGGTTGTCGTTTGGATGCGGCACTGCGCTCTGGACTGTCCCGGAATCCACGCTACTCAGCGGGGAGGGGAAGAGCGCCACGACGGTCCAAAACATCAGCGCTGAACGTGAACACATCGCTGGACCTGCGAGGAACACAGACGGATTTTACGCACAATTTTACGCACAAGTTACGCATCAAGAATGATTGTTTCCAAAGACATTTTGGTCGAGTTACCAGTTTGTTATCGACCCCCCAGAGAGACTCCGGTTAGTCAGTTAACATATGCTCGTGTGGAGCTCCCACAGCTCCAGAAGAGACTTTTCAACGACAGAACAAGAACCGCCCCCACCCTCAAATCCCCAGTTTCTGAAAGAAAGACCCTCCCCGGACTTTGTGGATGCAGATAAATCGTTTATTTAGCTTCAGGGAGTATAAACAAAACCATTTGACAAGATATGGTAAACAAGATACAAAGAGTGTAAAAAAAATAAAGTTGAGCTGTTGAGCATTCCAGTCACTTTTGAGCAGAACCAGAAGAGTTGACACCAAAACAGATCAAACACCTCCATTCATCTACTTTTAGAAACGACACCGCTGTCAGTGCAGCTTGTTACACCACACAAATTCTTTAAAAATAAAAATAAAAGAACTTTACAACTTTAGATCATAATTTTAATGCCAAAGAAAGACACTCAGAATAAAGTTTATCACTGGAATGTGAGCCAGCTGAAAAGCTCAAATATGTTTAACCCTTTTTATCCAAAACAGTCCAAACTGCTCAGATTCAACTTCCTGATGCTAAGCTTTGCTGGCAGCTTGTGCTTCCTCCTCTTCTTCCTCCTCCTCCTCAGAGAAATGGGGAACAGACTTTTTAGCGACCACTTTGTCCAGCCTCTGGCCAAGTAAGTATGGGTTGACGCTCTGAGGACACAACATTATTTACTGAAACCTGATCAAAAGTAGTGGATTCTTATAGCAAATCCAGTTCAGAAAAACAGCTGTACCCTCTTTCTTCTTTTAGGTCCTCCTTTCAGTTTTTGCAGCAGAAGCTCCTTATTCTGTAGAGAAAAAGACAAAAATGTTTAATCACAGAACTGAACTGATATACTGAAATGATTCAACTCACAGATTGAATGGGCTCCATGCACGGATCTGTGTGACATGTTTCTGTTTAAAATAAGACCGCTCTTTTATTTACGGTTGTGGTTAACTGTATCCCTCGTCTTAGCAAATCTCTGTGTACTATTCCTGGAGTTGTCTAAATTGTCTATTGCTTACATGACCAATGTTATTCACACATATTTACGTGCGACCAGCATAAATAGTGATAGAAAGTCACATTGGCCACACAGAATACATGCAGTAAAGACGCACATTGCTGCTTTGCCCGCACGTATTTTAAGTGCATCCAAAGCTGGATTTTGTTGTTGGCCGCATGTATTTTAAATTATGCTTAAAGTTAAAGTCCCATTAGCTGTCAAGTACCTAGGTGCGTGAAACGTTTTCTCCGTATTTGATCCATCCCCTGGCGGAGCGGAGAGCTGCCATGTACTGTATGATCACATGACTTCTGGAGATGAAACGTGGCAACATAGAACATTTAAAACTCGTTCAAAAACTTTGAACGTTTAACCAAACTTTGAAGTGACTTTCAGACTGCTGGTTCTATTCCCTGCTGATGAGGAGCTTCTGCCCTCTTTACAGAGCGGCAGCAGCGTGCTCGAACTATCACCTCGCCATTCAGACGGCTTTACCTCACACTGAGAATTACATTGACAGAAATGTAGAAACGCTCTGCTGTGAAGGAATTAAAACAACTAAAAGGTCATAAGGATAAAGACGGCAATCATTAGAAATCTCTTTCATGCTAGTTAGCATTAGCCTAAATAAAAGTGACTATTCGTATTCACAATTTTTTTTTTTTTGTTTAGCCAGTGCTGAACTTTTTTTTTTCTGGCCGCATGGACCCGAAGGAAAGGTTAAGGTAAGGATTATGGTTAAGGTTAATATGCCAAATTGCTGCAGAAGGTGGTTGTGTCTGCCGATCACAGCGCTCCGTGCTCTGGGTGAGTGACAGCTAAAGGGACTTTAACATTAATTACTTACGACCAGTAACAACATTCAGCCTTGGAGAGACTTAAAAAATGTGCGGCAATCCAGCAATCTGCATATTGGCTTCATGTATTTTGTCGCCAACATGAATTTCCATCAGTTCTTGAGCTGGTCGTACGTAAATACATCATAGAATAACATCATCCTTAGCAGCTTAATTAGCTTGAACAATCTTAAAACGCCCACCTGTTTATGTAAATTCAACAGCTAATGGATTTGCTTACACTATTTTTTCCTTTAAGCAGATAGTTTGTTTTTACATTCACAAACATTTCTTTCAAAAATGTGTTTGCTTGTAGGTGATCATTTGTTTTCATTGTCATTAGTGAGAAAATATTTTTGGAACCAAAAGAAAAAACAAAGACCAAAGAAGCAGTAATAGGAATTTTCTGCCTAGAAGTGCAGACTCTACTTGTTATTGATAGAGTTTGAGCATCTCTGTGCTGAAGCAGCCCATCACAAACCTGCAATCTGGCTGAACACTCACCCACTTGGCCAGAGCAGGGTAATCATGCTCAGGGTCAAACAGGTGCTGGTGCTTTTGGAACTCTCTGCTGAACTCAGCTGTGTCCGGAGCGTCTTCCAGGCAGCCGTCCCCCACTGAAACCACAAAGAGAGGCAGAGATGGGTGTTATCACGACTTACCAGTCAAACCTGCTCTGTTATCAGTGTAACTCCTCTAGGACACAGAAGCAAAGTTTTGTACCCGTCTTGCTCAGAGGACAGGGGTTGGGAGGGTCCGGGTAGCTGTGGTCGTCGCTGAAGTCTTTGGGAACGTTGTCGCCTGTCAGCTCTGCCACGATGTTGGGAATGTTTCCATAAGGGCCCAGGTGCTGCAGTCCCTCATGAGCACCACCTGGTGGCAGAAAAAAAGACTGCGTCTGAGAGCAGAGCTGAAGAAATCTGCTTCAATCGGAACATTCGTATTTACAAGAAAAACTAACAGTTACTGAATTGATTGGACTATATAGTCAGCTCATTAAGTGTAAACATGTTAAAGAAAAGCTCCTTAGGTATTAATATGTCAAGAAATCGAATTATATAAGAGGAGAATTAACAACAGACTGACCCTGGATGCTCTGAGGGCCCTCGATGTTGATGGCCTGATGAGCCGGGTACTCCACTCTGGGCCGAGCGATGCCCAGCTGCTCCATGACGCCGTGCAGGAGCCGCTGGATGTCGGCCTCCGACACTTGGTCGGCCGTGCGCGGGCTGCGGTCCGTGCGGATGCTGCTGGCCGCGCCGAGCTGCAGGCAGAGGAGCAGGCTGACCGCCGATAACTGCACCGAGGCTCCCATCTGTGTCATCTGCGGCTCTGCGACGGAACACCGGCGGCGGCGGGGGGGGGGGACAGGATATTTTTATGCAGAAAAACATCGACGTAAACAACGCAAAATAACATTAGATTATTACACTGCACTATTTTCTTCAATACATTTGTTTTAAAAAATATTTTGTTTTCACATTTCACCGTGTTTTTCATAAATGTGTGCCTTTTCTTACCTTGTTACGCCAAAGACGAAACCTGCGCCAGAGCGATGTTAAACTAGCATAAACATGTCAAAGTAAAATGTTACGTCACTTATTCATCTTCAAACATATAAATAGCTGAGACTGATACTACTATTTGAGTATATTAGGTTTTAAAATGATGCCATACTCAAATAAATACTTAAAGGTGAAGTTTTATTGATAGTTTGAACAGATTTATCCGAGTCGTTTTATTTCGAAGGTCTACCACATCCGGAGTGGCATTTAAAGCTCTGGATGCAGTTGCTAGGATACCATAAATCTCTCTCTCTCTCTCTCCTATTGCCTGATAATCCTAGAAGCGAATCGGTGCAGCTGCTCTGCACTGAGACGTAAAATCTGATCTTTGCGTCACGCTTTTGTCTACTGATCAGTTACATTTTTTTTTTTTTTTACATACACAGAAAAGACACCCTTTGGCGTGTAAATATTACATTTACAAGTTCAAATTTAAACATAAGCCTCTATTTATCAACTTAGTTTTAGACCAAAACTGCAACAATTTTCCTGATTGAATACTAGGCGGAAATGTTCAGCTACCTTAAAGTCTGTGTACTTTTAGACAAATCAACTCTATACTTTGAAATCTGTATTCATAACTCAGTCATAACTTTATTCACAAGTTCATTTTATGAGTAAAATGATGGCAAATGAATACTCTTCCATTGTGTTCCATTTTTTGCAAAGAGTCTGTATATTTGGCATTTCAACAGTTTAAGTTAAATTTATGCCCCCATTTAGATCCCACATCACGTTTTAAGCAAAAAAAAAACTATTTAAGTTTCTAAAACTAGGTATTGGGGTTGTCTACGTGTCAAAAATTGCCTTGTTATTTTTAAGTTCCCTAAGTTCCTTTTATTCAAAATTAAATTTTTCTGGGTTGTATCCAGAGATGTGGTTGTTATACAGGGGTTGTTTTATTAAAGGCAGCTGAGAAAGCACTTCTTTAAAAAGTGTTGTTGAAATAAAATCAATTCATTGTATAAGGCACACGTACTGCAGCATCTTTAAGTTAAGTTTCTCCTGCACATGTGCAGTGCATAAGTGAAAGTGTAAAAAGTGTAAAAG
Organism: Adrianichthys oophorus; assembly: GCA_036245035.1. NCBI lineage: Eukaryota > Metazoa > Chordata > Actinopteri > Beloniformes > Adrianichthyidae > Adrianichthys > Adrianichthys oophorus. Next base: position 11,221,412 of record BSAI01000101.1, read on the forward strand.
GGTTGGAGTGTGGGGAGGACACTAGTCAATGGTCAAAATGTCAATAGTTTTTTTCTAGTCAAAAAAATTTATTTAAAAGTAACTTTACAAAGAAAAATGTGCATTAGAGGCCATTCTCAAATATAAAAACATCAAAAGTTAGAGCAGGGAGAAGTGGTCGGGAAAGTTCAGGTTAAAGGGGAGGAATGCTGTCTGCAGTTTCTCCCCACCTGCCATCCTGCAGAAATATTTGAAATTTGAAGCCATAAAAATACTACTACGAGTTTGAAACCTTTGCTTTTGCCTGCTCATTGCAGAGTAGACCTGAAAAGCTGGATGTTGGGAAAATTGTCAATGCCAAAGCTCCTCTTCAGTCGGGGTTTGTTTCCAGACGTCCAGTTCTGGTCGTGGGAAACAGTGGGTCTGCTCTTCCCCTGAACCCAAGGCATCGACTTCAAAGACGCTGTGAGCATTTCACAAAAAAACCTTTGATCCATTTCAGTTTTATTGGAAACAAAACTTTGGGTTTTACCTTTAAGACTGTTTTTCTTTCCCCTCTTTGAACGTCCGTCCTGGGAATGAAAATTCTGAAAATATTCCATACTGTCCATCACAGCTTTTGGAATCACTCCTGGAACACGCAGGGATCAGAACAGAAGTGTTGAACAGACAGCTTACAAGATGGGTCATTACCAAACAGATGGGAGTTTTCGATGAAGGTCCGCAGGACGAGGACTCGCAGCTCCAGCCGAACTTGTGACATTTCCGTCTTATTTGGAGGCGGCAAAAGACACGGAGTGAAGACTGTTGCCAGGTTTGAGCTGGTCATCAGGTTTTCAGAGCATCTGAAAAAAAAAACAAAAAAAAAACAAAACAAACAGAAACAAGACTTGTGAGATGGTTTTAACTCAAGTTCTTTCTTTTGAAACTAGCTGATATTTTGCACCACTTAGAAGCATTTTACACATGCCAGTTCTTCAGAGAAACCTATACATAGAATAAGTGTCTTTCACTTGAGGCAGAAGTACCATTTCCAGGGATTTGAACAACTGACAACTTACTTGAAGACAGCCATCCAGCTCGTTGAGTACCAACTACCCATCATCTCTGAAGAGAAACCAACTTTTTCCTTCACTCTCTGACAAAGATTAAACCGTTTGTTTGCAGTTGTGGTCTGTTTTGTCACTCACCAACTAACTGCTCCAACCATGACATTTTCTTGTTCCAGATCCTCTGAAACATCTTTAAATTCGTAAAAAAAAATAATAAAAATACTATTAAAAGACAATTTCAAGATAAAGTCACCCCGAGGGACTGCAAAAACCCCCATTTCCTGAAAATAGCTCATATTTTTATCATCCCTATGAAATTTTGTTGTAGTGTACAGTAGTGATCATGTTCTCCCACAGCTTAGTACAGAGGAAGGATGACACAGGCGGTGTCAACAGAGCAGAAATGTCACCATAACCACGTCACTTGATGCCAATCAAGCCAATGGGATCAAAGCACTGCCCCCACATAAGATTAGATCCATGCCAAAAACAAATTAACAAAAGCAAAGAGAAATTGAGAGATACAAAGTTGAAAATACAAAACAGCAGCTGAGCTCAACACTCTGAGTCCTGTTGAGAGTGACTGAAAGACTGAGCATGAACTGAAGCCTTCTGTTTATGGGATACGTTTGCTTTTTAATGTGATAGCAAAGCCTTACCTAAAATTAAAAAAGGTTTGGTTTTTAATTGCTTCATTCAGCAAAAAGTCATCTGTTTAGGTGTACTACCCGTATACTTAGTCTAAACTAAAAGTGAGGCAGTATACTTAAGGTTTCCTTTTAACGTACCATCCACATACTGCAAACATGATGTTTCTAATTTAGCCTGAAGAAGTATTAGTTGGTATACTGCCTGCAGTACATGGTCTATAGTTTTCTTTATATTCTTATACTCAAGTATGCTTAATAAAATAAACTTCAGGTGTAGTGCTAGTAGCTAAGGGTTCCTATGTGATCAAACACAAAAATGGAGAAAAGCAGCCGAGTCTGCACTGAAACTTTGCCTAAAAAATGTTTGTAGTTTTTGTACCTCTGAGAAACTTTGGAGAGGAAGTGAAACAGGTAATGCAGACTGGAGCAGTTTCTTGCAGGCAGCAGACAGGACAGCAGCTGGAGGGCAGACAACCTGTCCTGCATGCTGGGCAGCGCCTGCGCTTTCAGGAGAGCTGCATGGAGCTCACATGGGAAGAGCGGCTCTGGAAGCTCCCTGCAGAACTGTTTCACGAGAGCAGCAACATCATACGGTGGGGCCGTGGACAGGCAGCCCTCACCGCTGTTCAGTTTGGCCTGAAACAGCAATTCCAGAAGAACAAAAAGAACGCTGAAAAGAAAAATGCTAAAAATACACACAGAACATTTAATTTCAGATAGGAGTTGAAGACATGATTTTGAAGGAGAAAAAAAAAAGGACGACAAAAAGTCAGGATTAAGCCCCAAATAGATCTGCTGAAAACAGTGAGATGAGCCATTTGGCACATTTTTAAAATATTCATCTTTATAAACCAATAAGCTGGGGGTTGAAACACTAACACTTTGCCTAGATTTTATCCTCACAATACATTCAAGCATTGAACGTCATCAAGATTTGCATTGAACTGATCATAACCGTTTAATGTACAGTTTACCAAAATAAAAGCATGAAGTTGGCTGCAAAAAGAAAAAAAAAAAAAAAATTAAATGAATAAATAAATCTTAGAGCTACTTTGTTTCTTTGAACAATAATACTAATATAATAATACTAATAACAATACAATTTTCTTGACACACAACAGATTTGTTTCTTGGTAAAAATGTTCATTTATGCATTTTAAAAATGTGACTCTTTAATGAGGTAACATTTATAAGGAACGTGCATTTGTGACCTGCTGCTGATGTGTCACTCCTTCTCTGTTGATGTTAAACATCTTTAACTGCAGTTCTCTCACATCAAGCTTTGCTACACTGTGTTGGACTGTTCTGGATCAGACCTGTATGAAGAAAATTGCAAGTAGAATGATGTGGTCAACGGTTCTTTGACCAGACCACCTGGACCCCATCTCAGGTATTGGTGGGCAGCGAGAGGGGGCTGCCATGGAACCACTAGATGTGGGAGCACGGTTAGGTCCAACAGTGAGTTTAGATTCTGCCCACAGAGGATAATGAAAGAGTAAAGGTGCAGAGAGAACACATATCAGTCCTGATTGTTTCTCCAATAGAGCATCACTATTTCAGTGGAGGTAGTGTGATCTCCTTCCCTTGAGGCAATCTCCATGCAGAGCGATTTTTAGGCAAGGTTCTGCAGCCAGGGACTGAACCTGGTCCTTCAAAAGAATAATGCTCGCCCCCAAGGAACAGGCATATCAGAGACCAGCAGAATCTGAAAGTGGAACGCCCCACATGCAGTGCTGGTTTCAACCACTGCCTGGAAATGAGAACTGAAGTGATGTCATCCATTGAAAATGGTTTACTTCTGTCTCCAACCAACTGAAGTCAATTCGGTCACCTTTTCTTTTTTTTTGTGAAAGGACATCGGTATCTTGAAACCAGACACTGTCAATAAACAGTGATTGGTCCGAGTCACTGATCCCACTGAGGAGGAGGTGCAGGCAGTTGAGTCAGCTTGAGTGAATAAACTGTCAATATGTCTTCATGTCCAATCATTAAATCTACAAAAGAAGAGTCAATGGCAGAGGAAACAGGAAATAGATCATGGACACATCCTCAGCTTTGCTGTTCATCCCACAAGCATGTTCCTTTCAAATGCCACCATTTGAAGAAAAACAAGACAGGTTTTCCAAAAGTAAAAGAAAAATAACCTTTAAAACATTTTAAAGCCTGTTTTTACTTTATTATTGTTTTGCTTCAATTTTTGAATAAACTCAAAGTCAAATTGCCCGCTAGATGGCTGTAGAGATCAAGAGAAGGAGCAGAGTTTACCCTGAGCGCCTTGATGCGAGGCAGAGAGCCCGGCTTCCTGAACAGGCCCACACTCCCCACACGCTCCAGCAGAAAAGAGCAGGAATCCACCAAGAAGCTGGAGAACACACCACCCAACACGTTTTCAGGTCACATCTGCCCCCAACACACACACACGGTGCTGTTCCCACTCACCACGGCACAAGACCAAACTCGGGCAGGTACTGTCTGGGTAAGTTCTCCAAAGGAACCCCGAAGACCTTTGCTCCACTCAGGACCAGCCTCTCCTTTCTCTGCTCCACACGCTTCACAGAAATCCCATGGAGGACCTGAAGGTGGAAGCAGATCACGTTACTGTCTGTGACCTTCATGGTTTCTCACTGAGCGGGGCATCAGTGTGTCACTCTGATTTGTGTCAGTCACTGCAGCTCCAGTGCTGAAGGTGCAGGTCATCATCTTCATCAGGATCACCTGTGAAGCAGCTGGTGCGTTCAAGGGACAGAAGAAAGATAGGAACAGTGAGGGATATATATTTATATATATATATATATTCTGAGGGGGAAGTTTAAAAAATATTTTTTGTCAATTTTTTTATTTAGTCCACTATAAATACAGCTAAATTTTTTGTTTTGAGGCTAAATGTAAAACAAAAAACTACTGAAGTTACTTATTGATAAATAAGTCATATATTGAGATTCATTGGGAAATTTCCTTCCAACCAGGCTCAGAACATTGTACTGTACAGATTATTTTTTGTTGAAACAGCTCTAAGATTGGGGCTGCACAGTGTAGTGTTTAGCACTCTTGCTCCACAGCCGAAGGTTCGAATCCCCCATTCCCCCCCGGGACCTTTTTTGTGCAGAGGTTGTATGTTCTCTTTGTGCATGTGTGGGTTTCTGTGGGAACTCGAGCTTCCTCTCACAATCCAAAAAAACACGTTATCTATCCATCCATCTTTGGAACCTCCTGTTTCCTTTTTGAGGTCATGGGGTTGCTAGAACCAACCCAGCAACTGTTGAGCAGGTGGGGTTACACCCTGAACAGGTCTGTTGCGGGGACACACATGCACAGTTAGGGACAATTTAGAGATGTCAGTTAACCTATGACGTGTTTTCATGGGCCGCGGAAGGAAACAGCAATTCCAAAGAAAACCCACACATGCACAAGACCATGCAAATTGCACAGAGAAACTCAGCTGGGATATGAACAAGTGCCTTCTTGTTGTGAGGCAAGAGCGCTAACAACTCAAATTGATAATTCTAAATAAGAGGTGTCAAACTCGTGTCCTCAAGAGCCAGCCTCTTGCTGGTTTTCGAGAAATCCTGCAGATTACTTGGATAACGTGTGTTAAGCCAACAAGGAGCTTCAATGGCAGGTTGGTAGGAAAACATGTAGGACACCAGCCCTCGAGGTGTGGAGTTTGACACCGTTCTAAAATATCCTTAAGGTCTGCTTGTGTGGTTCGGTGACAGATTGAAGACCCGTCAAGAGTTTTCAAACTTTGACCAACCTGTAACCCCGATTCAACTGGTCGTTAAATTGAAGTGTGGATGTCAAAATACCACTGTATTCAAATTCCTTTAGTTTCAATGGTGCACAGAAGCATGGTGTGAGCAGATCTGTTTAATCTGCATACAAGAAGTTTCCACACCCAAGTTAAATAGTTTCAAGTTTGGATTATATAAAATAACCATTTCTCTAATTGCCCCTTAACCTGTTCACTCATTTACTGCTTGCCATTCTCCTGGCTTCTGACCCAAACAAAATGACCGTTCTGCTCAGTGTGCATGCCATTCTATAGTCCAGACAGAGTCCTGTAGACCAATTATAGCACTGCACCACCACCACCCCCAATATTATAAAAAAGACAACAACAAAAAAAAAAAACACACACCCACATGCACAAACTCTGCAGTGAAATTTTAGAATCTCATTTATTGAGACAC
>BSAI01000101.1:11227292-11241377 GCA_036245035.1 Adrianichthys oophorus
ACACAGTCTGGTTGCTGGCGGCGTCGGACACAGTCTGGTTGCTGGCGTCAGAGTCGAATCTTTTAATTGATGCCCCAGCTTCCACCTCATTGGTTTCCAGCTCTACAAAAAAAATAATTATTTCTAAACATGCACTTTCAGCTTCTAATAAGTGCAATGTTCATATTTACCATTTTTATCTTGTTTATTCAACCTGGACTCCAGCGACTGTAAAAGATCAAGGCCTCTCTTCAAAACAAAATCTGTTTAAGAGAGAAAACAAATTTAAGTCTGAGATTATGTTGTAGAAACTTTAACGCGTTATTTAGCTCACCATCTTTTCCTCCCAGAAGTTCATAGTCAGCTTTCTGGCTCTCTCTTACCGGAAAGCTCAAACCTGTAAAAAGCACATTTTGAAAAGAAGGCAAAAAAGTATTTGAACATCTTGTGATTTTTCAATTTCTCCCACTTAGAAATCATGGAGGGCTCTGGCATTTTCATCTTAGGTGCATGTCCACTGTGAGAGACATAATCTAAAAGAAATTGGAAATCACATTGTATGATTTTTAAAAAATAAATAATTTGTATGCTACTGTTGCAAATCATAATTTACACTAAGGAGTCATGGTTTGAAATCATGCATGGCACGGAAGATTCCACTTGCGCTTAAACCAGCACATGTCCAGGCCCGTCTTAAGTTTGCCAATTACAGCGCTGAGCCTCTTCAAAATTCCAACAATGGGGGACCCTGGTTGGGCCGTGCTCACAACACTCTTTGGGAACCTCCACTTCTCTTGGATGTCCCTTTCCTAGGCGGGAGTGGACAGCCCCTGCCTTTCTCTCTTCTGGATTTCCCGTGGGGTGGGCGGTTGCCCAGAGCTTGGAGGCAGGTCTCCCTCAGGGGGCCCTGGCTGGGGTTGGGGTGGAGGGATGCTCAGATCTCCTGGGTGGTGGTGGTGGGCTGCTGGTCTGAGTCTGGGCTAGGGCATGCACTCTCTGTGCTCCTGTGCCTCTCTGCTCTTAGGTGTTGGGGGCCCCTTTGGCAGCCCTGGCCTGAGTACTTGGCGGGATCACACTGCAGGTGGATTTTCTCTATCAGCCCTACTGTATGGGTGTGAGGGGGTTCTGGCTGCTGCTTTGGCGGGGGTCTTGGTGTGGGGATGGCCACAAATTCTCCCTCCTTTTTTCTTTTTTTTAACATTCCATCATCCAGCTCAGCAAAATATAAACATTCACAGGTGTCAGCTCATGTTTGCACAAACAGTATACATGTCAGAATGAAATGCTTTACATGTGTTGGTTTGAATGCAAAAGTGTGTGTGTGAAGACTCTTGGAGCCAACAGGTATGTTTATAACATCTGAGTGTATGGACAGGCCCCAAGAAACAAGAAACTCTTGAACAACAAGTTATTAGTAACCTACGCAGCAAGAATATAAATGAATTAAGCCAAAATCGATGAAGTCATTTCCATTTGTCACACATTATCCAAGATATCAGATAAAGCAAAACCGACTATCATCATGAGATTTACCAGAAGAAAAGGGAGAAATAATGTACTACAACAACCAAAAAGCTGAGAGGGTCTAATGTGTACATAAATGAGCATCTAACAAAAAAATGTCTCCATTGCCAGAGAGGCAAGAAACAGAAGAAAATTGTATCTACATGGACCAGGAATGGGAACGTATTGACAAAAGAAAAAGGAGGCTCACAAGCCAAAATAATTAAAGAACTAAAGGATCTAGAAAAGCTTATTATTGAAGAAATAATAAGAAAAGTGGCATGAAACTTTAAAAATAGAACTTAAAACATTTTATAATTGCAAATCATAGAAATACTATGTTTGTAAATAAAATAAAAATACACCTAACTACTTACGGATACAACAGTACATATACAAAGTGAACTTGATAGTAAAATATATGATCTGGGAAAAGAATTGGCTACAAATTTGCCTCTACACTTAGAAAATGAATCTAAATATTACAATGAACTACAATCTAATTAGTTTATCAAGAAAGGAACTCTATCAATCACATATTTTAACATAAGGAATCTGACATGTAATAATGATAAAATTCAGGAATTTCCAACACAATGTTGTTCTCCTCCGACCACCAGAGGGAGCCAGCACCTGAGTTCTAACTGTTTCTGTCATCCTGTGGAACTCCTTCTTCCAGCAATCATCTGTTCACCGGTTCCTGTTCTCACCAGCTATTCTGCATCTCCTCATCACCACACTGCTTATACACCTGCTCCTCTTTATGCTCCATGTGTAGTACTGAACTGTTTTCACATGCGCTCAAGTCTGAGCGGCGCTTTTTGTTTGCCTGCAGTTTTGACATTCGCCTGTTTTGCTCGACTCCTGCCTTGCTCATGTGTATTTATCCTGGCCTGTTACCTGACCATGTTTGTGCCTTGTCCTTTTGCGCCAGCTCGTCCTCAAAACTGATGCACATGAATCCACACACCTCAGCGTCCTCATTACACACAAAATGATAAAGGATTTAACATCATTGCAGTTGTGAAACATGGTTGAAAGACGAGGACACTGAAGCCATTCATATATAGGGACATGACATGCATAGTTTAAACAGAAAAAAATTAGAAAGGTGGTGGGGTTGCACTGAATAAAAAACTTAAAATGTAAACTTGTTAACAAAATGACAACTGTCATTAATGATATGATGGAAATCTTTACTGTGGAAATAATTGCTGCAAAGAAGTACATATAGAGTACCTGTATTGGGTTGTTTACAGGCGCAATAATCAAATTATTCGATGGAGTCTGGAATAAGTCTGTCTATATATGTGGTGACTTTAATGTTAATCTGGGAAACTTAAGCATGTCAAAGACTAGTAATGACTTTATAAACTCTATGTATAGTCTGGGGCTATGTCCTTTGATAAACAAACCAACTAGAATCACTGCACAAAGTACAACAATTTTAGACAAAATATTCACAAATGTCTCAAAAGATCTGGGTAGAAGTGGCATAGTGATGAATGATGTCAACGGTCACCTACCAGTGTTTACAGCAACACTCTGTGAGCAACACTCTACGAAACAACAACCCAAATGTGGGGTTCTGGACCCAGGACAACGGGTCACCGGCTGGAGTGAGAAATGTCACACCACCTGTTTGCATTCAGCTCGGCCTCCTGGGGAAGACCCTGCCGTCCCAGTAGGGCCCTCACCTGACTGAATACCATGACCTCACTGAGGTGTTTTCTAAGTCCCGAGCCCTCTCCTTGCCTCCTCACAGGCCTTATGACTGCGCCATTGACCTCCAACCCGGCGCCACTCTGCCTAAGAGTAGGCTCTATAGCCTGTTCAAACCCGAGAGGGAGGTTATGGAGCGCTATATCGCAGAGTCTTTAAGTTCTGGACTTATCAGGCCGTCTTCGTCGCCAATGGGGTCTGGCTTCTTTTTTGTCTGTAAAAAAGATGGGTCTCTCCGACCGTGCATCGACTATCGTGGGCTTAACGAGATCACGGTCAGGAACAGTTACCCTCTACCTCTTATTAACTCAGCGTTTGAGGCAGTGCAGGAGGCCAGGATTTACACCAAGCTGGACCTGCGTATCCTGCATCCTTGCGCTTTCTTCTCCTGCCGGCTTACTCCGGCGGAGCGAAACTATGATGTGGGAGATAAGGAACTGCTAGCCATTAAGCTAGCTCTCGAGGAGTGGAGGCACTGGTTGGAGGGGTCAGCAACACCGTTCTTGGTCTGGACAGATCATAAAAACCTGTCATATCTTTGTACTCCCAAACGACTGAACTCCAGGCAGGCACGGTGGTCTCTGTTTTTCAACCAGTTCAACTTTGTGGTGTCCTATCATCCTGGGTCAAAGAATGTAAAGCCGGATGCCCTTTCCCAACAGCAAGAACTGGCTGTGCAAGACAGCCAACATTCTTCCTACCTCCTGCGTGCTGGGCGCCCTCTCCTGGCAGCTAGAGAGGGACGTTAAGGCTGCCCAGGTTCAGGAGCTGGACCCGAAAGGGGGTCCTCCTAAAAAAAACTGTTCGTGCCCAGCTCACTCAGGTCCCAGGTTCTCCAGTGCTACGCGACTGACCTGCCACCCAGGAATCCGCAAGACTAGCTCTTTTCTGCGTCGCCGGTTCTGGTGGCCCCGGTTGACTAAGGACGTCCAGGACAATGTTTCAGGTTGTCTGGTCTGTGCCCAGAACAAGGTCAGTACACACCCGCCTGTTGGACTATTACACCCACTGTCCATCCTGGGTCGCCCATGGTCTCATATTGCACTGGACTTTGTGACCGGACTACCTCCTTCTGCTGGGAGAACCGTGATTCTCACCATAGTGGACCGTTTCTCTAAGGCAGCCCATTTTGTGGCTCTGACTGAACCCCCTTCTGCTGCAGAGACTGCCAAGCTGGTCATCAAGCACGTCTTCAGGCTGCACGGCGTCCCTACAGACATGGTGTCGGATCGAGGTCCCCAGTTTATCTCCTGAGTCTGGAAGGCATTCTGTGGGGCTTTCGAGGCTACTGCCAGCCTGTCTTCAGTGTTTCACCCCCAGACCAATGGACAGGCGGAACGGACTAACCAGGACTTGGAGGCAGCCCTCAGGTGTATCTGTTCCAGACGCCAGACGTCCTGGAGCTCCCTGTTGTTATGGGTGGAGTATGCGCATAACTCCCTCACCTCCTCTGCTTCTGGCATGTCCCCGTTTGAGTGCTCCCTGGGGTACCAGCCCCCCTTATTCCCCGAGCAGGAGACAGAGGTGGCCATCCCGTCAGTTCAGCATCTCTACCGCCGCTGTCAGCGTGTTTGGCGGGAGGCTCCGGCGGCCCTGTTGCGTTCAGGGGTTACCAACAAGAGGCTGGCAGATCGACGACGCACGCCAGCACCTTCCTACCAACCAGGTCAGTCCATCATGCTGTCCACGTCACACATCAGACTCCAGACGGAATCCAAGAAGCTGTCCCCCAAGTTCATCGGCCCATTCCAGATCCTGAAAGTCGTCAATCCAGTGGCAGTCAGGCTGCGCTTGCGCAGGTCCTTGCATATCCACCCACTCTTTCATGTCTCCCAGCTGAAGCTGTCAGAGGGGAGAGGGTAAGGCCCCCAAAATTACCAAATTAGGGATCCGCTGGGGAGTTTACCAGTCGCTCCAAAAGCAGCAGAAGCCTTCACTTTTCTCTTTAAAAAAGGTTTAATAACAATTTAAAACAAATGCTGGTTAAAACCAGTTGTCTAAAAACAAAGCATAAACAATAACAATACAAAAGTTTGTTTTTAAAAAAAAAATGTCAAGAGGCAGAAGGGAAGTGGGTCGTATTGTCCATCCAGAGCCGTTGAGTCCAGTCCCCTTTGCTCTGCACGTCCAGCCTACAGTCTTCCCGGTGAGCCAGCAGCCCTGTACTCCAAGCCACCAGTAACCATGCAGTAAAAACAAATCCAAAAATAGAATTAAAAGAAAAACACACAATCATGCAAAAAAAAAAAAAAAGCTAAAAGTCAATTGCTAAAACAGGAATCAGATAAAAACTACTTGCGACTGAGCTACAGGCTGCAAGGTGCGAGTCTTGGGGGTGTAACTGGCACACTTAACTTTGGGAGGGGTGAAGCTCGTTCACCCCTCTACGTCTCCAACCGCAGTTGACGTGGTTCTCTTTCTGGGGGGTATGCTGGCTCCCTCCTCCTCGGTGGGTCTGTCCAAGTAAGCGTTCGGTTGGGCCACGCCTCGATGGGGACCCGCGATCGCCGTGGCTCGCACTCTGTAGGTCCCAAGCGCTGTAGCTCTACATGCCTCGGGCTCCGAGCTCTCCTCCTCCCGCCGCCTCGCAGGTTGCGCCCAAACGTCAGGGACCACACACACCTCGGGCTCCAACCGTCCTATTTTTGCGCTGTGGTTCACTCTATATAAAAAAAAAAAAACTCCTCTGCTCTGTGTGTAGCCACGCCTTCCCACACAGGTGTCTCTCCTTGTTATCAGCGAGCTGGAGAGTCGTCAGTCCACCTGCTGACAAAGCCTCATGTCACCAGTCCCCTGCAGCGGCCTTCCTCTCCGCATCATTGATGGCCAGCTGGCCTACACTGTCCGTCACCTTCTAGACGTTCAGCGGTGGGGGCATGCCCTCCCATATCTGGTGGACTGGCAGGGGTACGGGCCTGAGGAGAGGTCCTGGGAGCCTGCTTTGCGAATACTGGATCCGGCACTTGACTTCCATTGCCGACACTGGGACAGGCTTCCCACTGTGAGGTTCTGGACCCAGGACTATGGTTGTTTTTTTTTTCTTTTTTGATGTTTGTGCATTTCCTGTTTTATTTTGTTGATGGTGCCTGTCTTATCATTCCAAGTCTCTTGACTCTCCCCTCCTATTGTGTTCTCTCCCTCCCTAATGTGGTACACCTGTTGGTACTTGTCTAATCCTCTCCTTCTGTTTATAAGTCCTTGTCTCCTTGCACTTGTTGTCGGGTGGTTTTGGTAGCCGAACGAGTTCATGTTATGCTTTCCTGATCTGACTGAAATTAATCAAAGACTTTGTAGTTACAAGTGTCGTTTGCATTTTGTGTCCCCACGTCAACCCTGACACCAAAACAGAATTACTAAGCAGGGATAGATCACAAAAAGCGTTAGAAGCATTAAAAAAAGACATTTAAAACAACAACATTGTGAAGATGTGTACGTAAACAATGCCTATAATTCCATTACTGATTTAATTAACGGCTTTTAGGAAAAAAATTGTACAGTAAAAAAACTAAGTATTAAAAAATCTTTTCGTAAACCATGGATGACAAAAGGATTACAGAATGCCTGTAAAAAGAAGAATAATCTATAAAAGAAAATGTTTAAAACTAAGAACAACAGAAATCGAAGACAGGTATAAAATATACAAAAAAATGGGTTTCTATAATTGGAAGACAAAGAAAAGAATACAACAATAAATTATTAGAGGAAAATAGAATAACATCAAAACAATTATAAACAGGGTGTTATAAACAGGGGAAAGGATCAAACACTCCCAAACTATTTTGGAAACGGTGCTATTGATTTATATGAGACAAAGGACATAGCTGAAGAATTTAATCATCTTTCTGTTAGTGTTGGACCAAACTTGTCCAAAAACATTACAACCAATGAGGATCATAAAGCAGGTGAAAATAATAAAGAAAATGCAAATAGCATGTTTTTTAACGCAGTCAAAAAAGAAGCTATAATGAACATAAGAAATCGGTGAACAAAAAATCGACTCATTGTGACAATTTGGATATAACTTGATAAAAAATATTATTGAATGTCATACAACCATTCACTTATATGTCAATTATCATTTTTAATGGGAACATGTCCTGATAGGAAGAAAATTGTAAAGAAAATTACCTATTTATAAAAATGGAAACAAACACAATATCTCATTACAGACCAATATCCCTGTCACCACAATGTTCCAAATTATTGGAAAAATTATTTGTGATCAAATTGGACAAAGAAAATATCTTAAACAATAGTCAGTATGGGTTCAGAACAAATCATTCCTCAACAATGGCACTGACGGATTTAACTGAAGAAATATTCAAAGCAGTTGACAAAGAAACCTCATCTCATCAGTATTTTATCGACCTCAAAAAAGCATTAGACACCATAAACCACAACCTTTCACTGAAAAAAAAGGGGTAAATAGGATCAAGGAGTCGGCCTTCAATGGGTTACTAGTCATTTAATGGACAGAAAATAGTTCGTACAAATAAGAAATAAAATCCACCTTAAGTTCCATAACATGTGGGGTACCCCAAGGGACAGTCCTGGGTCCTAAACTGTTCAACATTTATATTAATATTACAAGTAAATGCAATTTACTAAAATACATTGTTTGCTGATGACACTATGCTTTAACATGTGGGTGAAAACATAAAACAAATGGAAGAGTCAATTCAAATGGAGTAGGAAAAAAGGAAAAAAATGGTTTGACTCAAACTGTCAAGTAACTGTGAAAAACATATTTCATGATATTCAGCAATCACAATATAAATACCAATATCTTATTTGAAAATGTGGGCATTCAATTTAAACAAGTGAAGGACGTTTTTAGGAGAAATTATAGATGAAAAATTACCCTGGAAATCACATGTCAACAATATTAAAACAAAAATATCAAAAGCAATAGCATTGTTGTATAAAATTAAATGGTCATTAGATAAAAAAATCCTTACACATCAATACAAAGATGGTGCTCTGAAGATAATTTTGTTAAATATTGTGTGTTTAAGGGACACATTATTTTATACAATATTTTTTACAGTAACAACAATAATAATTCCCCTGAATCTTCACACTCTCTCCAAACTATCTCTACCTCCGTCCAAACTCTCACTGACCGTAACTCTCCATCAAACACCCACAGTATGAATGGAGCCTGAAGGATTCATGCAGCTGTCAAACCTGTGGCACAATCTGAACCACTCTATGAATCAGTCTTGTGGTACAGCCAGGAAGCGAAGCTTCGGAAGTCATATTTTCAGCTCCTGACCTAGTTGAAGCAGTCTCTGCGCACCACGGTAACTCCCCCTCCCCTACCCAGCACTGGCACACGCTGTGAAGCGTCAATACTTCACATTACTGAATAAACCTGGAGCTTTATGTCCTTAAATCCTCAATTATTACTAGTATTTAACAAAAAATAGAAATGAATCTTTCATGGATTTTGTCTGTCATAGGTTATCTTAGGAACGTAACTCCCGTGATAAATGAGGGAGTGCTTTAGGTAATGATCGCTCTTTTGTAACAGAGATACAGCAATTGATTATTGTTTATGAGACACATTGATTTATTAATTCATTTAGTTTCTAAACAGTTTTATCCCTTTCAGGGTCACGGGGCTGGCGGAACCTAACCTGGCCACTTTTGGGCAAGGGCAGGGGACACCCCTAGAAAGGTTGCCAGTGTGTCAGACACAATCACACACATGCACACTCACACCTAGGGACAATTTAGAGTGAACAATTAACCTATGAAGCATGTTTTTGGAGGGTGGGAGGAAGCCGGAGTCCCCGGAGAAAACCCACTCATGTACGGAGAGAACATGCAAACTCCACACAGAAAGGTCCCCCATTGGTGACACTGTTTCAAGTCCTCCAGCCGGGACTTAAACCGGAAACCGTCTTGCTGTGAGGTAGGAGCGCTAACCACTGTGCCACCGTGCAGCTCCACATTGATTTATTTTAATGAAAAAAAAACAGTTTCCCATAAATCTCCTATAAGTCTCACTATATGGAGACTGCGGGATTCATGCCGCTGTAAAGACTCAATGCACAATCTGAACCACTTCATGAATCAGACATGCAGCACAGCCAGGCAGTGAAGCATTGGACATCAATCATTTTTGGCTCCTTCCCTAGATGAAGCAAGCCTTGATACGCGCTTCGCGGAAGCTCTTCCACCACTACTCAACACACGCCTCAAAGCCTCGACACACAACATCACATCACTACTTCACCCCTTGAATTGCTAATAAACACTGCAAAGAGGGACTTGGAGCAAGTTGATCTAACATTTAGTAATCCATATTTAATTACATTATCATTTTGTTTGTTGTTATTGAGAATATTAGTAGCTATTACTGTGGGGCACCGTTTGTAAACCGGTGTAGTAAAATTTTAACAGCAATCTTTTTGATTATTTAGCCTCTTTTATGAAAAAAAAAATGGTTTCATTTTTCAAATGTGTTTTTTCACCTTTTAATTCATGTATTTATAAATGTTACATTTACTTGCTAAATATTTAGTTAGCAAGCTAAATATTTCATTTTTAAGTTAAATATTTATTTTATAATTATATATTTAACTTGCAAACCAAATATTTAATTTTAAGTTAAATATTTGTTTTGCAGTTATATATTTAGTTTACAAACTAAATATTTAGATCTGACCTAAATATTTAGTTTCCAAAATATATATATTTAAGTTTTGTAACTAATGGGCACTGATGAGCACTTTTTAAAGATGGCGCCTGTGTTCGGCAATGCCTCTGCTCCGCTCCTACTTTGTAGACTAATTGTGATTATTTTGACAACATATGTGATCATATCAGCCCGATTGACGAATGGATATGTTTCTGCTTTGCGGACTTATGGTCGTGACTTTCTTCTTGGCGTCAAAAACCAAATGGAGTTTCTCTGTCAGACATGGGATGGCTACAAACAAACTTTTCCTCCACCACTGGTTTGAGCGACGGGCTCATTGGACGTTCGGTTGCTGCCTCGACCTCCAGGGAGAAGGAGAAAGCAGAGGAAGAGAGACCTTAGGGCTGGACTCCAAGCAAAGTGCAGACGAGCCTTACAGTTGGGATTTACCAGCCCGGACCTGCGTTTTGGGAAACCCACAAGATGTCTGCGCTCGATTCCCCTTCAGGAAGCTGACAGCGGCCTGACCTCGCCGCTGTCATCACCTGCGCAAACTATCCCGACTGCTGACTCTTCGCTTTCACTATGTTGGCATTCTTCCCGCTGGATCATGACACTGTCCAGCACTTCTGTGTTCACACCGGTGTCCACTCGGTTTCCACTGCAACGGACTCCCAGCTGGAGATCATGTGACCGCTCGGCGTGTCTACGACCAATCCTGGTGCACCCGGCCGTCCCTCCTATCATGACGTCACTACATCCAATACGGCTTGGGTTGCTGAATACCCGCTCTATTTCCAACAAATCCTTCTCATTGAACGAACTTTTTTCAAGAAAAGACCTGGATTTCATGTGTCTGACTGAGACTTGGCAGAAAGAGGGAGAATTTATTCATTTAAATGAACTCTATCACGCCGGCTGGTCGGTCATCGGAAAGCCCCGCCCCTTTCACCGCGGTGGGGGTGTGGCAGTTGTTTACAAGGACAACTATACATGCAGAGACATAAACTCCCAAACTTTCTCTTCTTTTGAATCTCTGTCATTCAAAGTTGATTCCTCAAATCCATTTTATTGTGTGTTGGTCTATCGCCCTCCTGGTCCTGCTGCCCCGTTTTTAAAGGATTTTAGTGACTTCCTGTCTTCAATCATAAAGCTGGAAAAGGTTTTAATAGTTGGGGATTTTAACCTTCATGTAAATGATCGCTCATCCTGTCCTGCAATGGAATTTTTAACTTTGACTGAAACTTTTAATTTTGAGCAGCATGTCTCTGACCCCACCCATCAGAAGGGCCACACTCTGGACTTAGTTTTTTCTCTTGGACTGAACATTACTAACATAGCTGTGGAGGATGTGCATATGAGTGATCATAGTGGTGTTTTCTTTTTGTGGAGTTAAATGTCACTTCTGAACCTGTTTCTTCAAGCATTATGTCTCGAAGGCGTATCATGACTGCCAACACTACTGAACAATTCTCTGCTCTGTTTGATCCCCATTTATTTGAAGAATGTCTCGATGTGAACAAACTGATTGTTTTAGTGATCACTGTGTCATAATTCTGGACCAAGTGGCTCCTGTCAAAGCCAACGTATCACGGGAAAACGATTCAAAATTTAAAGAAACAGTGTCGTCAAACAGAGCGTCTTTTGAAATCCACCAATCTCATGGTCCACAGGCTACACCTTAGGGATCTCATTTCGTCAAGATGGTGAAAGAAGCCAGATCTGACTACTTTCGCCAGTTGATGTCCCTTAGTAAGAAGAGTCCCAAAGTTTTGTTTGACACCATCAATTCTATTGTTTGTCCTGCAGCTCCAGTAACCACTGTATCGTGCAAAGCGGACAGGAATGAATTTCTCAAGTTCTTTGCAAACGAGACTAAGAAGATCAAAGACCAACTCCCACCTCTTTGTTGTAATGATTGTGTTGCAGTGGAGCCTGCTTCACAAATGGTCAACTTTTAAGCCTGTCACCCTTGTGGATATATCAGCTTTGTTGACGAAGATGAAACCTTCTTCTTGTGCATCTGATGTGATTCCTTCTAAACTCTTCTTAAAGGTGTTTGTTGTTATTGGCCAGAGTATCACTGACATGATCAACCTTTCACTCTCCAGTGGTGAGTTTCCTAACCAATTTAAACATGCCATAGTGGAGCCTTTACTGAAAAAGTCTAATTTGGACCCATCTGATTTCCATAATTATAGACCGATCTCAAATCTTCCATTTCTTTCAAAAATCTTTGAGAAAGTGGTTGCTGAACAATTATCAGATTTCTTGGATAAAAGCAGTATCTATGATCCTTTTCAGTCAGGTTTTCGAAAACATCACTCCACAGAAACAGCCCTGCTGAAAGTGTCCAGTGACATCTTGATGTTTGCTGATTCTGTCATGCACCCTTAGAAAATCCAACAGAAGACCAAAATATCAGGACAGTCTTTTGGGGTTTTATTCAAAGTTCAGTTCTTGAAGTAATATCCAGGGCAGCATAAATCGAAGTCCGTAGTAAGTCCAGGATCCAGTAACCGAGCAGACAGTCCGGACACAAACAGAAATCTCCAAAAGGGCGTGACAAGAAGCGTAATCCAAAAAGAGTCCAGAATCAAAAACCAAAAAGGCAGAAAACATCCAGCGGGAATATCCAGAGGGGTTCAGGCAGAGACGTGGTCGAAAACGAGGCAGGATCCAAAAACGCAGGAGACTAGAACAATTGGCGAGGGCTGGAAAATCACTGTTGGCACAAATGACGATGTGGCAGTGGTGTGGTGAGAGTCAGCAGTATAAGAGCAGGAGGGACCAGGTGAAGGTGATAGAGAATCAAGTGGTGCGTTTACTGGAGGCTGGGAAGTTACAGTAACGATTGTGACAGATTCTGGCAAATATACTGTTCTGGTTTTATTAGATCTGTCATTAGCATTTGACACAGTTGACCATCAGATCCTTTTGAAAAGGCTGAGGGACTTGCTTGGTCAGTTGTTCACTGGTTTTCCTCTTACCTGTCTGGTCGGAGTTTCAGCGTCATGGCTAACCACATAAGGTCTAAGTCTGCAGACTCACTGTGCGGTGTTCCTCAGGGTTCTGGGCCCTGTTCTCTTTCTGTTAAACATGACTCCCCTTGGAGAGATTATCCAGAACTATAGTGATGTCTCCTACCACTTTTTTGCTGATAATATCCAGCTATTTTGTTCTTTTAAACCCTCTGAGACACACAAGCTGGACTCTCTGATAAACTACCTGAGTCAGATTCAACACTGGCTCAGTAAAAAAACTCTCTGCAGCTAAACTAAAAAAACCAGAAAATCTAGTCATTGCCCCTGAGGACGCCATGCCAGGGATTAAGCAGCACTTTGGTTCTCTTGGTCAGGCTGTCAAACCCAGCCTTAGAAACCTGGGAGTCATCTTTGACAAAGACATGTCACTGGAGCAGCACTCCAAACAGCTGGTAAAGAACTGTTTCTTCCAGTTGAGGAACATTTCCAAACTCAGGAAAATTGTGTCATATGAAGATCTTGAACTTCTTATTCATGCTTTTGTATCCACACGGCTAGACTACTGTATTAGTCTGTTTTCTTGCTTGAATAAGAAGGAGCTGTCTCGTCTGCAGTTGATCCAAAACTCGCACCAAGAGAAAAGCTCACATCTCCCCTATCCTCAAAGATCTTCATTGGCTCCAGGTTGTTTATCGCCATCAATATAAAATTTTATTGCTGACTTTTAGAGCCCTCCATGGTCAAGCCCCTTCGTATGTCAGTGATCTAATTGTCCCCTACAGACCAACGCGTGTGCTGAGGTCTGTGGATCAGAACCTGTTGATGGTCCCTCGCACTCGTCTCCAGACCAGAGGAGACAGATCTTTCCAGGCTGTTGCTCCGAAACTCTGGAATGAGCTCCCACTCTCCCTGCGTTCTCTGGACTCTATTCACTCTTTTTCAAGCCATCTTAAAACCTTTTATTTTCTTAAGCATTTTAACTAAATCTGTTTTTATTTGGTCTTGTAATGATTGTTTTATGTTGTTCTTGTCTTTTTTGTCTCTTAGCCTGTGAGGTTTTATTCTTGATGTTTTAAACTGTGAGGCTTCTGTCTTTAATGTTTTTACCCTCTGTTTATCCTTTTAACTAGTGAAGCACCTTGTGACTATTTGTCTGCGAAAGGTGCCATATAAAGAAAAAATTACGTACTTACTTACTTAAATTTTTGTTTGATAAATATTAAAGTCTAATTTAAATGTTTAGATTAGAGC
>BSAI01000101.1:11244377-11267705 GCA_036245035.1 Adrianichthys oophorus
TTTTGTTTAGTTGGAATATGTATTCAAATATACTGTGGGTTTTTTGGTTGTTTTGGCACTAGGTTTAATTGAAACTTTTGTTTTTGCATCTTTAGGTGTTCAACTGGAAGAATATAAATATTATTTAAAAATGTTTTTCTTTAATGTCTCATAGTTTAGCTTGGCTGAATATTTTTAACTGTATCTGCATTTTTTTTTGTTCTTTCAATATTGACTTTTTCATTAAAACAATTGAGTTAGATTTTTTTAAAGTTTTATTTTTCTTTAATTTTAATAATCAAATTAAAAAAACGCGTGCAACCAAAAGAAAATCAAACCATCAAACATATTTAAAAAATCAAAAAGTTGATACAAAACAAAAAAAACAATTTTTTTATCTGCTTTTTAAAACATCTTGATCTTAATTAACAAATAAAACCACTCTCACTTTAAATTAAAAACCCCATTCCAAAGCTGTCCACCTTTGTTAAATTTTTGGTGGTTTTTCTGACTGAAATTAACAGTTATTAATGTATTTTATAATTGTTTTTTAATTGCCCAAATAAAATGAAAAATCCTTTTCTGACTTTTTTTTTTAAATGTTCAAGAAATTCATAAGTCAAAAAAAAAAAAATTCTACTGGATTTTTGTGGATAATACATTCAGTTTTACCTGTGGTGACAAACGAGTATCCTCTCTCTGTCAGGATCTTCATCAGGTAGTCAGTCAAGTCCCGCCCTGCCAGGTCCAGACGCATGATGGCATGAGGAAGAGCATAACCCTCATAAATGGGAACATTGTGGGTCACGCCGTCACCCGAGTCCAGCACAATTCCTGCACAGACACACAGCCATTGGTTTGATCTGACGTGGACTCTACCAGGAAAGCAGATCCTGGTGGAAACTCACCGGTGGTGCGGCCAGAGGCATACAGGGACAGCACGGCTTGAATGGCCACATACATGGCCGGGACGTTGAAGGTCTCAAACATGATCTGGGTCATCTTCTCTCTGTTGGCTTTGGGGTTGAGGGGGGCCTCGGTCAGCAGGGTGGGGTGCTCCTCTGGTGCCACACGAAGCTCATTGTAGAAGGTATGGTGCCAGATCTATTCAATTAGGAAAATTAAGCTTATATGATGAAAGGCCTTACTTTCCCTTTTATCACTCTGATGTCAGTCCTCACCTTTTCCATGTCGTCCCAGTTGGTGATGATACCATGCTCAATGGGGTACTTTAGGGTCAGGATACCTCGCTTACTTTGGGCTTCATCTCCAACATAGCTGTCTTTCTGACCCATCCCTACCATCACACCCTGGAACAGAACCATACCCAACATAACTCAGACACAAGGACGCACAGACATCTTCACTAATCGATACCATTATTTATTACCCAACTCCACCACCTAACAGCAATTTCACACTCCCTCTAAGTGTACATTCTGCGCATGTTCCATGTTGTATGTTGTAATATCAAGTTTTTTTTGTGATACATGCGTGATATACATTTTTCATAAGCGTTTCATGCGTCCCTCATTCATCAATGTGCGCTGATGTCCACTGAGGGTCATCGATGTACAAAGAAGTACGAATAAACCACTCAAAGACCAGATAAATGCGCGCTTCATTGAATTTCTTTGCTTTGACATTCAGAGCACTGGAAAGAAATCACATTGCATCAGCACCATGGACAGCAACTGCCACGCGTCCTCATGATGCTTTGTTTTTATTCAACAAAAATTCTGAAACATTCTGTAAAATTCTACGCTGATAACGCTCAGCTTTTTGTTTTTTTACTATTTTATCCTACCTGTCCTAAAAAGCAGTTTTATAAAAAGACCATAGGTGACATATGAAGTGACAATGGTGTTTGTCTGTGGTCTGACCTGATGACGAGGGCGCCCCACTATAGATGGGAAGACAGCTCGAGGAGCATCATCACCAGCAAACCCAGCTTTTACCAAACCAGAGCCGTTGTCACACACCAAGGCAGTGGTCTCATCGTCGTCACACATGTTTTCACTTTGGAGCTGGCCTTCTGTTAGGAACCAAACACGACCAACATCATTATCATATTTAGCGTAAAGACCACACCATGAAATTCAGCCTACATCCAAAACTTTGGAAATCCAACAGGTCCCAGTCCAGGATTCCTTCATAAAACTAAAACCTGATCATCGCTGAGATAGACCAAAAGTGTAAAAAAAAAAATACTTTCTTTGTTATTTAGCAAGTTTTCATTATCAATCTGAGACATTTTGGTGAGAAATGTGTCTCTAACTCACAATAACACATGTTTACTGTGACCCACAAACTAAAACAATGAAAAACAAAAGCCAAAACTCACCAAGCTGGAACCACAAGACAGAAGCTTTCACGGGGACAGAGGGATCAAGATTTGTGGGGGTTCCTTAAATACACTTCTGGATGCTGAGGCAGGGGGCTGGTGGGCGGGGTCAGGACCTTGCAGAAGTCCAAATTAAGTGTTGCTCAGCAAAATGGCAAAGTGAAGTGGATTACGTGTCAGGGATTCCTCCACACTGAGGAGGTCCTCAAAAAAACTGGCAAAAATCAGATTTTTTAGAAAGGATGTTCACCGATGACATATGTCATGTTGCAAGCATAAAATTGGGCTTTGAACATAAAAAAGATGGATTAAAGCAGGTTTCAAGAATAAAATGTTTCTGTTTTTTTCCCTGCATCATAGTTCTTTTCATGCACTCAGTCTGCAGAAGAGGAAACTTGTCCAAAATAGCACATAGGAAGGGCTATGATCTTGGTACTGGGGCTAAACTGTGCCAGACAGCTGAAGTGTCTGCACCCAGACCTCCAGTAGATGACAGATCTGGTTGACAACCTGTGAAGGGGTTCTCAGCTCTGATAGGCTGTCTCCTGTCCTTTTAGGGAAACTGAGTACGGCTGGTGCCAGAGGCCGCCTGCCGCTCCATACTGACAGCAGAGTGGGAGCTGGGATCCCTTATTCGTCCTTCTGAGCTTGCTTGTGCTGCAGCTGCAGCCCCACGCTGGAGTCCTATCAGGGCTTGGTGAGGCCAGAAATGTGAAGCAAGAGTTCCCTCCTCATTTAGAGAACAAACTATTAAAAAAAAAGGTCTTTAAATCTCTGCTTAAAAAATTACCAGAATAAACATTTTGTCACAATAAATTAATAGTATCTAGAGTCAAATAAAGTGATTGTTTTATTTTGCAGTATCAACAGCAAGGTTCAGATTTAAACAGCTTTATCCATCCATCCATTTTCTTGACCCACTATATTCCTTTCAGGGTTACAAAGTCACCAGTCTGTCGAAGGGGAGTTCCCTTCAGAAATGTCCTCAAAAGACAAAAGCATACTACTAATCTGCAAAACAATCAGTGCAC
The DNA here is from genome assembly GCA_036245035.1 of Adrianichthys oophorus. NCBI lineage: Eukaryota > Metazoa > Chordata > Actinopteri > Beloniformes > Adrianichthyidae > Adrianichthys > Adrianichthys oophorus. The sequence goes on from BSAI01000101.1 coordinate 11,247,732, forward strand.
CAAATGTGAAAGCAAATGCATCTTTTAGTGTTAAATGACCTTGTCACAGATTTTTATAGGAATTACTTAGCAATTCACCTCTTTCAGATGTTTCTAAGTCTTTATTTCCAGCATTTTTAGTTTCATTTAGGCTTTTACTGTTTTCTCTCAAAAGTCTCGCACTGACTTTTACTACCTCAGAATTGTACAAGGAAAATTTGCAAACATTCCTTCAGAATGGAATCAAACCACATCCCACAGTCAAATTTGGTTGCTGTTTTTTATTTCAGTTTTTTTTTAACTATTTTTCTGAAATTGTATTTATGTAATTAATTTTTTGGGGCCTTTGTTAAGTTGCTGTTACTTTTCAAATTAACTATAAATGCCCAAAAGAAAATTGTTAAAAGAGTTAAACTGCAAAGATCCACTCCATTGAAAACAGTGTTTCTGGTGTTTTTAGCATGCTCTTCTGATGATGAAGGACATACATCAAGAAATTAAAGATACAAACTTTGTTTCTATTTTCATTCATTCACCAATCTGCTTTATCCCTTTCGGGGTCACGGGTCACGGCTACTCATGGGCGAAGGCAGGGTACACCCCTGGACTGGTCGACAGTCTGTCGCAGGGGCCACAATCACAAACCCATGCACACTCACATTCACACCTAGGGACAAGTTACAGTGACCAATTAATCTATGAAGCATGTTTTTGGACGGTGGGAGGAAGCCGGAGTCCCCGGAGAAAACCCACGCATGCACGGGGAGAACATGCAAACTCCACACAGAAAGGTCCCCCAGCCAGGACTTGAACCGGGAACCTTCTCACTGTGAGGCAGGAGCGCTAACCACTGCGCCACCGTGCAGCCCTTGTTTCTATTTCTTTATTCAAATAGTTGTGAATCCGGAGCAGACAAAAAAGGACAATTGAAAAAGAACATATTTGTGATGTAGAAAATATGCTGGACGAGCCACAAGCTCCCTCACTGTAACAGATTTCTGTAAACTCAAATGCTTTACGGTATTGTACCGTAAAGCAAATATTCAAATATTAATGAACTGTGAGATTCAACTGTAAAAAGCAATAGACTGTGGGAATTCCCCTTATCACAACTGCAATTTCCCAGTTACTGTGTATCCGAATACAGTAAGAAAAATGTCCCCCAAAACATGGTCAATTACAAAAAAGTGCATCATTATTTTTTCTTACCTATTGAACTAGGTTTAACCTTCTGTCCCTAAAGAGCAAAAAGACAGTTTATTGTAAGTGTAAGTGTTGTTAACATGTGGCATCCCTCACGGTAAATAAAAAATCAAGCTGACAGCACAAATATATCCCATGATACCACATACTTTTCACATACCGTTTCCCATTCATTCTGAACGTCTACAGGAGTAGACGAGACGGATACTACAATCCACTGACCTCAATGTATTTTCACTGTGCCTTTTTTTTATTTCTAGGTTGATTCGTTTCCATTTCTTTATAAGTATATTTTCTGGTTCTGATGTTTAGGAATTACAAATACATCTAACAAGTTATGAAACAGAAAATAATGAAAAAGCCACATTGTTTGCAAACTCTTAATTGTCAATAAAAGCGAATTAAAACACCCCTAATCAGCTGTGCTGTTCACACTGGGTGGGACAATCCTTCTGTTAGCACACTGTGAAGGTTCTGTAAACTGGGCAGTATTTTACTGGGGACAGAAAAAGGGACAGAAAAAAAAGTGACTGTGTTTCAATGTGTTTTGCCAAAATTGATTTAGCTTTTCATAAATATTTGAGTTTAAACTGTGCATGAGTGGGAAATATATTATAAAGTTCCTGCTTTTGAAATAGGGAGCCTAGTCGTGTATTTTCATTATGCTTTTATTTTTATATTAAAACAACATCTTGATGGTGTTTTTAGGAGGAGACTATCCCAGCATTATACACAGTGGAGAGCTGTCAATTATCTTTATCCTCTCGTAGAGTTTCAATGTGAAGAGATGATGACAAACTTTGGAGTTTAATCACTGGTTGCTATGTCAGAAGTTCAGCTGAGAACAACTGGATTTGGAGATTTTTTATGTGAAATATCACAAATTGTAACAAATAATCTTCACGCACAGTTAGAACATAAAGTGATACGCTTGTTGTGCAAATTTGATTCTTCTTTGAAACTACTTACCTGGAAATAAACTTTCTCTGGAGTTACCCGTTTTGGGGTCCAAAAGTTGATGTTGATGAAAATGCTAGCTTTTTTAAAAACATTTGTGACATAACATGCTTTCAGAAAGACACCCTTGAAGGTGATGGTGTAACAGGAGTGGTAAATGTACACATTGTTAAGGGACTTTGTTCAAGATCTTTTGCAATTTTGGAAGAAGAGAATTCAATTTGAATACACTCAGAGGTAGTCCGTGGTTAGCATTATGACTTCACAACAAGAAGATCACAAGTTCAATTCCTTATTGAAGTGTGTGTTTTTCTTATTCAGTCTAAAATCATGTTCCATACTTTTTTATTTTCAACAAACATTGAATGATTGTAGTAAAATAAACAATTTACTTGAGTATAAATAGGTATGCATTCAAAGTAAAACAAGCATGACCAATGCTGACCAGTCATGTGGGGACAAAAGGAAAATTTCTGTTTGGTGTTGCATTGATCTAGGAACTTGCTCAGCTTAGCTAAAAACATCTGGAAGAGTGGTTGTAATGAACTAAGAGAAGAGGTGAAAATGGGCTTCACTCAAAACAGCTGGAGACACTGTCGTAACAGAACCAGGATACTTTTTTTTTTTTTTTTTTTTACAGTAAATGAACTGGAAATGAAAATACAGTAATATTATCGTAAGAGAAAGCACAGTAGAATTACTGAAGGAATATTTACAGTAACTACTGGCAGATGGATTCCAGTAACAACTGTGTTTCATGTTACAGTAATACAAATGTTACATGAAACACAGTAGAGTATCTGTGTACTGTGATCCATACTTTACAGCTTTACATTAAAATGATATACAGGACACAGAAATTCTACTGTAGTTCATTTTACTGTGGTAAAGCTGTAAAATGCTTTCCAATAATTACTGGCATCCAGCTGCCAGTAAGTTACTGTTAAATCTACAGCAACTATTTTACAGTGCTGACACATCCACTTGCAGACAAATAGATTCATGTACGTCTTTGGTTTCCTCGTCTGAGCTGGAATCTGGATCAGAACTGTGTGACTGGAGATCTCCAATATTGCTCACCATTTTGACCCTAGTGTCATGTTGGGGGGTGTGAGGGGCTGTAAGCTTGTGGAACAGTGTCTAAACAGAGAGCTCTCAGCAAAAGAAGGAGTGGAAGGGGGGTTCCACTCATAAATTCATTTCTAATGAACTCCTGCCACTTTGAAGAAACTATGTCATAGAAAAGGACGATCATAATTAAAAAGACAACTGGGAATGCTTGGAAATTAGATCAAAAGATGATCGGAGTGGGACTTTAAACCTGTGGCATAAAGAATCTAGATGTGGGAGAGGACTCTTCTTTCTTCTCTGAAGCTCCTGCTTCACAATGTTGCAGTCAAACTGAGGAGGCGTTCTGCTGTCATTCTGTAGAAGTTTGTCATAAGCAGGAGAGTCTAGAGAGCTTCCTGAGTAAGAAGAGCTTTTGTTAGGCATTCTTCACCGTACTGGACATGTGCATGGACTAAGAGAGGCCAGATGTAATCCAGATTCTTAGCAACTTCACCCTCTCCACCTCGTGCTCCTGAACGAGGATGCATTTTCTCCTGAAATCCATGATGACCTCCTCGGTCCTGATTCCATCCAGGACAAGCCCGTTTTTAACACCTCCCTGTCAGGTCTCTTCTTCAGTGAGTCTCATTATAGCCTGACATGCAAACTTCATAACCACCAACAAATCAGACAAATAACGAGATACACAAATGTGCAGCAGTCTTTGGTGTTTCCGCTGATCAGGACAACACATTTTTCAAACATCATTCAACTTATACCTGACTTGTTCATAGGTTGTCTTAAAATCTTCTAAACTGCTTGAAAGTTTTTTTTCTCCTCTGCGTGAAGAAAGAAGAAATACACACTAATGCTAAAAGTCTCAAATAGATCCACAAGAATGACCAAAAAACCACAATTACTGCAGTGTTTCTGTGGCTTTGGAACACATCATGACATAGAATCTTAGTCACACAAGCTAATAACTTCCACGTGAGCTTACTGATCACTGTTTGGCCCGGTTAAAAACAGAGAAACACACAGCAAACACGACTGCTTCCCTCTGCGTGTGTCTCATCAACAGCTGTCTTCTCCTTATCAGCAGGTCAGAAATTTCCTCCTGAAGCACTTGTGCGTTTGACAGACACATGTCCTTTTAAGGGAATGTAGGAAGCACACAGTTAGCAAGCCTTGACAGCTGCCTCGAATGAACCTCCCAATCCACACATTTACACAGCTGTTAGCTCCCTCATAGCAGACAATGTGCTGAGAGTTGTCAGCTATTTAAGAAAGTTTGTTGAAGAAAGCCAGCAACATCTGGAAGGTTCGCATGATGAGAGGCTAAAACTTATGAGGGTCAACTTAAATTATTATGAAGCTTTTCACTATATGTGAACGCATTTTTATAGAAACACAATTATTGCCTGGAAGCCACAAAATAAATTGGGCACTCGCAAAAGGAAACATATAGTATAGTCACATGCATCCATACGAGGGTTGACCCGTATGGGTGCTGTGGGTTTTTGGGTTGTCCAGGCCCGTAGAGGGTAGAAGAGAGGAGCAGCTGCCTCTTAAGGTGAGCCCAGGTGTGTCTTGCAGTTCCTTAGAGGCTCATATGTCCTCTTCAAGGTACATCGAGAAAACGGAGCGTACCATCGGTAAGTGTATGGTGAAGCATTCATAAGGAATACTTATAGGAAGTGTGCAAGTTGCACACACAGTGCCCTTTCGCCTCACTTTAGTCATTACTAAGGTGCATGCACAGGCACCTTGCTGACCGCGTGCAAATGCTGTACGGACAGGGTGTGCACGTGATACATAAGTCCCTGTAGCATGCCCATAGGATGCCCACAAAAACTACACTGACAGCCCATAAGGCCAGTCGTAGCTAAAGCTTAAGCTGGTTCTTCACTTTAATGTACTTTTAATCTCAGACATTATTGGGGAAACTGTCATAAATCTCAGAAGCAACACAAAAACATTTCAGTCAAACCACTCGTCATAAAAACTACACTTTCACCAGAAAACTACTTTGCACTGGCTCAACTTTTCTCTTGGAATTTTTTTTATTCATGTATTTTTCCTTTGCATTATTTGGGTTTTCTGTGAAAACTTGATTTAGCTAATTTATCATCTAAATTTGTTCAGAATTATTTAGTTCTTTTAGACCCATAAGAACCCAGACCCATCTTTTCAGACCCAAGAGAAAATTATGGGGGATATTCCACTGACCAAGTGTCCCACATAAGACATTTCTGAAGTTTTCCTCGGATGTAACTGCATTTTTATGGGTCAGACTTATTTTATGACATATACAATTTAGTTCAGTTATTTTTAGAATTGCTGTAGATAATTATGATGTTTATTTAAGGTGGTTTAGAATCATCTTTGCAAATACCGACTTTCTTATGTGTAAAAATGTTCAAATTGTGTCTCGGCATTGCTCAACAATAGTCAGCAGTTTTTTTTCTGCTCATACTTAAATTGGACCAATCAGCATCTTTGGTTTCTTTCCAGCCGTTTTACACACATTTTAACTAAGTTTTGGTAAATTGTTACTTTTAACAATAGTTAGCTTTGATTATCTTTGCAGTAAAGAAAGTGTCATCATTTCTATACTTCATTTTTGTCACTGTTTGGCATGAATGTTTAAATGGTGCCACAATGCCAATGGTGGTGTATAAAATTTGGATTTTACTACTGTGGTTTCTCCAGCTTTGATAAAAGCATTTTCACTGTAACTATGCCCATGTGTTATGCTCGCCATAGTGTGACTGTAATGCACAAAGCAGTAGCTAAGGCCTTTGAGATTATTGTATATGAATCAGTCAATCAACCAGTGGGATTATAAATGTTGTAAGATAAATGTCTCCATAACGTTTCACATTTGCTCTTTGGAGAAGTTGCCAGCAGTTTGTCAGATAGAAGCTCTATAAATAAATGTGCACTTCGCAAGTTTCCATATCACTGCTGCATTGCTCCATGAAGGAATCTGCAATGTAAGACAATGCAATGAACGGAGTCAGGGCAATCTCGGTGCAGAGGTAGAGCAGGCAGTCTCTGATCAGCAGATCGTAGGTTCAGTCAGCTTGATTGGAATCTAGATTACCAGATTGTATTAAGAATATAAAGGGTGCCAGCTATTTTTAACGATTATATTTTATTTTTAAGTAAAGTTTAACCAGAGGCCGTTATTCTTTTCATCTTTCCACACATCTAGCAATATTTTGTTTTAAAAATGGCACTTGCTGTATGCTCAAGCATCTGTGTCCTCACAAGATGATGGGTAGTTTCCTCCATAGATCCACCATAAAACATCACCATACTGCATATAAACAGCCAGATTATCATGGATGTACAACTTTATAACTGAGTTTAGTCTTCGCCAGGGATTTCAAAATAACCACATTTTTTTGTTAGGCTATTTATTTTTGTGTGTACAAATGTATTTCAACAAGGAGAGATCTTGAAGTGGGATTAAAGAATTTAATTGGGAAGATTATTGTGAGGCATTTGACAGTGAATTATAAAAGTCAGATTTCAGAGCAGAAGAAGATTTCTTTGGCGGTTGGGCTCTGGGCCAGAGACATCTTGCAGGCTAGTGATAACCTTGGATGTTGTGAAGACACCCCCAGAGCCCAGACGCTGATGGTGGTTATGCCAAAACATGCCAACCGAAGAACCAGGAGGAGAACAGGCAAAAGAGGCTGGCGCGATGAAGAGCCAAAACAAAAGGCCAGGAGGAGAACGGAGAGGTGGGCTGGCGCCATGTCTGGAATGCGGAAAAGTGATGAATGAACGCCCAGCTGCATGTGATGAGGTAGATCTTCCTTAGTGAAAATGCACCAAAGCTTCACTCACAGGAACAACCAAGTGTTTAATTAATATGACATAATACAGGCAAGATGTTCTTCCGATGCGTAGTATTTGTTTTTTCTGTACACATTTACATTTTAAAAATATTGTAGCATGTGTTGGAATAAAACAATAAAAAGGATTTTCACCTTTTTGACACTTATTTAAAACAAACAAAATAAATACATTGTAGAACATGGTGTCATGAATGTAGTTACACACAAAAAAACTTGTTTTCCTGCTCTGACAGGAAACATTTTAACTCTGACACCCAAAGAAAATAAATGACTCGTAAAAATGTATTTTAATTACTTGTACATCTTTGAATTGTTTTTTTTTTTGTGTGTGTGTATGTTTAACCACCAATTTCCCAAAGCATGGTGACGCATTACGTTTTCTTTATTAGTTAATTATTCATTGGCTGACTCCAAGCAACCCCTGTCTCCATAGCGACAGATAGGTCTGTGAGAAACAAATGTTCTTTGTATACGCCAAGAGCCAAACAGCTAAATACTTCTTCACTTTAAAATCCATTTTAACATGGAAAGCAACAGCAATCAAAGCAAGCCCAAACGGGTTTTTATAAACGACGTGGACGAGTTTTCTTCCCATCACATCGCGAAGGTAAAACGAAAAACGTCGTACAGAAAACATGTTTTCAGTCGTTGTTTATATTCCAACTTGAATGACTCTGAGTAGTTTTTATCCACGTGTGAGACTGGAAAGGAGGAGGAGGAGAGGGACGGGATGTCTGTGTCTCCTCAGGAGGAGCCGTCTTTCCAGTTTCACGTGGTGGGATCCGTCAGTTCGTCCTCTTCTCGCCAAAAACCAGCGTTTCTGCTCGAACAGTATGTGGTGAGTCACACTTTAACCCGTAACTATCCAGAACTTTAACTCTGTTCAAGAGTTATCATTTAAAATAAGGAAAATGATCCAGTGAAATGGGTTTATATTACCTTTATTTACCTGCACAGTAAGGGGACATTAAAAAAAAACTTTGAAAAATATTAAATGAAGTAATTCTTTTGGTTTATTTACATAAAATGCTTGTTTCTGTGTTAGCTCAGGGGTTCGTTGCCCCATCAAACTCCTTTTCCTCATGGGTTTCTCCTTTAGTTGCTTCTCTTTCCTTCTTCCACTGTCTCACAAAGTTTGGTGACTGTTATGTAATATAAATGTAATCGATTATGAACGTTACTTTCACGTTGTAATCCGTTACAGATTACCCTTACTCAGGAACAATTCCTTACCCTGCAACATAATCTTTTAGAATTGTGACGTTTTACATATATTACTTTGAAGTTACTTTCAGTATAATTCCTGGTGAAGTAAAACCTAAAATTTAAGCAACAAACTCTTAAATCTGCTGTGACTGTGTTTGAAAACAACAGAATAGTAGTTATTGTGGCTGTTGGTTTTTTAGGGAAAAAAATAGATGCACACAATAAAAATGAGTAAAATAAAGTGAAAGTGTTTGGATCAAGCGATGAAGCCTTGGATGAAAGTTGACTCAGTCATTGAAGTCCCACTCCCATCATCTTTTGATCTAATGGAAGAGTGTTCCCAGTAGTCTTTTAATAACAAGGTTTTAATATCATTCACAATATATATGTCCTCCATCATCAGAAAAATTCCACAATTACATGGTAAAAACATCAAAAACGTGGTTTTTATTGGGGTGTAAATGAAAAAAAATGCTTAAAGCAACTGATCACAAGTGCATTATTCTCTTTTTTCCAGACTTTTTTATCCATTCAAACTTGGTCCAGTCAGTTAAGCAGAGGCACTGGTAAATTGTCAGACCTTGTTGGTGCTGTCAGCTCCATTCAGATTCCTGAAACATTTGGGCCCATCTGGAGATTTTGACTGAACAAAGATTTCCAAATAGTTCAGAAAAATCTGTTGTCTCATGGTGGAAAGTTCTGCTGAAAAACAGTGAAGACAACAGCCGTTACAGGATAAACTAGCTTTCTTGAGTTGTTGTTGTGTGTTGAATATGTGTCTGCAATAATAATAAAGTTGAAGTAAAGGTACTTTTAAAACCCATTTTACTAAATCCAGATGTGGTTTGCATCCTCTTTAAATGAAAGTGTACCTGTCCTTTTTCTGAAAGTTCTTCTGAAAGTCTAAAAAGAATTTCAGGAAACTGGAAAGCTATATTTCATCTTGATAGTCCCCAACCAGAGAGAGTCTTTTCCAGTTCCTGCTGGAGTGTGACGTTGTGGTCTACAACGTTTCAGAAAGTTCTTCGCCCCAGCAAGTTAAAGAAGCATCGTGGGCTGTTACAGGTAAGCACCCCCACTGTTCCAGAAAGTCCTGCAGGTGTTTTATGTCCCCCTCGTCCTCTTTTTGTGGAAAACAGCTCTTCATGCAGCGGCAGAGAGCTTCAAAGCTCAGAAAATGTTCATCTTGGTCTCCTCTGTGATTGGATGGGCCACGACTGCACCTAAGGACCCGGTGAGGATAAAGAAAGCAAGTTCTGCTTGGCCTCTGCATTTTAAAACCTGCCCAACATGGTTACCCCTCTCAGAGTGATGGAGACAAGCTGCCATCAGATGAGGAGTTTTGGAAAAGGAGGCCTCACCCCAGATTTAAACCTCACAACACTCTAGAAAAAATTGTGATTAAACTGTCTAAAATGGTGAGTATTCATACTCTGATCGGGAGAGAAGTACTGTATTATGGGGTTTGTTTTGCTTCATTACATTTGTTTGTTTTTTCTTCTAAAGCAACTTTCAGCTTTTTATTCGTAAATCGCACAAACGTCATTTGATCAACATCCAATCATGAAGAACAAGCATAAATGAATGTCCTTAACAGTTGTCATGATGTTGGTTGCTATGGAAAAGTATGAAAAGGGCACACAAACATGTGCTTGCAAATCTGTCAACCCCAGAACGTCTAGTAAAATAAACCAAGTCCATACTCTATAGTAGCTATGGGTTCCGTGGACTCATGGGACTCAATTTATGTGTGGTCAAAATCTTTAAGCTTAGTTTAAAACTCGCAATATTCCTTATTAACAACTGCCCTCACTCATGTACATGAGCTGTCAGCAGACAGAAAATGGGTAAACCTGTACACAAAGTTTTAAGATTGTGAACTCAGTGAGCCCATACAGCAAAAATATTCATGCGCATTTTTTTATGCACATGCTGCAGGTGGCAGGTCGTATTGAACATGTATATGACACGCAAGGTTAAGTAAGGATAAAGTAGGTGACACATGGGTGTGTCGTACAAATCTTTAATTTTTTCAACGCCCTCCGTACGACTGCATCACCTGTACGTCATAAGTGTGTGCAACTTACATTATCCTTAGGAACACTTCACGATACACTTACCACACGCAGAACAATGGTACGTTCCATTTTCATGACGTTCGTTCAGGTGGCCGTACAAGCCTCAAAAGAACTGCAAGACACACCTGCACTCTAAGATGCAGCCACTCCTGTCCATCACCCTCCATGGGCATGTACAACCCAAAAAACCAGCAGCCCTCTCACAAGTCAACTAAGCCATAAAGATGTTCCAATCATGAAACAGCAGATTCTGATTAGTTCATCATTTATTCCAGTTAATTTGTATTTTTACAATAGAAGTCCAAGCTGAAATGTTACGTTGTGGCTGCTGGTCTCCAGTATGGACTTGAGGAGAACATCTTTCACTACTTTTTCAAGGTCAACAATTTAATATCAACTCAGTCGCACCAAAGTAACTCCCTGATCTGTGTTGGTGCATAATTCATTTTTCTCATTAGGTTTCTTGGATGTTGGAGACCCCAGAGGTTCCCGTATTTGGACAAGGAACAAACCACATTCCAACAATTCACGTTTTTGACCTTGGAGGGTAAAATTGTGCTGTGACCGTGTGTTTGAAAAGAATCTGCACAGAGCTGAACTGATTTGTGTCTACAGAGTGATTCAAAACATCATTGAACTGAAGCCAAAGTCTAAGTACTTTCTTGCCATTGATGAGTCCAAGGACACTTTGGAGAATATTGTGGAGGTAAAATTCTGTTAAAGTTACATTTGCATAAGAGGAAGTTTGCAGAAAAAAACCGGATCTGTTCTCACCTCTTTAGACAATAAGCGATGTCCTTGGGTCTGGAAAAGTCTGCAGGTTATCAATGGAAGAGGCTGTCGCCATGAAGGCTTTGACGGTGCAGTGTTCAAGTTTTCTTATGAAACAATCTAAGAGCTACACACCACCCTCATCTCTTCTGCTAATCTCTCTCCAGATTATTCTTGACCTTGGAAGCAATAACATTTTAGGAGGTCACACTTTTTTGGTTTCTGAAGAAAAAACATCCATCCAATCATCAAAGATCACGCTTATTCTTTGTTGAAGCGCTTTCCTGTGTATCTAGAGATTTACTCTGAACTTCTCTTTTTTGTGGTTCTGATCCAAGCTGTGCCATGAGCTCCTTTTTTCTAGAAAAAGATCTTCTCTAACTTTTGAGAATTGTGTAGCCTCTGCTGCCTGAATGTCTTCCTCTCTAACAAAGTCTGTCATTTCAAATAAAAAAGCCACAGGAAGTGGATTGTCTAAGTGTTGACCTTCGTCTTGATGCCGCTAACGCGAACAGCCTCCTGAGCCTGAGCTGGAGGTGTCAAAGTGGTCTGGTGCAGAACATGGAGAGCATGGTGCAGGAGTTCAAACACAGCAGACAGCTGCAGGTGGGCCTCCTAAATACTTTTATTTGAAAACATGTTCTAAAGTCTGAAGTCCAGATTCCTCATTGGTCTGGTTTAATTTTCAGCAAAAAGCTGAGCCAGTTTTCTACATTTGTTCTCAGCCAATCAGAATCTGTGTTCTCGGCCCCCCGGCTGTGGGAAAAACCACAGTCAGTGAGATGGTCTGCAAACATTACAAGATCCACCACATCAGTGCTGGCAAGACCATCGAGGAGAAGATCTCCCAACTGGTTGTTCCCTCTGCAGCTGCCTCGGATAAATTCAAAATGACATCAACATGACATGAAGGTAGACAGGCTGGTTTCCATGTCATTGTTGGTTCTATGTGCTTCAGACAGAGATGATGAGTGGATCACAGGATGGATACTTCAGTGCAGAGGCTGCAGCTGCAGCGCAGAAGGAACTGGAGAAGATTAACCAAAGCATGGAGAACAGTCAAGGTTTGCTGCTGTTTCCTGTAAAAGAGGTGTGGTCTGAAATCTAAACTGTGAGAAACATTTGCTGAAAAAAATGTACAAATCATCATAAGGCAGTTCTATAAAAAAGCATGGAAATTGAAAATCTATGATTTAGGATAGATCATTCCAAAAAGGTCAAATTATTTTTACATTTAAGAAAATAATGGTCTTTATATGAATGACCAAGTTTCACAAAATAAAAGCTTCTGATCCTGCAGCAGTGGAGAAAAAAACTCAGCAGAACCAGACTGTACCAAAAAGCTACACCTTACATAAGCAAATGCATCAAATTTATTGTCAAATTAACTTTTTAACATTACACAAAAAATAAATAAACAACAGCTAGTATTTCACTGTGATACAACTACATATTTAAACAAACAAAGCGTATTTAATAAAGGGCATTTCCTTTTAAAATCAGCAAAAAATATTTTTGGTTTTCAGCAGCAGTTGTGGCAGGAAAATTTTAAAAAGAAGGACAACAAAAAATATTTTTCAGGGCAAACTGGAAGAGTCAAAAAGAACAAGAAATACGCCATTTTATCCCTTCAGAATATCAATAAGAGGGCATCTGTCAGCAGAGAATGCGGTTATTTACTGTGATCTTTGCTTGCAAGAAACGCTGGTTTGGGCGTTGTTTATTGAAAGAAAGAAACATCTATGTGGATAAACAAAACACCAGGCAAAACAATGTTTTTCTTAGAGCTTTTTGCTCTTTTGGCTTGCCCTACTTGTGAGGAACTTTAACACATTAAAAACAGATCTTCATTAACCCCAGTTGACAAGGAGTTCTTGAAAAGAATCAACTTCATTTTCAGAAGAAGACAATCTTTCTGTAAAAGTCCGTCTGAGATTTAGATCTTTCCTCTTCATAGAACTGAGGGAGTTCGGTATTCTGCTGAGCTTAGATCTAGTTTCTGCCAAAAATGTTCAATCTTTGTCTTAATGTTTGAGGTGATTCCTGCAGCATCAGGAGTTAGGAAGTTCTTCGGCTCCACAGTTCCAATAAGTAAATGAAATCAAAAGCAATTCCTGAAAACCAGGTGTTATCAGAGCAAAAGTTTTAGAGGAAGAACAAAACAAAAACTAAATCTACAAAACTTTTCAGCTATTTTTAAACTTGTTTGCCATTATCACCCTAAACTGCTGTTTTGTCTTTTAGGTCAGTTGACTGAAGGTCAAGTTTTTGAGATTTTGCAAGAGAAGCTGAACTCCAAGCCGTGCAGGAACCAAGGATTTGTTCTTGACGGTTTTCCTGAGACCTACAGTCAGGCAACCATGCATTTCTCCAGTGAGATTCTACCTTTACAGCAGATGTAATCACTTTTCTGTTAATCCATCTTGCTATGTAATATGGTGTTTTGTTTTGTTTTTTAGCTGAAGAATCAGAGAGTCATGATTCAGATCTGGAGTCCAGAGCACCAGGATGCAACAAGACCATCACTCCAGGTGGGATTTATGTGACCCTTATCCTGGAAATGTTGAGTCGGTTTCTAAATTCTAACGGTGTATTCAGGCCGGAAAAGTCCGTCTAATTTGGTCCAGATGAAGTCCTGAACCTTCCGTTTGGTCTGTATTCTGACTGCTGTCAAATGGACATTTCTGCTTTGAACCAAAGCTTGTAAACAAAACCACGTGACTTAAGATCTCTTCAGTCATTGGTCAGGAATTACAAGGGCAGTGATAAAGCAAAGAGATAAAGAATAATGGAAGTCCTACTCTTTGCGATCCTTCGGGATAGTTCACTTATTCAAACTTTATATTTCATTGACCAATTTTGAACGTCTGTATAAACGTCAGATACACTTCTCACTGCTGCTGTGGTACGGTGGAGGCATGCTGCAAGACGGTTACTGAGGAGGCGTTGGCAATGAAAGTATGCTAATAAGTGTTTGTGACATATAGATCGTCCATAAAACAGTGTGAGAAGCAACGTGTATCAAGCTAAAAGTTGTTTTAATGAGCCTGCATTCATCCCATCACAGTTCCATGAGTTGCTGTGTCTCTTTGTTACCTTACATTTGTCCGTGTTTCATATTGTTATATTCCTACTCTGTATAATCCTGTTAACATCAGGCTACGGTGGCCGTTCTGTCGTTTCCAGACTACGTCTTTTCCCTGGAGGCGTCCGATGACTTCCTGACTGAACGAGTGCGTGCTCTCCCACAGAGCGTGGCTGAGGAAGCGCACCTGGAGCAGGAGGAGTTCCTGTCTCGTCTGTCCAGGTACAGACGGCTGGAGAAGGCAGAAGAAACAGTGCTGGACTTCTTTGATCATCGTGAAATCCATCCAGAACACATCGGTACTTTCTGCAGAGCACCGTGAGCCTCTTCAATTTGCCTGTGTTAACAGCGACTTGTTGGTCTGCAGAGGTGAGTGTAAATGATCCGGAGTACAAAGGTGTTATGAAGAGGATCACAGAGGTGGTGGGACTCCCCAAAAACTACAGCAGGAGTTTTGAGGAGCACAAAGAAGAAGTTCCTCAAAAGAAGGAGGCAGAGAGGAAGCAGACGCTGGCAGCAGAGAGGAGACGCAAGAAGGAGGCTGCGCTGGCTGAGATGGCTGCTCAGCACGAGGTGTGGGTACGTTCACACAGGAACTTCTTTGTCATCTGCACAGGAAGGAGCAAATCGCTGTGTCTGTCTTTCAGCATAAGAGCATGCAGGAGGTGCAGCGGCAGGAAAAGGAGCGTCTGGAAGCTGGGGCTCTTCCCCTGAGGAACTACCTGATGGAGTTTGTGGTGCCGACTATCACAGAGGCCATGTCGCAGTGCTGCACGCTCAAACCAGACGACCCCGTCGATTTCCTGGTATTTAAGCACGACAAAACCGTCCGCTTTCCAAAGGCTGCAGACCAGCAGAGTGATGCACCTGTTATTTTTGCAGGCTGAGTTTCTTTTACAGAACAAACAGGAGTGAGAACAGCTGCTGCCGCATTTACACCAAAGAATTTCCACAACTTTAGAGGGACTTCCTGAAAGACTTTGAATGTTCTTCTTTGACAAAATTTCACTTATTTTTAGTACCTGATTCTGATTCAAAGTGTTCTACATTGTTTGTTCCACTGTAACAGCTTTAAGTGGTAACCTCTAAAAATCTAAGAAAATTCTTGTAATCAAAAGAGCTACAGACTGCATGAAAAATGCCCAGAAATGTAGAAAACTGCTGTACAGGTGCTGCCATTCATGAAGTTGAACAGTAGGTGGCGCAAACAGACTTTTGTAAAGCTCAGCAGAGATTGGTGTGACTGCTATCTGCAGAGGTTCCTCTGATGTGCACTGGTGCGCTGCAGTGGTCACCTCATGTTCTGAAAATGAGCGTCTGCACACAGACGCCTTTTGTTCTGGTGTTATTGTTCAACGCGTATTAAAGGAAGAATGCTGCGGTTTTTCAGAACAAGCTGCTGGCTGTCTGCTGGATCATTTCAGGACAGAAACGTCTCTCCAAAACAATGTAGGCACCAAGAATAAAGAATTACAGAACGGCTGTAAACATTCAGATTCAGAATTTCAAAGAATTAAACAGTTAAAGTAAAAATGTTAAAAGGAACAATGTGTCATAGAAAAACATGGACAAGTCGCACACGTTGTGGTTTCACAGCCTTCCCGCCTATCTTCACTGGAGATGGACTCAGATTGTAACATTGAAGAAGTTGAGTTCCCAAACCTGTAGAAAAGGAGGTGTCAGGATTTCTTGCACACCAGGATTTATTCATTCAAGTCTTATCAAATTATTAGTTCGATGGATTCCTGCTGTATTTGTCTTTAAAGAATAAAGTTACAACTACGCAAAAACTAAAACTGATTCACCCCTTGTGTGTTTTTCACAATGTGGGATAGGTCGACTCAATTAACTTGCCTCAGACAGATCGATCTGGTTGGATTGTAGGAATAAAAATCCTGACAAGCCAGCAAGTTGTCCTTTTAAGACACTTACATTTTTATAAGTGGTGTTGTGACCGTAGACATATGCTGTTCCTTACTGTTGTTACCGTTACGCAATGTGAACACAGCTTGAGAAGTTGAAAGAACTCTGATGTTTTACAGAGAACAATGCAGGTTGGTTTTAAGCGACATGGATTATCACATAATTAACGTTGATGCTTTGGAGAATCACAGCTCAGTGTGACTGTGTGAACAGAGCGCTAAGAGCACCCAGATTAACTGTAGCTTTGGGTTAAATGTATTGTGGTAGGTTTGGTTCCGACTAGTGTCTGAATGCTTCCCTGGTTAGAAAGTTATGAAAGAAAAACTCACTTTTGTAAACACTTTATGATCATAAAAACTAAGCAGGAATAAAATCTGTCTCAATCTGAACCCACCTGTGTGTGATTTAATACCGGCTTGTGAAAGATGTGGACACGGCACCATAAATGTTTGCTGCTAAGGAAAAGAATCAAAAAAATGTCTGCTCATCTTTGTCATCCATGATGATGATGAAAGCAACCATACAGCTGCAGGGAGCGCAACAAACATTATCTCCTAAGGACAAACCCTGACATCAGTCTTCCCGAGCAGCCGGACAAGCTTCTTCTGCATTTCACAAAGGCTGTTGGGAGGATCTTCACCTTGGAGGTCATCATCAGAGGAAAACTGTTGCTCAAACAAGGAAAAGTTGTTTTATTAACAAATTTGGTGAAAATATTTAAAGTCTGCTCTTTGATCTAATGATATCAAACAAAAGAGACGTGTTTTGCATCCCAGTTTCAATTTTTAAAAATATCAAAATTGCCTTTTTTAGCAGAGATCATGGAGAAAGTGGTTGCAGGTCAGTTAAGACTTTTTGTGAATAAATATGGCATTCTGGATACATTTCAATCTGAGTTTTACAAATTACTACAAATTCTACAGAGACTGCTCCTTTAAAAGTCTCAAATGATATACTGATGTCTGCATTCTCGTTTCAATAAACTGTTTTGGTTTTATTAGATCTGTCCGTAGCCTTTGACACAGTTGACCATAAGGCATTTTTGTGTCGACTGCAACATGAATTAGGAATTTCTGGGACTGTCCTCTCATGGTTTTCTTCTCACCTCTCCAACAGAACGATTGTCATGTGTGCTAATAACTTGTTAACTGAAGTCGCCCACCTGTTGCATGGCGTCCCTCAGGGTTCAATTCTAGGTCCAATCCTATTTCTTTTGCATATATCTTGGAAAAATTATAAGTAGATTTAAAAATGTGTCTTACCATTTATATGCTGATGACCTCCAGTTGTTTTGCTCTTTCAGTGATTCTGAGTTTCATAAGTTTGTGAAATGATTACTTTGTCTCTCATACATTAAAGACTGGCTAACGCTTAATTACCTTCAACTGTTGTTAAATTTGAACTTTTTCTTAAAAGTTCTGCTGCCTCCTGATTACCAATGCTGCCGTGCAGCTACCTGTCGAATTTGCTGAAAAACTTGCATTTAGGTGCATGTGTGCTTTGTACTGTATGTGTGGTCCACCTCAGAACAGATTCAAACTACCAGCAGACATTTGGATGACCACCACTGAAGAGGTTGCCAAAGTGTGCATGTGTGTGTGCATGTATGCTTGTTAGACGGCTGCAGGGGTGGAAAAAACTATTGTGACTGGAAAGCCAGCAGATAAAACAACACAGTTAGAACCCCCGCAGCCCCCATGAGGACCACAAAGCCATTATATTTGTGTCACAGCCCAAACTTGATCGTAATCCACACCTCAAATGAACCAAAGTTTTGGGTGTTTTCAGCTCTGAGGGTGGTGGCTCCTCAAAGTACTACCGTGCAATAAATTTGTATCCACTTTGATTTTAAAAAAGTCGGCGCGCGTGTAAACACAAACGCCTACACACCATGAACCCACCGAGACTGTTTGTCATCCTAATAAAAACACTAGCAAACTCACTTCAAACTTGTTTTAGGAATAAACTGGTAACATCAACCATACCGACCTCCTGCACAAACCTGTGTTTAACTGCTGTGTTTGCTTTCTTTGGATAATGGAGCAGACATGGCAACCTGTCCCATGACAGCATGTGGATGCTTTACTGTGCGTGCAAACCAGTCACCCATTGAAAGCTCCATCTGTTCAATTCACAGTAGGTAAAATCCGCAAATTAGTTAGCTTTGTTTTTTACAATTATTGTAGATGTTTTAAGGCTGTAAAACTCCTCACTACACACTTTTTACACTTTTCTCAGACACATGAACATTTTCACACTTTTCTCTCTTGTTTAAACTCTCAAAGTTCAAACTGTGACGCAGAGGCAGAGGCATTGGGATCCATATACAACAGCGTTGCTGAGTGTCATGACGATGAGGTGAGAGAACGTACACCTCGTCAGCTGGGTAGGACGGTGGAGGCGGATGAGTGGAATTAATCTCCGGTAACTGTCATTATATCCCACTGCACCAAACCCTGGACCACAGAAGAGGGGACTATGGGATCTGCTGGACTTGATACCTCAGTATTGGCATTGTGTCTGTGGGAGAGAGCGTCAGCCTTTCTATTCTTGGACCTTGGGCGATATGTTATTTGGAAGTTGAAGGGGGAGAAGAACAGGGACCAGCGCGCCTGGCGAGGATTAAGCCGCTTGGCTGACTTGATGCATTCCAGGTTCCAGACAAAATTGTAATTAAATCACTTTACTCTTTACCTATTTGAAAAAGTAATTCACCACTCGTTACTTTACTTTACTTTTTTTCCACTCATACAAAGGGAAAAACAGCTTTGCACAAACAAGACTTTCATTAAACAGGGCTCCTTTGAAAAAGAGAATTTTAGTCTCAATAGGACTTCTGTGGTTAAACAAAGGTAAATAAAAAAAAATAAAGTATATTTTTAATGCAATAACCTTGTGCAAGGTATAAACATGGTTCAAGACATAACCTGGCTTCATTTGAATCCAGACAACAGTGTGAAAAATGACACAAAAATAAGTTACAACACATGCAGTCTATGCGACTGTTCAGAGTCAGATGTGGAAAAAACTGTTACATCTATATTCATGTCTATCAAATCAGAAACTAAGCCAGTTCTAACAAAGAACTATTAAATGCCTCTATGTTCATTTTGGCTGAATGTTTGTATTCCATTACAATGAGTTGCACTATTCTCACTTCTCTATGTCTCCCTTTTGTCCACAGTTCTGCTCTGGTGCAAGTCTACCAAACTATGCTGAACTCAAACTCATTTTGACCACTAGTCATGTGCAGCTTCGATAAAACAATAAAGTAAGACAGAGAGAATTAATTTAGAAAAAACAGCTCCAAAGAAGGAGCTGGTTCTTGTTGCACACACCAAAGATCGGCTTGTTACGACCCCAACATGGCTCGGGTCTAGGGGTAGACAAGATGGGGTCGCAACATAAAGAATGATGGACACGAGAGAACAAAAATAACACAGTTTATTAAATAAACAAAACTCTGTGTCCTGAAAAATAAAAAAAAGAAAACTAATTCGAGTGCTGGTTTAAAACAAAATGAAGAACCAAAGGGAACTGGAACCTTGGCCAAACATAAAAGGTCAGGGAGGCAGCTGACCCAGCCGTGTTGGCCGTCGGAGTCAGCAGCTCCCTGCTAAGGGCTGCCTAATCAAAACTACCTATAAAGAAACAGAAACAAAGCCCGCAAACTAAGACTACCAAGGTCCCAAACCCAAAGTAAAATAAAACCCAACAGTATAAGACTGTTGAGGAACCAAAAGACACAAACCAAACCCACTGCTCTCAGCCTCCTGCTCTGCCCTCTGCCCTCTGCCCTCTGCCCTCTGCCCTCTGCCCTCTGCCCTCTGCCCTCTGCCCTCTGCCCTCTGCC